>CM075938.1:3576048-3809178 GCA_038030265.1 Corythucha ciliata
TGGAAAAGAAAGTTCTCTGAACTGTATTTATTGTGGCGAGGAGGACGACGCCAGGCACACCATCTTTGAATGCCTGAATTGGGAGGCCCTTCGAAATGAGCTAATTAGACACGTGGGGGCCCTGCACCCCGCCAGTGTAGTTGAGAGGATGCTCGGGAAGCAGGAGACCTGGAGCCAAATCACCAGCTTCGTGGTTGAGGTACTCAAACAGAAGAAGCGCGACATGGAAGAGAGGCCGACCTGAAATAGACCTCTGCAGGTCTAGGCCTGGGTCCAGCCGACGGGTGGAAAACAAGTAGCAGGACAGAACGGAGGTGCAAAAAAGGCACAGGAAACCTCCCCTGAAGTAATACCGAAAAGGTCGTTCCGGGGGGGGGGGGTCTCTGAGGAGGAATGTCTGCGGGTTTTTTAGTGGGTAAAAATCCCACACTGCAGGGGAGGCATATCCCAAGCGTCTTTTTGAAGATTTTTCCCGCAGACAATTAAAAAAAAAAAAAAAAACGTCATTGATTCGAAAATGATTTTAAAAAATAAATACAAACCCAACGGAGAACTTGAACGAAGAAAAGCTCGTTTGGTCGCCAGAGGTTGTACCCAGCGACCAGGAATCGACTAAGACGAAACTTCCGCACCAGTGGCAAAATTAAGTTCTATTCGTTTTTTACTCGCACTGGCTGCCGAAGAAAATCTTATTTTGAAACAATTGGATTTTTCGACTGCTTTTCTCAATGGTGAACTTGAAGAAGAAATCTTTATGAAAGTGCCAAAAGATCTCGAAAAATATCTCCAACGAATCACGCTCGATCATAGTGAAGATCCTACTTCCGAATTGTTCATTAAAGCAAGAAAAATGATCGAAGACATAGAAAAGTCAAGAAAAGAAAAAGTTTGCCGCCTCCAGAAAGCAATTTACGGGTTAAAACAGGCCGGCAGGCAATGGTTCCTCAAGTTAGACAAGTTACTTCGAGACAACGGTTTTCAACCTTTCGTTGCTGATCCTTGCATCTACGTTTTGTCGCGAGGAGGAGGAGGAGAAGGAGAAAGAGCCATTTTAGCTGCCTACGTCGATGACTTAATCATAGGCGCGTCAAACCCTAGATACATAGAAAAATTGAAAACTATCTTCTCAGAAAATTTTGTCATTCGGGATTTAACCGACCTCAGCTATTGCCTAGGAATCGAATTCAAACAAAATGAGAGTGGAATTTCAATGCTAAACGAATTTAACATGTCCAACTGCAAACCAATCTCAACACCAATGGAACCAAAAGTAAAGTTGAACAAACCAGATCGACAAGATGATGGTTTTAACGTACCTTACCAAAATCTAATCGGCTCCCTGATGTACCTGGCAATTGCAACTCGACCCGACATTTCACACTCCGTTAGCTACCTCAGTCAATTCAACAACTGCTTTGGAAAAGAACACTGGGAAGCTGCAAAACGCGCTCTAAGATACCTACAAGGAACTAAGAATTTGGCCGTTATCGCCCCTCTGAAGAAATGGATGCGGACATCTTTACAAAGTCACTACAACTGTAAAATTTGATAAATTCAGAAAAGACCTCGGACTCGAAATCGCTCGTGAGGAGGAGTGTTGAAAAGAAAAACGAGACACCACTCACGATTTATAAAAAAAACACACATGTTGCCGTGTGTTGATAATTTTTGTTACTTGTTCTGAATTTAAATAAAAAGCTTAATTGTTTTTCGTAACAACTTGAGAGTTCATATACAATACTTTTTCGTAATTTTATCAGTGCAGTAGCTATTTCTAGCCCGTGTATTAGCGAATTTTGTTCATTTTAGCCACGAATTGGCGTTTTCCGATATTTTTACTGCAAATCGGCAATTCTTCCATTTTTGACAGTGAATTAGCACTTTTTGTTTCAATTTAGGCTGAAAATTAACTTTTCTCTTTATTCTAGCCAGAATAATTACTGATTTTCTCTATATTAGCCGCAAATTGGCACCGCATTAGTAATTTTTTTCAATTTTAATTATATGTAGAATGGGGCATCTCAGTTCTAGCCGTGAATCAGTGTTTTTTCTTTTACTTATAACCATGAATTTGCCGTTTACCTCAATTTTAGCCACAAAGTTGTCGTCAGAAGGCGGAATTAGAAATTCCAACACACTTTATCCGCGATTATTTTCCTCAATTTTAGCCGTAAATTCGCGTTTTTTTCAACTTTAGCTGCTTTGAAGCGTTTCTATAGCCTGTGAATTCGCAAATTACCTTAATTTTTCAGTCACGAATTCGTGATTTCCTCAAATAACACTTTTTCTCAATTTGAGCTGAAAACGAGATTTTTTATTTATTTATGACAGGCTAATTATAGTGAATTTTTCAATATTAGCTGTTTTTTTTTTTTTTACACTTCAGTCCCACGTTGGCATTTTTCCTTCAATTTTTGCTATGGATTAGCGTTTATTGTTTAGTTTTAGCCTCGAACAGAAGCTACGCATATGCATTTTTGTCAATTTTTCAAGGTTTAGTGACTTTGTGGGTCGCGCTCTCTTCGGTATACAAAATAACGGCCAACGAAAAATTTAGAGATCTTTTTTATAACGACAATGAAAAATTGGGAAAATACGAAATCGCGATCAAACTGACTTATGTTGTTTTTTTAACATAATATTTGTTATTTTTTAAAATAAAAATTGAGGTTTGTTAGCTGTTGGCACGCTACAACTTTAACCAATTTTGGCCACGGATTAGCGCTTTTAATCAATTTTAGCAGTGCAGTAGGGATTCTTTCGTTTGTTTGGCGATTTTCCTCCATTTTAGCCACGATTTGGCGTTTTCCTCATTTTCAGCTCTCGGTTAACGCATGTTGTCGGTAAAATGTTTGCAACCGTCATGAGTTGGTAAAGTCTACCGACAAGCTTGATACGGTTAAATGCACTCGGTTAGCGCATATTGTCGGTAAAATGTTTGCAACCGAGTCTGACGGTCAAGCCACAAACACGGTTAAACACATGATCCCAGTCAGTTGAGACATATCTGTTGAATGAACCGTCACTAGACGGTTAACTCTAACCGTTACTTTACGGTAGATTCTTCCGACCCACAACTCCCTTGTCTGTTACAGCAACTGTCTAACATCGGTGAAAGCTGACCGTATACTCGGTAATCACAGCCGTGTCAGGCGGCTTGTCCAACAGTGTGTTTACGGTAGTGGCGAACCGAATTTTGGATATTATACGGTAGCATCAGCAGAAAAAAAAAAACGGTAAAATTCTACTGTCATGACGGTTGCATCAACGGTTACTCAACGGTAAAACAGGTATCTCTACTCGGTTAAGAAACACCGTCTTGAGTCTGGTGTCGGTTAGCCTTACTGATTCTTTACGGCCAAATTTGCCGCAAAAAATGGTTGAGCCGAGCGTCAGAGGTAAACTGCAGATTAAATTTCCATTTCAAATCCTGATTTCTCACGACGCTCGGTTCAGCCTTTCTTGTGCCCCGTTTGAGACCCTAAAAAAAATTTTGAGTTTCCGTGAAAGTGAGTGTTCTGAAATTCTGTTATTGGTCAAAAAAGATTAAAATTGGAAATGGGATGAACGTAAATTTTAGTTCACATGCGAAGAAGTCGTGAAAGAAGAAACACGAAATATATTCAAACATAGTACAAAACAATAACGGCAATGGTGCCGTTCATATGGAACGGCACCATATACAAGCAAAAAACTGGTTGTGCGATGGGCGGAGCTCTATCATCGTGGTTCGCCTGCCTTGTGATGGGAGACCTCCTGGATTGGGTGAGGCTCCAGCTACCGTTTGAACTTCGGATCATCAAAAAATACGTGGATGACCTTTTCTTGGTCCTTCCACGAGACGAGGTGAGCTCAACCCTAGCCATATTCAATTCCTACCACGAGAACCTACAGTTTACGTTTGAAATGGAACAGGAGGGTACACTCCCCTTTCTTGATGTGACGGTCATCAGAACTCAAGGCGGAGGATTCACGACGGACTGGTACAAGAAACCCATTGACAGTGGTCGCGTGTTGGATTTTCGATCCGCCCACAGCACGGCACTCAAGGTCCGGACAGCCGCGGAGCTGGCCAACAGAGTGGGACGGCTCAGCGACCCGAACTTTCATCGAAAAAACACCAAACTGGTCACGGATATACTTCTGAAGAACGGGTACCCGAAAACTATAGCTCACCGGGTCATTCAACAGTCGGCCTTATGCCAACAGAGAGGAAGAGGGGAACCCCCGACCGTCTTCACATCGCTGATCCCCCACTCGCGATAGCAAACCAACCGGAGAGAATCACCCGATTTGTCGGCCTGACATACGTCCCCAACTTATCTGCGAAATTAGCCGCAACCATCCGCGCTTGGTTACCTGAGCTACGAGTGGCGTATAAATATAAGCGAAAGGCAGGTGGCTTCCACACAAAGGTAAAGGATAAAGACCCCCTCCTCATGCAGTCTGATGTAGTTTACTCTGTATTGTGTTCTCAGTGCCCCAAAGTCTACATTGGACAGACAAAACGACATTTGAAAGTCAGAATGAATGAACACCGGCGTAACAGCGAAGACCCAGTCAATGCGAGCACAGCCCTTGCCAGGCATGTACGGGAAACGGGGCACCGCTTCCGTCTAGATGAGCCGAAGATCGTCTTCCGCGAACCAAGTCTGGCTCGCCGCACGTTCAAAGAAATGTTAGCCATCGCATATGCCGGCGACGAATGTTGTAACGCACGCGTGGAGGCGGCGGATGTCTATTCGCGACTCGGCGACTTCTTGGTGTGGTACAGATCGTCTTTTGGCGGTAGACGCCTGTGACGCGTTGGAGAAGGTAACGACGGCTAGGTTATCCTGATAAAGCAGGCAACCGAGACGGCACGAACCTCATGCACATTTTTTCTCTTTTAGTTTTTTGCGTTTCTTATGCAATTTTAAATACCTTAACGATCCTCCGTGTTTTTTCACCATCTTCGACTGCTCCTGTGTTTACTGGAAGAACAGCAGAGCTTGAAATGTTGTTCTCGATTGACGAACCGATGCACGCTGCATACCGTACGCCCTCGGTACGATGTGAGTTTTCTTCCCTTACGAAAATTAGCATTTTCTTCTACCACCCTGACCATTAGCGGCCTTGGCGAAAAGCGGCCTGACTAAAGAGGAGCCCCTCACCCATAATTGTAAACTCTCACTATCAATCTAAAGTCTTGGAGGTAAGGTCTACATTAGGTTTTCTCTTTATACATATTATTTATCTCGGTTTATACATTTGTGGCGTTTCATGTTGTTGCCCCCCAGGTCCTGAGGAAGTTTTTAAATAAAAACGAAAGCTTGACCATCCAGACGGATTTTTGAACTGATTTGACCACAACTCCGATCCAAATCCAATAGAGAACAAAACAATAAGTAGAAAATTCACCACCGTCATTTCAATTCACCGTCATTGAATTCTGCTTTACCGTCACTTCGCTCGGTTTTACCGTCATTCAACTCGGTAACATGGTCGCTCAACTCGGTTTCACCGTCATTCAGTCGTGTAGTCGCTCAGCTTCCACTCTTGCAAAAGAGTTTCAACATTTTCATCCATTTCGGAGTCACAAGTTCTTGTTTCAACACGACTCAAATCACTTCACGAAAAAAAAAAAAACTCTTTCACTGACTACAGTGACTGAAACAACTTCAGCAGGCGAGGACTAAATAATGAGAAGTGCGAAGTTACTGGGAGCAGTGAGGAAGACAGACCTTGCGCGTTTTCTGCAGATGCCGCTAAAAACAAAGAGAGGGAGTGCTTCAACCGATAGAGCACCCTGAATCAGCAGAATTTTGACGGTTAAGGGTTGCCTTACTGAACCGTCTACTTAGTTGTTGCATCTAGTTACGAGTGCGTGAAGTCGGTTAAAAACTGCTTGTCTAAGACTGCCAGAACAGGAGAGTTTTATAGGATGATGAAATGGGGGAGGGGACCTCTTGGGTAACGTTATATCTATATGTATCTGAATGCTTTCATTAAATAAAAATAAATACTAGGCTACCGATGGGAGCATTGAGTTTGATTCGATTTACATTTTTTGTGTGTGTTCTTCATCGAAAAATATCCCGCTTTCTTTGATTGTGACCTGGGACCCAGGGCAAATTGCGAAAGTTGCAAGATCCGGAAGTTTTAGAAAATGAAAATTTCGTTTCATCGGTTTTATCGTCCGCCTGCACAGTACAACGTCAGTACATTTGATATTAGTGGCCATGGAGCCGGGTTCACCGTCATTCAACTCTGCTTTACAGTTACTAAACTCGGTAACGCCGTCATTAAACTCTGTTACATCGCCATATTCAACTCGATTTCACCATCATTGAATTCTGCTTTACCGTCACTACGCCCGGTTTTACCGTCATTCATCTCGGTAACACGACCGTTCAACTCGGCTTTACCGTCATTCAACTCGGTAACATGGTCGCTCAACTCGGTTTCACCGTCATTCAACTCGGTTTCTCCATCATTCCAACTTGATTTCACCGTCATTCAACTCGGTTTTACCGTCGTCCAACTCTATTTTACCTTCATTCAGCTCGATTTCACCGTCATTGAATTCTGCTTTACCGTCACTTCGCTCGGTTTTACCGTCATTCAACACGGTAACATGGTCGCTCAACTCGGTTTCCCCGTCATTCAACTCGGTTTCTCCATCATTCCAACTTGATTTCACCGTCATTCAACTCGGTTTTACCGTCATTCAACTCGGTTTTACCGTTATTAAACTCGGTTACACGGTCATTCACCTCGGTTTTACCGTTATTCACACCGGCTGGGCGACAAGTTTTCAGCTCAACCGACTTTTTTTGTACGGTTAAGCACGTGAAAGTGTAGAAAAGTCTGTTAAATACACGGTAAAAGAGTCTTTTTGACGGTTGTTTGCAGTCTTAACCGAACAAATAACTGTTGGAGCCGTCTTTAACAGAATGACGTTTATTTTTCACGGTTAAGTTTAACGGTTGAAACTACTGTTTCAACCGAGAATACTGTTTCAACCGAGTTCCGGAACCGACTCTTTTTCCCAGTGTACCCTTCCCTCTCCACTTTTTCGAAAAATGAAAACGTCAATCGAAGGCTGTTATTACACCGGATTTATGTGCCAAATATATGGTGTCATTAAGTTAGGTTATACTGGTGAATGGTGGCGAAGAAGTGGAAACTAAAAAACGTTGAAATTAAAAGTATTTGTATTTTCGTTGAGTGCGAAATACAAAATACTTTTGAACATGTATTTCAAATACAAAGCCCAAAATACTTTCAAAAATGTATTTTAAATACAGAAATACAAATACTTTTCCAAAAGTATTTAAATACAATTACAAAATATATTTTGTTAAACATTGCTTGGCAAATCATCTCTACTGCAAAATGGGGGAAATACTTCTTCTTCCTTCACGAATTTTTTTTTAATTTTACTCCTCCTCTGGTTTTTAAATAAACTCATTTTCACTTGCACTTCCCAGTACGATAAATTTTACTCAAACCAACTATATTATATAGCAGTAATTCTTAATATAAATTATAAATGATGTTCATTTATTACACTCAACTCCTGAACTTAAATTCTAAATTACATAACATTGCATTGGATTTCTTTTCACTCGCTCTAATTTCACTTACCTACCCTATTTATTTATAGAAGAACAAATTATTACAAATTTCTACTTCGGTTTAAAATAATTTTGGGCTCCCAACTATTTCGCTCACTCTCTTTCATTCTTGCGAACCCCCTACTTTAACGCCCTGCTTTTCTTACTGATTTTTTATTTTACCGAAGCGTTTTCGCTTCTCAAGACTTGGACTTACTCTCCTAACATTGAGGCATTTTTCTGCAGATGCCGCTAAAAACAAAGAGAGGGAGGTGCCTTCAACCGATAGAGCACCCTGAATCAGCAGAATTTTGACGGTTAAGGGTTGCCTTACTGAACCGTCTACTTAGTTGTTGCATCTAGTTACTGAGTGCGTGATGTCGTTAAAAACTGCTTGTCTAAGACGCCAAACAGGAGAGTTTTTATAGGATGATGAAATGGGGGGAGGGGACCTCTTGGGTAACGTTATATCTATATGTATCTGAATGCTTTCATTAAATAAAAATAAATACTAGGCTACCGATGGGAGCATTGAGTTTGATTCGATTTACATTTTTTGTGTGTGTTCTTTATCGAAAAATATCCCGCTTTCTTTGATTGTGACCTGGGACCCAGGGCAATTTGCGAAAGTTGCAAGATCCGGAAGTTTTAGAAAATGAAAATTTCGTTTCATCGGTTTTATCGTCCGCCTGCACAGTACAACGTCAGTACATTTGATATTAGTGGCCATGGAGCCGGGTTCACCGTCATTCAACTCTGCTTTACAGTTACTAAACTCGGTAACGCCGTCATTAAACTCTGTTACATCGCCATATTCAACTCGATTTCACCATCATTGAATTCTGCTTTACCGTCACTACGCTCGGTTTTACCGTCATTCAACACGGTAACATGGTCGCTCAACTCGGTTTCACCGTCATTCAACTCGGTTTCTCCATCATTCCAACTTGATTTCACCGTCATTCAACTCGGTTTTACCGTCATTAAACTCGGTTTTACCGTTATTAAACTCGGTTACACGGTCATTCACCTCGGTTTTACCGTTATTCACACCGGCTGGGCGACAAGTTTTCAGCTCAACCGACTTTGTTTGTACGGTTAAGCACGTGAAAGTGTAGAAAAGTCTGTTAAATACACGGTAAAAGAGTCTTTTTGACGGTTGTTTGCAGTCTTAACCGAACAAATAACTGTTGGAGCCGTCTTTAACAGAATGACGTTGATTTTTCACGGTTAAGTTTAACCGAGTTCCGGAACCGACTCTTTTTCCCAGTGTACCCTTCCCTCTCCACTTTTTCGAAAAATGAAAACGTCAATCGAAGGCTGTTATTACACCGGGTTTTTGTGCCAAATATGGTGTCACTAAGTTAGGTTATACTGGTGAATGGTGGCGAAGAAGTGGAAACTAAAGACTGTTGAAATTAGAAGTATTTGTATTTGTATTTTCGTTGAGTGTGAAATACAAAATACTTTTGAAAATGTATTTCAAATACAAAGCCCAAAATACTTTCAAAAATGTATTTTAAATACAGAAATACAAATACTTTTCCAATTGTATTGAAATACAATTACAAAATACGTATTTTGTATTTAAAATACGAAGTATTTTAAATACTCAAGCATCTTACCCACCCCCATAGAATAATAACTATACTGTCGTAAAGAAGGGAAACTTCGCTAAATTTTCGAAGCCAAGGGAAGGTAGCTTCTCGGGGGGAAATGGGAAGGTTAGCTTCACTTCCCCCTTCCTTCTTCATCCAAATTTTGTTTCCATGGTACTTTTGTTTAATTTTCACTCCTCCTCTGGTTTTTTTGGCGCGAAGTTCCAAGTTCAAAAATAAAAAAGGCAGGAAGTCAAATTGAGTTAATTTATTTTATTTTCTTCGTTGATACTTCAAGTGATTTTCAGGGTACATCGATCAAGTTGAATGGTTTATGAAAGAGGAATACTTCATGAAGCATCATAGGATGTGAGAACATGAGAATCCGTATACAAATTACAGTATAGTTGGTGGAAGAATTCGGTTCACAAGCAGTAATAGGTTGTGGTATATTGCAGCAAAGTGAGTAAAATTGTGTTGTTTGTATAGCTCGCACAGTAATATAGCTCTGAATAACTATTCACAGTTCAGTATGAGTATCTAAAACTACCTAACGACTTGATTGCATATTTACAGGAGGAAAATTATATTTTTCATGGTATCTCTCATTCTTTTAAAACCTGGCTTGAGTCAGACCTATACCTATTATGTCGAATTCCCCACCAGGGAATAAGTGAGACTTGAGATTGCCCAGAAAATAAAACAGAAATATTGTGGATTTAACATTAACCTGTCGTATAATACGAAGCTTGCGACAACCCCACCCCTTTCTGATTCACCAGAAAAATAGGCTTTCTAGAAAATATACATAGTAGATTCATATTAAATTATAATACGCTTGTCAGTGAATTGCTTTGTGCGATTCTTACTACCCCGATCTGGTATTTCCTCTAGTCGAAGGGACGAGTCATGAATGAACCTCTCTGTACAAAGAGGAAAGTTGGACATGAGCTTGGACCTGTAGTATAATCTTCTGTCTATTTTATTTAAGACTACTGAGTTTATAATTGGAGAAGTACTTAGAGGGTTTTCAAGAGAATTAACAATGGACATTGCAATGATCTCAAGAAGAACGTCTCAAGAACAACAGAACAGCTCTGAGAAAGGGGTGAAAATACGTCAGTTTGAGGGGGGATTACGAATCACGGCTTTCATTATTCAATATTTTACAAAATTATAGGTATTGTAGGTCGCCTTGTTATGAGGTTCCGGAGGAAACAATTAATTGCGATCTGGAGGTGAGGTTTACGTACATAACATGGTAGTTTGGTTCCCGAGGCGGACTGTTGGTTTTTCAATTTAAGAGAGGCTTTCGAATTTTTGAGAGATCCCCCGGGGCCGGCGCAATCTTAAGAATATTATGTACACAGCTGGTCTGGTAAACGCCCAACGTAATCTGCTCCAGCCCCCCCCCCCCCCAAGAAAAAATTAAATAAATACAAATAATTGTTAAGGACTCCCCTCACCGTTTACACTCTTCGGTTACCCCTCTCCCTACCTCTCACCGACGAATTCCCCACCAATTTAGCCCAGTTCCACTCAAAATCTGCCTTTGTTTTGCTCAGAACAATAATTTCAGACCACAGTGAAAAACCTGATGAATTAAAATTCATTGAGCAATCATATTGGTCAGTTACCCAGAGCCAAACTTACGCGTTTTTTTTTCTCAACTTTTTAGTGAAGGAGTTTCAACAGTTGAATCTTGCTAGTTGCTTGTACTTTGGGCAATTAGAAAGACGAACCGATTAATTGACTGATTTATCAGTGGATGAAGTCGATGGCTGAGAAGAATCACGTGAATTTAATGAGGAAAGGAGGGAACTGAGGACACCAAAAGTATAGCCAGATAGGCAAAAGAAAGAGGATTGCGCACAAGCAGAAGTGATGGCGTATATGATGGTAACTTAGATAGCAATTAGCGCCCAATCATAGAGCTTGGAGTAGAAGTGGGATGAATCGCATAATAAATTTTTGGACGCACTGTAAAGGAAGACTATTCCTCCGTAATTTACAAACAGGCGTCCCTGAGGAAGCAATGAATTTTGAATTGATGGTCTGAAGGAGAAGGTGATACAGGAGAAAGACCCCGTGGTTCACCTCAGTGGACGTGGGTTGATGACGGCTAATACTAGCACTGAAACTACTTAAAGTATAGGAATAACGTAATTAAAAAGCAGCGGTCTCCCTCCGTGTTGAGTTGGAGGCATGAAGTGTTGGTCTTCGAAGAGAAGATCACGCATATCTGATGATCGCGGCATGGGACGTTCCATCCAATCAAATGGATCCGCTCATTCCTCTAAAACGTAATCCAAACTGTGCACCTAATGGTTAAAACAGAAAATATAATTTAATCCCGTCAATAAAATATACTGAGTAGTTTTGAAAAACCGTTTCTTACCACATAGGATCGGCAACAAGAAATAGAAAATACTGCGGGAAGTAAACACCCACAGATCTCACATTTATCGTGCTGAAAGTGCATCCTGTAAATAATAGGAATATACAATTAGTAAAAAGAAATAATTCAGAAATATTGCTAAGGGATATCCTTGCCCCTCCTAAATAGGATGAAGTGTTCCCGAACTACTCAATGAGAATTGACAACACGTACATTTGGTAACAATTAGGAGTATTTCAAATTAAGCACAGTGTGTGAAAGCAGAGGATATAAACCATTGATCTTTTATGTCTGTCAATTTGCCTACAAAAAACAAGGAGGTGATTCGTAGGAATAAACGCGCCCTTCTTTTCTTCAATCGGAAAATTATTATTATTATTATTCAATACGCTTGACACGGTGATGGAGGGCCAAAAAGTATTAGAATCGGTAGATTCTCACTGGGCTCGAAATATATCGACCTCCTCCCCTTGAAAAACAACCAAAAGCTACACAACAATTTACTGAAGGGCAAAAAATAGCCAAAAAGATTGGGAAAAAGGAACTATTGGTATTTTCTCATACACGTGGAAGTATTTTCGGTATAGGCAATTGGGCAGGACGTCCAAGCAAAAATATCCCCGAAATCCCTGTATTTGTGGTACTGGCACCCAGATAGAGAGAAAAAAAGTTATTTTTTTCCAAACTAATTAGAAAGTTTTTGTCCTGTTCTTTCTGTCTTATTATTAGTAATAGATCAACCTTCACAACGTCATCATCACCTACGAAATGGATTACTTTTTTCTTAACTCTCCACTTGTTTCTATGGATGAGGTAGCTCAAGTACTGGAATTTTCGGCATCTTTTCGCACTGATATTCTGCTTACTGGGCTTGGTTAGAAAATAAAAAGAAAGTTCTATTTTTTCCAGAGTACCAGGTTCCTAATACTAGGCATTACCACTAAGAACGCATTATACTTCCGTGCAAAACGTACTAGCCCTCGTGCAAAACGTAGATTGCCCTAAAACACTTCTACAACACCATGCGCAGGTAAAGCTGCTTCTCTTAGATCTGTTTCCTGAGTAATAAATATTAATTGCCGTTGAAAGAAACGTTTGACATCCAACTTCTCCCCCATAAGTTTAAAATAAGTTTACTTTATTTCGTTCATTAGGAGGGATTTGATTATTTGATCGAGCTAGAAACTAACTGCGTTCATAAGGAATACATACCCCCCTGCAAGTTATTTTAAGTAAAGTTGAAAATATGTAGATACTTACTTGGTCATTTTGTTAAAGTGAGCATGCAGTTCAACTCTTCCGGCGTCGTGTCCGTTACGTCGGAAAATGTGAAAATGAAAAAACCACGGGGAAAATTACCTCAGCCCTCTAATCACAACGAAATTACACTCGAAGAAAATGCAGAAAGCGATAAATCATTGATTTTTCCACACTCCAATATTCATTTCAGCTGATTTTAATAACAAAAAGCGGAATTTTTTTCAAAAAAATGACCGCAATTTGGATAGAAAAAAATGTTGCCAATTATTAAAGTATTCTCTAATAATTTCGTACAAAAACAATTTTCATTCGTTAAATTAACGAGAAAAAGGAACACAAATAATTCATTTTTAGAAAAAATAATTAATTCAATTTGTTTACATTTTGTTGACAATTAGTTAGGTTGGTACAGATCTCGGGGGGAGCCAATCAGACGTGCCCCCTTCGAAGCTTTGCACCCCCCGCCTTGAGTGAGCACCCACTGCCCACCCCTGCCGGAAGATCAAGCCAAACATAGGAAACATGTATGCACGCGTGTTTGTTGTGTTATCCAGGCGAATGCACTTTCTCGTTGGGCAACACGTGAGTAATTAGTTTCCCGGTGGCACATGGTCTGTTGACAGATGAAATAAGAATGGGATAGCTTGAGTGCAAGTAAATTAGAAGACACTATAGCAGTGGAAAGGCTAATAAAATTACACGTTTAAGCCCAGAAGCAATAATAATAATTATATGTCTCCCTCCTCTAGTTCGAAAAAAGCCCCCTCGCAGAGCAGTCACACATCTTCCTACATTGAATTGAAAGTACACAACCCTCCCCTATCACCGATCTGAGCTCCACAGTTGCCGGTAATTAGTTTCGAATTGGATCCCATTTTCCAAGGCAGCCATACCTCGCTCCTCTTCCGTACAGACTTCAAGACATAAATAGGTTAATGTTTGAACGTCTTTCCAGAGAAGCCCAAGCCCGTCATCCTCCTCAGACTTCGTCTTTTCCACAGTCAACAAAACCGTCGATCTCTTTTTATATAAGATTAAAGGAAGCCGAACTTTCTCACATGTCAACCACTCACGTACATTCGCTCGTAAAACACGGAGAATTAAGGAACTGAAAAAGATCACCTTGCGCGAGATCGTTATAATAGTCGATGTTTGATATGAACGGAAACATTTCTTGAAGTTGTTTGGACCGCGGAAGAAACATAAATTGTTATTGGGTACTGCACAAAATTTCCTGTTGTGATAAATGATGTCATGCCCTAATTTGTAATGTCGTGATTATAGTGTGGTCAGACTTTGAAGAATTTCTAATTGCATTTTTGAAACTAATTAACTGATTCATGACCTCCCGCCATTTGAAATATTTTTAGTGCTTTACAAGAATATGGTGGCAAGGGGAAGCTAACTTAACGTAATCGCAAAGGAATTTGAGATTCTTTAAAGTCTGACCACGCTGAAGGATGGATTATTGAAGCGTAGTGAGGCCTGTACTTATTTGCTCAAACATTACATTTACATTACACATGACGCTAGCAGGCTACAGCAGTACTTATAAGCGTCTTGACTCTTGAAAGATCAACTAGTTGGAAAACAGCGAATTGTAAATATTGAGGATCATCCTTATCAGTGTATAGTAATGACTATTGTTTAGGCTGTTGCCAACTCATTTTTATAGATCAACAGATAAAACCAAAACCAATAGTCAATCATGGTGCATTTCCACCCTTCAGGTGCACGCAGATTGGCGTGGCAGGGTGCCACACTTAACTGAACCTTTTGTCGTGTCGGTTGAATAGCACTCGTAATGACTTTCACGAATTATAGGCGTAAAATAATGACAAAAAGGAAACTTTCAAGTCTTTCGTATGCGCAAAAATGTTTTCTGTCGACGCGCTTTGATTTAGCGAGCTTTCGTACCAAAAGCCTATAACCCACTTCTGAAATATTAATAATTTGTTTAAAAACCAACACGGACAGCGTAGTGTTACCTAGCCATAATTAAAAACAGGATTCGCCACGCCTAATCTCGCTTGCAAAACCCCCCTCTTACGAAGGGAATGGCATCAATTATTTTATTTCTACCGCCCTCATCTCCAACTATAGCACGCATATGCTGTCTCTTATTTTTATTAATATCTACATGTATAATATGAATTAATAGACCGAGCACAATATATTTATTTCGACCTTGCAAGGTAGTTTATTGGAATGCGTTGTTCTCAGAATGACTATTTCATCCGCTGTAAATGGCGAAAGGAGGGAGAATCTCCTTACTCTTATACCGTAATTGTTAGTTTTAGTGCTTCATATTTTTGCAGCGAATGCAAAATCAACTCAAGCATGAAATTAGATACACTCTCAGAACTTTTTTTTTTTCTTTTATAAATACATGACTGGATTAAAAATAGGCGAATTAAAAAGACGTATAGGCTCTCCGCACCGTGAACTTCCTTCTCCTTTCAACTTCGTTATTGTAACCGCAGTGTTCATTTGGAGTAAGTTTCAAAATTGTTATCGTTACTTATCTGGGTCGTCTGGGTCGTTTTCGCTCGAATTCTCCTCTTAATATCTCGTTGCTCACTATACACGCTTTGAATCTCGGGTAGTTTTCGATTAAATTCACCTTCGAGTAATCGACTGATGATTTACAATTTTTTGTATCCCTTTCTGTGTCTACTTTTCTTCTTTCATTATAATTATGAGAATTGTAGGAGAATTGTGCGAGGGGGTAAGTGATTGATGTTGTTCAAGTCTCTGCACTCGTCGAACTGGAATTATAACCATGGTCAAGAAGTAGGGTGTACTTTTTTTTTTCGTTGTGATGTATGCCTTCAAGGCAATGACTGGACGAATTATACGGGGCATGTATCATTGTTAATTAAGCCATTGTGAGGACTGTGGAATAATAAAGGCTTCTTACGGATTTAACTTTTATTCCTCTTCTTTCTTTTTTTTTTTGTTTCGCCTCTACTTCAAACAAAAGAGGTCTTAATGGAAGATTATAACCGGCAAAAGCTAAGGAATCTGCCGCCTTTTAAAAAAAGGATGGAGAGCGCTTTGGAATTCAAACGAGATGAGGATGCCTAACGTTTTAAAAGCCATAGAATTGCTTCAGTTTTCACAATAACCCTCTAAGTGACTGTGGATCCGAGAAATGAAACGGATGGGCAGCCGGGGGGGGGGGATCTTATTTGAACCAGGAGGCGCGCTGATTTTGTTAATTAAAAAAAAAAAAAAAAACCTGAATAAATGACGACCGTGTAATGAGGGAAGACGGAGTTCATAGGGTAGAGAGGTAACTATTTTTCAAACAGGAATGTTAAGTGCAAGTGCATTTTATTGCGCTGTTCACCTCACGTTTATGACGTACTCCAGTATTACTTTTGGTTCCGCTAGAGTCAAGCGAGGACGTTATTGCCTCACAAATGGAGCGAGAGGTGTGCGTGAGTTTGAAGGAGCGAGAGAAAAAAGCAAAACGGGCGCATACATCACGGCTTTGAAACCATTTTCCTTTATATTCTTTTTAAACTGGCTTTTTCTTTTTTTTTTTTTAATCAAGCCTTTCCGGTCGTTTTCAAGACACAACCGGCTGAGGCCTTGAAGCTTATAGTTGTTGGTAGTTTTAACAATTCTCACCCTATTAAAAGGCGTTTCTATATGAGGAAAAGCGGCATAATGAATCAGGGAGCAGTTAAAAATGGTGCTCTTTTTTCTGAAGGGGCCCACTTTAGCTTAAAAGGTGATGTTGTAGGTCTTGCGAGTCTTTCTGTTTTCAAATGACTCTCTCCTAACTAACTGTCTGTGAATGAGATGGAACACCCGACGCTAGGGGGCAGAAAATAAGTAATAATGATACAGTTCAAGACTCAAGTAGAGGGAGAAAGAATGTAAATGCTTTACCTACCTATTTGTTTTTATTTTTTAATTGCCTGCTAGCTAATTAAGCTTTTAGCTAGCTAATTAATTAAGTTTTAACGGTTAATCGTGTGCACAACATGGAGTTCATACTGGCATTAAACTGCATGGTTACCCCCACCGCTATTCGGACATTTATTTTTCTTGGGTTTCCCAAGGGGGTGTACAAAATGTTCTTATACCTTGCGTTTCCTAATAAACGGGAGGCGGGATCAGTGGGATTTAGCGTTTGTTTAACATAGCGGGCGTGCGATTTGCATCGACAAAACGCCCAAATAGGACCATGCACAGGCATTTTTCACGTCGGACATCAGGGCACGTCCATTCAGAGCTGATGCGGTCGATGTCTCGAATCCCCGGGTCCCATGTTGACTCCGGAAAATGCGAGGAAATTGGAAAATCCTCACAAAATAATCATTTATCAATCCCCAAAAATTGTAAATTTATGCCTTATGCCTGTCTAACCACAAGCCTGTGACTACTCGATAACAAAATCATTAAATTCATACCGTATACAGCTCAAGAATCTGTTTGTTCTCAACCCTCCAACCCCCACCACCGAGGTGTTGCCAAGGGTGGCAGGACTTACTGGGGTGGTTATCCCCGGGCGAGGGTTTTCCTTGAAGGCCCGGATTTCCGAAATTACAAAAAGGAAGACAACATGAAAGCTTTACTGAGGTTGAAGCTTTGCCGTAGTTCCAGAGCTCAAGTGAAGTTGGGGCATTGATGCGGGTGGGCCTTCTTTGTGCTTGGAGATTTATTGCAGTTTGAAGATTTGCTGAGGTTGACGTTTATTGTGATTGGACTTTTGCTGCGGTTGGACCTTTGCTGTGGTTGAGCCGTATTTGCTGTGGTTTGGAGCTTTGCTGTGATTGAGAGCTTTGCTGTGGTTGAACCGTATTTGCTGTGGTTTGGAGCTTTGCTGGGACTGGGAGCTTTGCTGTACTTGGACCTTTGCTGTAGTTGCAACTTGCACCATTGCTGTGGTTGGTTCAGGGCTGTGGCTGTACCTTGGCTGTGGTTGGACTTTTCCTGTGGTTGGGTCTGGGCTGTGGTTGCACCTTGGCTGTGGTTGGACTTTTGCTGTGGTTGCACCATTGCTGTGGTTGGATCTGGGCTGTGGTTGCAACTTGGGTGTGGTTGGGAGCCTGGCTGTGATTGGGAGCTTTGCCGTGGTTGGTCCTTTGCCGTGGTTGGACCTTTGCTGTGATTGGGAGCTTTGCTGTGGTTGAACCGTATTTGCTGTGGTTTGGAGCTTTGCTGTGATTGGGAGATTTGCTGTAGTTGGACCTTTGCTGTGGTTGCACCATTGCTGTGGTTGGATCTGGGATGTGGTAGCACCTTGGCGCGGACTCGTGGAGCCTCCCATATCTACTTCATCGAGGGAAATTCGGCCCACGACCGCTCCTATCCGCCGCTCGAACCTCAACTTACGTCAACACGACACTCGCCACCATCCTCGAGACTCTTATCCCAGCGGACGACGCGACCCACGACACGGACGGCGACAGGCTGACTCGTGAGGCTGTCCCCATACCCCCAGCGACGCCAGATGCCCCTCCACGGACGCCACAAGAAGTGGCAGCTGTTTTCGCACGGGCACCACCGAAGAAAGCTCCCGGTCCTTCCCGGGTGACGGGACCGATGCTCCGCCACCTGCCCGAACTATGCATCGATGTATACACCGAGATCTTCAACACCTGCCTCCGCACCTCATACTTCCTGTCACCCTGGAAAAAGGCTTACATCAGCCTCATCCTTAAAGACCCTGACCGGGACCGTAGTGATCCGGCTAGCTACCGCCCGATATCCCTCCTATCGGTCGAGGCAAAGGCGTTCGAACGCCTCATTGTGGACCGCTTACCACCTTCCACCTACGACCGATGTCACCGGTGGCAATTTGGGGGCGTTCCACACCGGTCGACGGAGATGGCGATACTCCACCTTCAGAGGCAAATCGCAGCTGCCCCGCATCGCATCACCGCTGTAGCTTGCTATGACATCATCGGCGCATTCAACTCGGTTTGGTGGCCCGCTCTTCTGACCGAAATCCGCGCCGCTGAGGTTCCTGCAAACATCTATGGCCTGCTCCGCAGCTATCTTAACGACCGCTACGTTCAGCTAAGCTACAGCGGTATTGTCGCTCATCGCGAGCTAACCAACGGGTGCCCCTAAGGGGCTGTCCTGGCGTGTCTCCTCCGGGCCCTCGGCTTCGCACCCCTTCTCCGCGAGCTCGAAGCAGCTGGTCAAACAGCCACTGCTTTCGTCGACGACCTCGCCGTTGTCATCACCGCTCATGACCGTCAGACGCTCCGATGCGAGTTTCGCCGAGTCGACGACATCGTCGCAGCCTGGTGTGGCAATCGTCGCCTGACCATCAACTATGCGAAGTCGTCCCTAACGATTCTCCGAGGGTCCCAGCACTTCCCGTCACAGCGGCACCTTCGGACCACCTCCAACCGAAACATGCCGCTCGTGCACCCCGTGCACTATTTAGGAGTCACGCTCATGAGATCGGGACGGCCAACACAACATCTGGCATACCTGGCGCGCACAGTCACCGCCAGCTGCGATTTCCTCCGAGGGATATCGGGCCGAGGATGGGGGCCTGACTTTCAGAGGCGGCTCGTTTACTATAAGGCCGTCTTTCTTCCACGCATCACATACGCGTGTGTCACCTGGTGGCCGGCAGCACGCCCAGCGGACCGTCAACAAGCGCGCACGATCCAACGCCGCTTCCTCATTGCCGCGCTCCGCGCCTATAGCACTACGGCACATTTGACGCTCCACGTCCTGGCTGGAGTCCTGCCGCTCGACTTGGAGTTGGACGTCCGCACGGCCACACGAGCCCGCCTCTTAGGGACCGACCATCAACTTCCCGAATGGCTGGCCCCCATACCTACAGATCTCGAATCAGCCGAGTACAAAAACAGTGCCATCGAGCAGCTCTGATTCACTCATCACTCAACTCTCGGTCATCCCAGTGATCGAGGAGCGCCTGCGATGGAAGTGGCGCTTTCTCAGCTACCCAGCAGTGCAACTACTGTCAGGACACGGCTCCTTCAACCACAAGCTCCACTTCCACCGCCGCCGAGAGAAACCCGACTGCCCATGCGGAGGCGAGGCCGAAACGGCGGAGCATGTGCTCTTCCGCTGCCCGTTCTATCAAGACATCAGGGACCTGTGGCGAATCCCTCAAAACCCACGTCTTCTCGTCGCAACAAAATCGTCGGCCCGTCGTTTCCTCGCCTTCGCTAATGCCTGGTACCACCGTCGGGGCACAGGCCGAACAATGGCAAATCTTGGTGACCCTTCCACCAGCCAACTCTCGGCCTCGGATACCCAAGGTACTGGGACCTAGAGAACCAGTGACCACCGCATCTCATCATCACCGTCACGCTCTCACCGTCGACTTCGCTCTCCGAGCCTCTACCAGACCGCCGCTTGTTCCCGTCCGCGGAATCTCTGGGCTCTAGGTCCCGGTGCCCCCACCTTTCCGAACAATACGGGTATCACTCTCCACCTCACATTTCACCTGTAAAACTCCCCACCGCCAAGCGGTCCACACCGGTAACGTGACAGTTTTGACCAGCTGGCACGGCTGACCGGGAGTGGGGTGGAGAAAACCAGGACCTGCACGTGCTGGGTCACTTCCCGGCCGCCAAGTCCGGCATTCCCGGTACTGCGCCCTAAAGGGCGTTCCACCGGGGCGGGAAGAAGGCACAATACTGGTAGCACCTTGGCTGGGAGATAAGCCGGAGAACCTAGGCCCCGAACATAGGCATAAGTGACCGAACATAAGCTCATTGAAGACGAAGTTCGGAAGCAAACTACCGAAATTGTACTCAGCGGTTTTACACCGAACAAAAAGTCACCGAACATCACCGGAGAATGTTACTCGAAGAAGATCGGTGGTATTTTCACCGCCGAATGCCTCATTTTTTCACTCAGTGTGTGGTTGCAGCACCTTCGCTGATGTTCGACTTTTACTGTGGCTGGTTGGATTCTGCCCGGACCTTCACTGACATCGGGTCCCTGAGTCAAATATTCTCTTCATGGCTCTTGTGGTCAGTTTAGTCATTTTTTGGTGCGAATAGTCCCTCTAAAGGCGAGAATCGTAATTAACGCCATCTGTAGCCTCTTTAGGGCGCTAATGTTCGCAGTTTAGCTATTTTCAGACCATGAATTGCCAGTACGACTAAGCGTATAGGTATGTCATTTTCAGAGCGTGAATAGTCAGCGTGATATTTTCTGGGCACGAATGGTCTGTTTTATCATTTTAGGGGCTGATTGATCAGTTTAGCCGTTTTTAAAGTGACAATTTGCAGTTTGACCATCTGTATAAAATGGGAATTGCCGGTTTAGCCATTGTTAGGGTGCGTGAAATCATTTTGGCTATTTTTAGAGTGTAAACCGTCACACAGTCATCTTCTGCCAATAAAACGCAATTGATTTGTTTGTTACAACGGAGAAATGATTCTGGAACGGTTTCGAACGAGCTCAGTGACGAGTAGGTTGGAACAAACTTGTTGTATGTCGCTGACGAATAGATCTGCAGTCAAGTTTATCAGAAGTAGCTTATAATTTCGGTACCTATAATTGATTAGGCAACCCTGTCTACATATAATGCCGTGGCAACATATAAGATTTGGCCTTTGCCGAGCCCCTTCCATTTGTTGTCTTATACTGGAAATAAATAATTACCTCTCTTCTATAGAGGCGCAAATACTAATTTCAATGAGTAAGAAAAGTGAACCCGGTTAACCCTTTTTTTTCATACGTGTTAAATAAATGAATTACAATCACGTACAAAATTAAACATTTTCGTATGTCTGACTTCTTTTAAAGAGCATAATTTACTGCTTTAAACACTCGAAAGTGTAAGGAAATGAATTAATGCTGCTTGTTATCAGTTTCACCTCTCTATCAGTCGCTCTTTTTTTGAATAACAAAAAAAAAAAAAAAAAATGTAAAAGGTCAAGTTCGTGATTCCTGGCATAATTCACCATATTTTTGATCAAATGAATATAAATCTCCTGTTTTCCCTGTAGGTGAACGTTTAAGCCTAACCGTAAACCAATCGTTTGCCCAATTTGAAAAGTCAAAATAACTGGTAACGTTGCGTCAAAAGTCTCAAATAATAAAAAAATCAATTTTCAAGTGTGTGGGAGAGGCTGGCGTGAAATACAATTCGACCGGTGTTTTGCGGTTGCAAGGCCAAAATATGATTCCAGTCCGAAAATAATGAAGGAATATTAAATTATTTTGAAATATTATGGTAAAATAATAAAAAAAAAAGTTCCCTCCTTGCCTGAGTCTCATGTTTGGAAAAATGAAATGCAATTTACAACTCATAAAGAACTAACCAACCCCTTGGGCGATGCCGAAATTGTTTCCTCTCTGAGGAAGAGAAGAGAAGAGAAGAGAAAAAGTGTAATATTGTTTCTTTCTCTGCGTATGCGTATAGTTTATATTCAACCGTACATTAACGATTAAAACTGACAACAATGTAGCTTCCAAATCTATACGTGGGTGGGCTTCATAAGTCACTTTCAGCAAACGAATTTTTAGACTTCATTTCACCCGACAATCTCTTTCACTCATAATGAGTAACAAAAAATGATATCCCTTTCGTAGTAATGGAACTCAAACAGTCCAATGGGAAATTCGGAGCGAGCGAGGGAGAGTGAGAGAGTAAAGAAGAAGAGTTAAGTTGAGAAATAACGGAACATGCCTCCGAAAAAATATTTTCTATTCGATCACGACTCTGGTAATTGAATTTTGCGGGAGTTACGATTTACTAAAGCCCCCGCGGGGCAAAAGGCAA
Organism: Corythucha ciliata; assembly: GCA_038030265.1. Lineage (NCBI taxonomy): Eukaryota > Metazoa > Arthropoda > Insecta > Hemiptera > Tingidae > Corythucha > Corythucha ciliata. The sequence continues at coordinate 3,598,645 of CM075938.1, forward strand.
TAATATTCCCTTTCAAACAATCATCTCGCTCAGCATTATCTCGTCACTACGGTCATAACCCAAAGTCATCTCGAATTTATTTTCACTGTTAGTGCGTTTAACCATTTGATTTTTCTAGGAAAACGAATAGAAAAGAGGCATGATGCCAAATTTTAAGCTTCGGAAGCATTTCATGCCACGGTTCTATATGAAAGTTTACAAGTGCCGCTCAGTTTATCAAAATGGAAGCGACAATCGAGTGCCATATAACCATAAACCTCACGCACACATTTTAATTCGCTGATATTTTATGTATTTACTATTTTATTTTAGTATACATATAAGAACTAGAGTAATAACAGGAAGGTGAAGAAAAGGGAAACGCATTGAGTCCTCACAGAAGCTGGACGACAAGAACAGCGAATCTTCAGCTTTAGATTGTTTCAATTATAAAGAAAAGGTTCCTGGTAGTTTACTTGTTCTCCTCATCAGTCTTTATGCAAGGCTTCAAAACAGAAGGAGAGAAAAAAAAAAGGTTGTAAAACCCGTCATTTTTAACTGTTAGGTTCATTTTTTAACATCTCATTTTAAAATAAACAACCTTTTTCTTTGGTGCCGCTTGATGAAGTCTCTTTAAAAAGCGTCTCCTGGTGGACCGTAAATCAAAACAAGGGCCTCTAATCACAACGGCCCAGGTTCCTTGGCGGTTTACGGCGTAAAGCCAGTGGCATAGACCGTTTTCTGAACCAAGCTATTAAACCTATATGGAAATTTATCAAGTCTTTTGTGCATCACATTAATAAATGCGTCTCTACAGTTCAAAAGCTATGCGTTTGACGGGCGCTTTGTCAAAACTGTTTATTATTTGGTTTATGCCAAAATCTTCAGTGCTCCCCTTTTTTTTGCAATTAGCAAATTAATTGTTTTTTAAGCTGTGGTCTGAGAGATGTGATGCATACCGCTGCCGAAAAAAAATGGACAGAAATGACGGATCGTTTCAAATTTCTAATTATATTGGATGTTCTAGATTTTTAGACTTTTCAGTTGCCTTCCCGCGGATCCGGGATCATCCACGAGGCGGTTTCAAGTCTATCGTGAATTTGCGGCTTTGAATTTGAAACTCGTTCCTTATTCCCATTTATCTAATGTGTTGCACGGTTGCTAAAAAGAAGCAAATAAATTTGCCAGGTATGCGTGACTCATTGAGAGGGAGCTTGACATGGGGCCGAAATAGTTTCTTGATTAAAATGACGATTGAATGTATTTAATTAGTAATTATGTGGCCACTGGCGCACCTATGCGTATCGGGGCCCGGGGCGGAAATCTTCAAGAGGCCCCTTAAAGTCTCCTCTAACCTCAAAGGCCTTTTCCTAATTTTAGCCAAGACCTTTTCCATATATTGTAGGCAAATTACCGCTATTTTCACAACCTATCCGCTAAACAGCGCTTATGCCAAGTTTAAACCGATAATTTCTCAATTTTGGGCCACGAATGAGTGCTTTTTGTTAACTTTAACAGCAAATTAGCGCTTTTCGCCGCAAATTAGCAACGGATCTCCCACACCTTATAGACATAAATGTGCGCTTTTCCCCAACTTTAGCAGCAAATTAGATTTTTTATCCTGTGAATCAGCGATGTTTCTTTAACTTTCCTCGAGTTGGCGTTTTCCACCACTTTAGCTGCAAATTAGCGATTTTTTCTAGCGCTTTACTCAGTATGAGCTGAAAATTACGCTATATTAGCCGTAAAATACCGGTTTTCTCGAAATGTTTACCACAAATTAGCATTTTTTGTTCACCGCAACCACATGCTGCGGAATGGCGATTTCGTCTCAGTTTTATCCGCGAGTTTTTCACTCATAGCCATAAATTAGAGCTTTTTCTCGATTTTAGCATCAAAGTTGCCCGAGGAAGCCGCGAATTGAAATTTGTCTCAATTTTTTGCCGTGAATTAGCGCTTTTTCGTAATTTTAGCAATGCAGTAGCTATTTCTAGCTCATGCATTAGCGAATTTTGTTCATTTTAGCCACGAATTGGCGTTTTCCGATATTTTTACTGGAAATGGGCAATTCTTCCATTTTTGACAGTGAATTAGCACTTTTTGCAAATTAGACGGCCCTTGTCTTAGGACTTTTCAAGGGATTACTCCCCCCTCACCGCACCACCCTAGTCACCATGCAGTGAATTCGAGGGAGTGGGGAGGCTGAAAATAAAGAATTAAACTTTATTGAAGCTAAATACTTACCATTTTTACTTGTTTTGAGTTCCGAGAAAAAACTCTCGAGAGCAACTCTCGGGGGCTCAATGCTATTCTGGTAGCTCAAATACAACTGAATTATGCGCCTCCTTGAGGGAAATACACGGCTAAAATAGAGTAAATACACCGCCCCCACTCCCAAGTTTCGTTAGGTCCTCAAGCGCGCTATAATGTACTGATCCGCATTTTGCAACTGCGAAAAACCGCTGGTTCGTAGTCTCACGATGCAACTTCCAGACCGAAATTGAGAAAAAATCGTCGATTCGACGGCCATTCCACAGCTAAAATGTAGACATAAATGCAAAAATGTTGTATCTGGGCCAAGCCTGTGGACTACGATTGAGAATGAGAATACACGCTACTAATTCAATGCTGTACAAGTAAACAAAAATCGTGGCAATTATTACCAAAAACAACGCTAATTCGAGTTTAAACTAAACCAAAATGGCAAATTCACAACTAAAATGGCGAAAAATCGTCTAATAACGAAAAAAAAAGAGAATAGATAATGTGCTAATTCGCTGCAAAATTATCAGAAAACGCTATTTCACAGCTGAAATGAAGAAAAATCACTAATTCGCGGCTGAAATTGAGAAAACGAAAATCTGTGTAGCTTCTGAAAGAATCGAGGCTCCTCAAACTGAGAAACGGCGCTAATCCGTGGAAAAAAATTGCCAACGCGGGGCTAAAACCTAAAAAAAAACACCACACATCCATTCCCGTAGGGAACATGGAAGTAACAACGCGGCTAGAATTGACAAAAATATTAATTAGCGTGGCCAAACATTAAGAATAACACTAGTTTTCAGCTCAAACTGAGAAAAAAGTGCTAATTCGCTGCTAAAAAAATGAAAAAATGGCTAAACTGTAGCTGAAAATGAGGAAAACGCCAAATCGTGGCTAAAATGGAGGAAAATCGTCAATAAAAACGAAAGAATCCCTACTGCACTGCTAAAATTGATTAAAAGCGCTAACCCGTGGCCAAAATTGGTTAAAGTTGTAGCGTTGTTAGCGACAGCTAACAAACCTCAATTTTTATTTTAAAAAAATAACAAATATTACGTTAAAAAAACAACATAAGTCGGTTTGATCGCGAGTTCGTATTTTCCCAATTTTTCATTGTCGTTATAAAAAAAAAAAAAAAAATCTTTCGTTGGAAGTTATTTTGTATACCGAAGAGAGCGCGACCAACAAAGTCACTAAATCTTGAAAAATTGACAAAACCCAAATGCGTAGCTTCTGTTCGAGGCTAAAACTAAACAATAAACGTTAATCCATAGCAAAAATTGAAGGAAAAATGCCAACGTGGGACTGAAGTGTGAAAAAAAAAACGCAGCTTATATGGAAAAATTCACTATAAATAAATAAAAACTCTCGTTTTCAGCTCAAATTGGGAAAACGTGATATTCCCGGCCTAAAATTTGAGGAAATCACGAATTCGTGGCTAAAATTACGGTAATTCGCGAATTCACAGGTTAAAAACGCTTCAAATCAGCTAAAATTGAAAAAAACGCGAATTCGCGGCTAAAATTGAGGAAAATAATCGCGGATAAATAGTGTTGGAATTTCTAATTCCGCCTTCTGACGATAGCTTTGTGGCTAAAATTGAGATAAACGGCAAATTCACGGCTATAAGTAAAAGAAAAAACACTGATTCACGGCTAGAACTGAGATGAAGCCCTATTCTACATGTAATTAAAATTGAAAAAAAATACTAATGCGGTGGCAAAATGTAAAAGAACCCGCCAATTTGCGGCTAATATAGAGAAAATCAGTAATTATTCTGGCTAGAATAAAGAGAAAAGTTAATTTTCAGCCTAAATTGAAACAAAAAGTGCTAATTCACTGTCAAAAATGGAAGAATTGCCCATTTCCAGTAAAAATATCGGAAAACGCCAATTCGTGGCTAAAATGAACAAAATTCGCTAATGCATGAGCTAGAAATAGCTACTGCATTGCTAAAATTACGAAAAAGAGCTAATTCACGGCAAAAAAATTGAGACATGAATGTATTAAGTTTTAGAGTGAAAAATAAAAAAACGGGCTATTTAGTTTTATTTTTAACACAACTATTTTCAAGTTCAAAGAGCAGGTGGGATAAAAACAATAAACAAAAGGGTGAAGCCCCATTTGGTTAATTAAGACGATACATCTTTTGATGTTCTACTTCAACACTCTCCCTCATCGAAGAGATGTTCGTCATTCCGATTTTGCTTGACAAGGCCATCAACCTAGACTTTGTTAATGGCTTCGTTAGAACGTCAGCGAGTTGGAGACTTGAGCTGATAGGTTTCACGTCTAAAATTCCTTCTTGAACCAGCTCTCTCACATAGAAATGTCTAATTCTTATATGTTTTGTTCGCTTGTGAAACTCTGGATTTTTAGACAGTTTGAGAGCAGCTTCGTTGTCGATAAAAATAGTTGGAGTCTTTCGATTCTGTTCCAATTCTTCTATGAGTCTGCTTGCCCAAACGACTTCTCGAGCAGTCTCACTCGCAGCTACTAGCTCGGCTTCTGTAGTTGAAAGAGCAACACTTGATTGTCTCTGGCTCATCCATGATATAGGTCCACTTGCATGAATGCACAGAACTCCTGTGATTGAACGTCCTGTCTCGACATCTCCAGCGAGATCTGCGTCACTGAATCCTTCGAGAGTAGAATCTCCAGGTCTGAATACAATTCCGGCGTCCTCAGTACCTTTGAGATACCTGAAAATTCGTTTTAATTTTATAATGTCTTCCGATGTTGGATTTTATAATTTCCGAGACATCACGCCAACCGCGTAGGCTATATCTGGTCTGGTTGAAACCATTAAGTACATGAGTCCACTGACGGCTTGGCGGAAAGGAAAATTCGTGGCCATGCCAAACCTCTCTAGTAGACGCCTAGTGTAATTCTTTTGATGAATTTTTATGGTACCATCTGAATCCTGCTGAATTTCTAGTCCGAGAAAGTAATTCAATGGTTTGAAAGTTATCTTGAACTCAGTCTGCATCGCTCTCAAAAAATCATCCAGGAGAGTTTGGCTAGTCGAAGCTACAAGACCGTCGTCTACATAAAGAGCAACAACCATTTGATCGTTGTCCGCCATTTTAATGAAAACACAGGGATCTGCAGAGCTCTTTTTAAATCCCAGTTTTTCGAAAACTTGAGTAATTCGCTTGTGCCAACATCTAGCAGCTTTTTTCAGGCCACATAAGCTTCTCTTAAGCCTGCATACTCTTCTTGACCCATCATCGAATCCTTCCGGTTGTTCTATAAAAACTTATTCGCCCTCGTCAAGCTTTCCGTAAAGAAACGCTGTAGAAACGTCAAAGTGGGTAAGAATCATATTTTTCTTTGCTGCGACACTTAGAACTGTGCCATCTGGATTCTCTTTGGCTTTGAAAATCCACTTGCAAGACAAGGTTTTCTTATTTGTAGGCAGTTTAACGAGATCCCAAGTTTCGTTCTCTTTAAGAGACCTGATTTCGTCGGACATCGCTTGTCTCCATTTCTTTGCCTCTTCAGAACGAATCGCTTCTTCATAGGTTTCTGGAATTTGAGTTTCAGTTGCCAAGTGATTGACGTAACCGTATCTTTCTGGAGGTTGAATACGGCTTCGATCTCGAAGTTTCACGGTCTGGTTTTTTTCTTCAAATTCCTCGTCCGAGAACCCATGAAAGTCTTCATTCTCATCATCGTCCATTATTTCTTGACAGTTTTCTTCTTCGTCACTTTTCTTATAATTTTCTTCTATTTCTTTACCATGTGTAATTTCTTTGTCGTGATTTTCGTATGTTGGGATGGATATTACGGTCTGTGTGATTAATGGCTTTTCGTTGAATATAACATCCTTAGATCTGATTATCTTTCTCCCGTGAGTCCAAATTCTGTATCCTCCGAAGTCATATCCGACAAAGATTCCCTTTACGGCTTTTTTATCAAACTTTTTCCTTTTTTGTTTCGGGATATGGACGAAGCATTCGCTTCCGACGATCCTTAAATGTTTGATGCTTGGTCTTTTCCCCAGCCAGAGTTCGAATGGTGACTTATCTTTTGAACCTGAGTTTCCTGTTCTATTCAACACGTAAACCGCTGCATTTGTCAATTCTGCCCACAACGCCTGCGGTAATTGGCCGTGAGAATGTAACATTGCTCTTGCTGCTTCGACAACTGTACGATTTTCCCTTTCGATAAAACCATTCATCTCACTGCAGTACGGCATCGTTGAAAATTGTTCGATGCCATGTTCATCTAGAGTCTTTTTCATTTTTAAATTATCGAATTCACCTCCGTTGTCTGATATCAGAGCTCGGACCCGGTGACCTGCTCTATCGGCTTCTTTGAGTACCCGAAGGAACTTTTCGTGTACTTCTGACTTCTCTTTTACGAAATAAATAAATTTGAATCTTGTGAAGTCATCTTTAAAAAGAACAAAATAACGATAACCCGAAAAAGACTTCGTAAACGGGCCACAGACATCGGCATGAATTATTTCCCCAGGAGAAGTCGCCCTTTGCCTGGTACCGAACTTCAATTTGTGCGCTTTTCCGTACACACAGCCCTCGCATAGCTTAGAATTACCGCTTAATTTAACCCCAAGCTCCCGTTCGATGACTCTTCTTGTATGTCGTTTGTCCTGATGGGCTAAACGTAGCAATAGGTTCTGATCGGTAACTGCATTAATTGAAGGAACAGTTGTGTGCCTGTAGTTATTTTTAACGTCTAATTGAGAAAGGCCATTGTGACGAATTCGCCTTCCCGTCAGAATCGTCTTCCCATTGACTTCAAAAATGCACCTTTCTGCTGTTGACATGAACTTACTCTTGGCGTGTTTGTCATGTGCCGACAGAACTGAGAAAAGGTTCTTGTGCATGCTTGGCACCAACCACACGTGCCTTTCGAAATCGAAAGTTCTAAGTCACCATAGCCCTCAGCATTCGCTGTTTTCCCGTCTGCGGTGGTAACTTTACGGGGACTAGTGAAAGATTTTATTGACTTGAACATTTTTTCATTGTTACAAATATGGTTTGTTGCCCCATTGTCGACGCACCAGTTTGTACGGTCGCTTTCAGCTGAAAAAACGTCAGCTACCATTAATGTCATGTTAGACAATTCATTGTCCCTCTTGTTCATTTGTTTTGGTGGACAACCGTCTTTTTTTCACTTCAAACAATTTTTCACAATGTGTCCTTCCTTTTTACAACAATAGCAACTTATTTTACTGTTCGTCTTCACTTTAGACAACGATAACAAGGCCTGTTCGCCTTTTGACTCAGCACAAGCTCCCTTCAAAACTCTCTCGTGAGCACAAAGCTGACTAGTCAGGTTTTCGATCGATCGTTCTGACTTCTGCATTAACTGCCAACTTGATCTAAACGAAAAATACTCTGGGGGTAGTGTATCGAGAATTTTGCAAATTAATAGAATGGAAGTTTGTCTGGACGTTCCGGACAACAAATTTCTATATTAAGACTGTTCCAAATATTCTTCAATTTTGAGAGGTGATTTGTCATGTCATCGTCGGAGTCGTATTTGTACGTGAAAAATTGCATACATAAATTGAACGTTTTGTCTTCAGTAACTCCGTCATAAAGTCTATGGAGCTCATTCCATACATCTCTCGAATTGTCGAAACGCATCACTTTAGTGAGTGTCTCTTCAGTCATATTAGTTGTTAAAACTAGAAGGGCTTTCGTATCGGCATTTTGGTAGAGTTTTAACTTAATTTCGTAGTCTCTTACCTCATTTTCGCTAGAACTTGCGTTAGGCGTCGTGGGCTTCAAAATTGTACCTTTGACCACATCTTCGCCTCCGGGAATGCTCCTCAAAAGAATCAAATCCTTGTACTTCCAGGTAGCCCAATTGCTCTTGCCTTCCAGTAGCCCGATATTGACTTTTAGGTCCATCTCGAAAGTCTCCGACAATGTTCCTATTTTCCTAAAACTTTATTTTCACGCGGGAAACGCTGAACCCATAACCTATTAAGTTTTAGAGTGAAAAATAAAAAAACGGGCTATTTAGTTTTATTTTAACACAACTATTTTAAAGTTCAAAAAAAAGCAGGTGGGATAAAAACAATAAACAAAAGGGTGAAGCCCCATTTGGTTAATTAAGACGATACATCTTTTGATGTTCTACTTCAACATAACCACTAACGGTGAGCCGTGAAAACGGCAATTACCATAAAAACTGATGAAACTGGGAAACATCAGGAAAATGCTCATATCTCGTAACCAAAGCATTTTCGGCTATGCGTCCCTATGACGTTTTTTGTGCGTCCAGGTACGCACTATCACCTGTGCAAGTTTGTCACATTTCTCCTGAATCACCCTGTATATATGTTCAAGTGGACATCGTAAAGGGATCTTGGGAGTATTCCTTGGAACGAGCTTAATGTCAGAATAGCGGACTTTTTAATTTATTTGAGGCTAGCGCGTTTATCAAAAAACATCGAGGGATTAAGGCTGTGATCCCAATCGAAGCAGTCTCGATCCGCGGTAAAACAGTGGCGTCAAGATCATCTTTCCCTTTCCCTCGCCTTTTTGTATGTTAAATTTCCCTTCTTTTCTTATTCGGCCCCCATTTCTCTAGGGGTGGTTGAGCTGACGGGGGTGGCGACCTCCCCTCGGCTCCTTGTACGCTCATAGTAGCTGAGGTAATTTATCCCCTCAAACTAGACGTTTCCATAGTAGAGCCAAATGTAGTTCCTTTGTCAGGAACTCTCAGGCCTGTGACCATTCAAAATTAGTCGTCAACACCCTACCTTGGAAACGGTGCAGAACAGAATCTGGGAGATTGGTTTTATCATTGAGCCACCGCAGGCAGGCGAAAATGGTTCTTTAGCGAGTGTAACTCATCAATTCAGCGATTTATAGCATGCCAGAATCGCGAAAAGGGTTGTTTTGTGAGTGAAATCCTAAAAAAAATGTGTCCATTAGCGAGCCAGGCCGGGCGAAAGTGAGTTTTTAATGAACCAGACAGGCAAAAATGGTTTATCAGTGAGCCGGGCCCGCAAAAATATATTTTGGCGAGAGAAATCCTCCAAATTAGTGTATTAGCGAGCGAAATCCACGAAAACAATGTGTGAATGAAGCAAACCCGCCTCCAAAAAGGGTATTAAGCCTAGTCCACACTAAGACTCTTTGAGTAGATTCTTTGTGTCTAGAAATGAATATCGCGTGAGTCTCGGCAGAGTCGACTCTTTGTGTCTAGAATATCATGTGTTGCGGGTTAGTATTTTTGAATATTTTTGCATCCCCCATTTCTCTGATTCATGTTGCGCAACATTGGGTCAGTGTGGAAGTGAATTGAAGAACCTATTTTTCAAAATTTTTTATATAGCTTTCTCGGGCTTTCTCGTCTCATGATTTGTTGGCAGTTTAGCTGATTGAGCCCAGCACGTGCATTTGTTCGTAGTTGTCATCAATTGAGTGAATAGGTGTTCTGGCAAGGTGTTTGGAACATGTTCGGAGCAGAGTTCCCATGAGAACAGCCAATAAAATGTAATAATCTTAAATTTCTGTTCCGAACATATTCGAAACACCTCGTTCTCGTTGGAACAGAACTATTGAGTTCTAATTTTTGCTCCCGAGTTTATTGTGTTGTGGAGTAGTGAGCAAACTCTCGAATTCATAGAGGACATAAAACAAGCTTTTGCAAGCCCCGTGATTTTGATACGTCCAAGTAACACAAGAGCTCCGGTAAGCGAAGATCGTGTAGGTTTGAGCTTCCTTAAAATTTGTGTAGAACTTCAGGGCAGAAGAAGTATACTATCGAAGCTGGAACTTCTTTAATGACTTGTGTAAAGCATTATGGAAGTTATACTGACAGGTGTAACAGCGGGACATGATTTCAATTTCCAATGAGCTTCGGAAAGGCTTCACCATTCATATTTGAACTTCTGTTGCTCTTCCCTCAGTCAATGTAACCGAAGCAGTGGGAATAAATTAGGTTAGTTCCAGGACTATTACTTCCATGTTCCCTACGGGAATGGAAGTGTGGTGTTCGTGAAAAAAATCGAATCCGAGCTGACATCACATTCATAATGTACAACCTCAAAAAAGTTGAAAAAAGTGGTTTTTGGCATGCCGTCGGTCTGTCGCTTTTTTTTCGATAAATTGCATGAAAATGAAAACCTGGCTATTTCTTAATATGAGCAGCGCAAATCTGACCTTTGTTATGAGAAAAAATCATTTATCGGACATGTTCTCCCCGTACCGAAATGTCGTTTTTGGATATAACTTCAGAACAAGTCATTCATCAGATTTTTTTGATATTTTTTTCGGATTCCTCGTGAAATTTCCTTGCGAATTGACCACAATATTGCCGAAAAAATGCAACTTTTTTTGTGGCCAAAATCGTCGTTTTTAGCGCAAAAGGACCAGTAGCCAAAAATGACGGTCGAAATTGCAAAAAAAGGCCTCTAGAGTCCCTTTGTATCTTAATTGCAAATATTTGTACCCAAAAAAAAACTGAGGTTAAGAGAAAATTGTGGGAGGTGATAGATTTGGCGTGACTGCGTTAAAAATTACTCGCCACAGATTTACATAGTAATCTGAATCTAGTTGTTTCTTGGCATGAAAAACGCGAGTATGACCTTTGTTTTGAAGGTAAATCATTTTCCAGGCCTGCTCTTCCCGTAGCGGAATAATATTTTCGGTATTAAACTCGAAACAATTGGTCTTGGAATTTTGTAACTATTTTGTTAAGATTTCTCGTTCAATTTCCATGCGAATTGACTACAAAGTTGCCGAAAACAAACCTCTTTCACTTCCATGTTACTCACGGGCATTTTTTTGCCATCTTGTATGTGTAGGTCAGAAGTGCTCGAGAAAAAAAATGCGAACTCTGAAAAGCTCGTACAATTTTTCGGCAGTCCAAAAACCAAAATTATTGAGCACTTCTTTTAGTTTCTTCTAAATATCCCGAAAATGAGTTACTTTACAGGAAAATCTTCACTCACAAAACTTGTTGAGCAATAAATTTCTAACAAATTTTGTATGTAAAGTAGTTTTCCACGATGAATATGGAACGGGCTACAGCTTTTCGAAATTGTTGTTCCAAAATGGTCAAAGGACGTAAAATCACCTGTTTTCGACTGAGTATTGCATTTTGGACTGTTTTCTATTTTTTGATTTTTTGGTATGAAAGAACGAAGACAGACAATTGAAGGAGGATTTTGTATGAAAGAACGAAGACGAATGATTGAAGGAGGATTGAAAATTGAGGGACGATTGATGGTTATAGTCGTTGATTGATAAGGGTGGGTAATTGAAGATTAGTCGATGTGGGCTGAGGGTTGATTATTGATTATGTGCGACCAAGAAATTTTTTTGGATTTAGGGTTATGGAAATGTTGGTGTTTGAGGAATGAAGACTGCGTGATTGATGATTCACGGATTGTGTGGAGGACCACACGATACTTCCATGTTCCCGTTTTTGGCGTTCATCAATAATGCATAAAAAAAAAAAAAATAAACAAGAAAACTTCCATGGCCGTATCATTTTTTTCAGTGCTCCGACGCTTCCGATTTCATGCTGGTTAAAGGGTAACGTGGGCGCTCGAGTTTTATTTCATATTTTTCGACTAACGCGCCGTACAGCCGAAGTCCTTAATCATTACAATAATAATCATAAAAACCAGTCTTTAAAGCCCCGTTCAGAAGCTTTGTGCTATGCATCTGTCGAGTGTACTAAGCAAAGAAAAATTAATTCCTTCGAAAAATGAAGCATTTTGATAGGTAGCACGGACTCCACAGACGCATATCATATGGTTTGCTTAATAAACTGAAGTGAACACACACTTTAGCCAGCGAATGGAAGGATGACGTAGTTGATACAGAGAGAACTTTAATCGCCTCTCAGCGTAATTTACAGTGCTTATTTTTGTGTTTTTATGGCTAATGTACAATTTAAAAACAAAATTAGGAAAAACTATTAAAAAAATAACAACAAAAGACCTAAAAGAAGACGTACCGGGCTGATATTTTTCTTTACGCCCGGCGGGCGGAATGAACCTCATGTCGCCCGCTCAAGACTCTCCCAGCGGTCGAATTTCGAGTCTTTACGCCCGGATGTACAAAAAATGTTGTACAAGCACTGTGCTAGCGCAGGTTGCCGTGGCAAATGGAGCAAAATCTCAGTTACAGTGGTGCGATTCTATTGATAAATGGAGCGCCAAAATTCTTATCAGGACAACAACAGTGTGCGCCAGTGTGGAATTCTCTTGCAAATGGTTGACGCTATAGGTAAATCACGATGCACAAAAACGTCATGGTGATAAAAAAGGACTCATTCTCTCGACAACTGTCATTCCTATCAGTAAAAACGTGTTATTTTCGAATCCGGCGTCGCCAAAAGTTCGTCCTAAAAACGCTTGAAAATTCTTATCTAGGAAACTATTGAGTTTCGGACTATGGTGTATTTCGCCTTCTTGATTGCAAATCAGGCCTACTTTCTCCAATTCATTTTTTTGCAGTTATTCTGAAATACCCTATTATAAGTAGGGTTGGCAGACGTCGTTGTATTTCACGGGATAGTCCCAGCTTTTGCTAATTGTCCCGCATCCTTAGACCGGTCGTCCACTGGAAGCGTTCTGAGCGGCGCTACAACGAGCGTACATCCAGAAAGGCTTAAATTGATTTCACTGCAGCTAAGCATACAGTGGACGATGTCACGCGTTCAATTTGAGCCCTTGGGGTGTACGCTCGTTGTAGCGCCGCTCGAAAACGCTTCCAGTGGACGACAGACCCTTAGGATTGCCTTTTCAGAGGAATACGAGTGGGAGCAATAATAGGCAAGGCAGGAGAATGGATATCGACGGGTTGGAACAGACTGATCACAAAAGCTCAAACTTGATTTTAAAGCTCGCGTGCATGGACTTGTCATGCTTGACTTGTCACATTTCTTGTTGAGCTCTCTGGCTAAGTGGCAATGGCAACCCTTCGGTGCAAGCCTCATGAATTTAAAAGTTTAAACTTGAAGAAGTACTACACCTTACTCAGTGAAGTCAAAATCCAATCGACCGTCCTAACAACACAAACTAAAAAACATGAACCCAAACGCAGAACGGCGGCTGCACCCTTCACCTTCCCTTCCACCACAGTTGTAGATTGTAGGATAAGTGATTTTTTTATTTCACCCCAAATCAAATATCGGGTGCTTCTTAAAGGGGGACGTTTAATTTTTAACTACCGGATGGACAAAATTCAGCTAACTCAACGTAGGTAATAATATAACTTTCAATGGTTCCGTTCAAATTATATTCTGAACTTTGAGTTGTGAATGCTATGAGGAGAGTTTTTCACAATGTCTCCAACTCAACGAGGTATCTCATCGGAAGAGCTTAGGACTCACACTTGAAAGAGGCAGGTTCGTTCCTAGCATCGGGGAAGTATTCTGGTAAAAAAGTAAGTAATGTGCATGTAATACGTAAAATGACAAATCCTAGAAATGTCTTCGTCTCCTAGCATTCTCACGTTATCTAACAAATAACATTACATTCGAAATAATTTTTTTTCTTGTATTTATTGTTATTTTACCACTGAGTTTCGGTAAAGCTTGCAATACAACCTTCTGGAGACCTAAAAGAAATTTGCTTATCGAAGTCTACCCGCCATTTTTCTTCTCCGTTGAGTTTCGCTACTAAAGTACGCGACACGAAATAAGGCGGGTGTGACTCATCGACTAAAAAACCAACGTTGCGCATTATAGTCCCAAAGATGCGATGAAAAGCTCAAGTCTACACCCATAGCTGGCAACGTTGCGCTCCCATCGTAATCACTTTGGAGAGCTGTGAGCCGGTGAGCGTTCGTAAAACCCCACCACACATCACCACCCACAACGCACGGGGTGGCAACAGGGCATGGGAGGGCCGATGAGTCACACCCGCCTTATTTCGTGTCGCGTACTTTAGGCTCCTTTAAACCTGTTTAAGGCCTACTGCAGGTCCCTTTTAGAAGCTGATGTCTCTGTAAAGTCATCCAATCTTCCTCTTATAAGTCCATCCGAAGCTCTCTCCGAAGCTCTCTACAACTTCGGTAATAATGGAAACCTTCAGCCTTTTTGGTCTTATAGAACGCTATTGCAAGTTTTTCAGAAATAGTTGTGCTTCTGTAAACAGCTTCTGTTAGACTTACGCGAAGTACTACCGAAGTCAAATTGTTAGTTGGGACGTGCCCTTGCAATTCAAACCAAACCTAAACAGCCAAGCATATATTATTTTCCACTGCCCACTTTATACTGATCATCGCTAACAAGTTGGAATCCCTCCTCCTCAACAAGCAGCGCGTCCCAGCTATCCAACAAAATTTCAGCACGTCGATTCACCACGTTTGCCCAAGGATTGGCAAGCACGATAAAAAACTCGAATCCTGATTCCTGGGTCCCTCCAGTTCAATTCTCTCAAGTTCCGGCATCAACTTCCAGTTTCACTTCCAGTCCAGTATTCATTGTCGTACTTGGATGCCAATGCAGAGTGAAACTCTATTCTCTTTTCAGAGTACCCGTCTGCCACCCACAGTCTCACCTGACAACGCCCAATTTCGCGTGGTCCACACCGTGGGCAGTCAGTACATCCGCTGACAGTCACTAACGGGCCGGTAACCTGGTGTTGCATGTGTCTGGCAGTCCTTCATCTTCATTGTCTATTTCCTCACTGCATCATCCGTCCCTCATGAGAAACGCTCCTTCCCCATGAGCATGAGAACTGAACTGCTCGGCACAGTATTCTCCCAGGCGGGCTCTCCAGGCTAAAATTGTATGAACCTCTGGGCGATTCACAATCCGCAAACCCCCTCCACAACAACCGCTCTTATGAGTGGCCGACTGATCGCCAGTTCGCCCTGGTCGAGATAGCCCACGGGTAGTGGCCGATCCACGGTGGGGGGGTTGGGGGACCAAACCCCCCCCCCCTTAAGGTCAGAATAATAGTATAAAATAAGAAAGAAATACAAAAAATGAAAAATAGAGGTAAGAAAATGAATGCAATTGTAAATGTGAATCGACAGTTATCACATCACTATAAATAAAGAAGCGGGAAAATTCATATGAAACCACTGGCTGGGTAAAGGACCCCCCCCCCTCAACCGAAGATTTTGATTTCATTCTTCCAGGAAAAGAAACCCGAAAAATCAGGAGAAGTGGCTACTATATCTTTCTGTTTGACTGGCGGTGTGCAATCTCTCCCCTCCCCCCTCCTACCAGGGAGGAGAAAATTTTTGCTTCGACCCCCCCCCCCTTGATAAAATGGTGGATCCGCCACTGGCCACGGGCCTAAGTGATGTTTCTTTCAGCATGGCCCGATTCTGCCTTTCTGGTGGACGAGACACAAACAATGTTAGTTTAATGAGAGGAAGGGAAGAGATACAATTTCTAAAAATATTCTAATTTCACCAAGTTACCGTATCGAAATTTATTATTTCTGGGATAGGAATGCAAGACCTTGATAGGAATGTGCATATGTATAAATAGAAATATTCACTCTTCCCAACCGCCAGCGGCCAGAGCGAAATTTCAAGTTTCCATTGAAACTGCGGGCATTAAGAGATATGAAACATGTGTGGACACGATTCTTAGTTGCAAAGTTGAATCAAGTATGAATCGGAACATGAATCTACGCAGCCCGGACTCTGAGTCGCAACAATGAATCGACTCAAAGAGTCTCAGTGTGTACTAAGCTTTAAACAGCCACAAAAATCCAGGAAATTGTTTTTTAGTGTGCCAAACCTGCAAAATGTCGTCATTTGGCGAGGAAAATCCGCAAAATTAGTTTTTTAACGATCGAAGTCCGACAAATTAGATTTTTAGTAGAGCTAGACCCCCCAAAGTGCGCAGGGGGGAATATTTGAACAAATTAACAACTGTTTCTATCGGCCAGTAATTAGGTATGCCATAATATTACTGATGGTGTACAGTGCCTGCGGTTAAAAGGGTCGGAAACATGACAGCGAGAGTATAGAAGGCAACAAGGTGATGAAGAAGTGAAGAAAAACAAACAATAAAAGAAAGAAAAAAAAAAGGGTGATGAACAAATTGGGTGGGAATGACAGGGGAGGGGTCTTTCTTGTCATAAAAAGACCCGCACTGAGCGTCGTCACTAAACAGTTGCAGGTTTTGAAGAAGTTATCATCATCTAGAGCGTGAAGGGTACCAGGGGGGTGGCACGCGCCATCGTCTTCATCGGACACGCACTTTGGGTTTCTTCACGCATTACACCTTCCACACCCTTCCATCGCGCGTACACCTTGTGTACCACAAGCCGTTCTTTCAATCTTTTGTCCCCCCCCCCCCTCGCGCTCATGCATCACTTTTATTTATTTTTTGAAAGGTTATTGAATGTTCTCTATTGAGGAGGTTAAACTACAATTGATTTATTACGTCTTCCTGATGAATTTTTCCCACAATGAAAGGCATGCCTGTGTGAGAAAGCAAGCGTGTTAGTTTTGTGCGTAATTGATCGTATAATATACGGTTTAATCATGGAAACACCCGTAATCGAGCCATTCTTCCAAACGTGCAAACTGAATGTAATCGAAATGAAAACTTTCCCCAATTTTGTTTTTGTTCTTTATCTCTCCGAGAGAATTTACGGGATAGCCAAATGAGAAAAAATCATTTTCCAAGCAGAAAATAGGGTAAGAACGACTTGAAAAGTCAAATGTTTCGTCAACGCTGTACGCTAATACGTTGTTCGCTGTTAATTCGGGTAGAAGGAACCGTAAAAACACGAAAAACGCTTAACACGCACCTGAGAAAGCTAAGGAACAAAACTTTGAGAAGTAGGCTTAGGTTTTTGACGTCACAACTACTCCCCCTGTCTGCCGGCAAAGCAGGTGGCCCTTTAAACACTTTAAATTACTGTTATAATACAAATGAACGGATGTGATTTTGAACAATCTACACCTTGGGGGTTACATAATTTAATGAGACGCCAGCTCTCCATTTACCGAACTTGTGAAGCTTTTCAAGCTCGTGCAGCGCTTTTGAATAAGGAGTCTTGCATGGGTTTGGCCTGATCGCCGCTCCTTTATTCACGATGCCTTAAAACCGTAATCCCCCCTCCCCTCCTCTGTCTATTACTTCTCGTCTTTTAACCATCGATGTTAGCCCATGAACAAATAAAGAGAAAAAAAAATAAAAAAATACAAGCTCATCATGCGGCTAATGAGCGGCCATTAGCGGCATGGCTTGGTCCGTCTATCAAAAGGCCTTTATATGTAAGCTTGCGGAGGCTCTCTTTCTTATCGAAACCTTCTCCATTGACAAACTGCGTTTAAAAAAAAAAAAGGCAGCCCCCGCGCACAGTCAGCAAACCTAATCCATTTTATACCTATAACTGTCTTAGAGAAAGAGATTTCGATAGCGTTGAATGGAACAATGCCAGATAATAGTTACTGAGAAACACTGTCGTTCAAAAGGAATTTTTCAACTTCCCCTCCACCCGCCCCTACGCCAACCAACAAACGATATGCACTAATAATTTACGTCGAACTTCGTGATTTTCCAAGATTCAAACCCGCTATTGGAACAACCCCCCCCCCCTCTCTCTGCACATTAACCCTTCCACACTCGAGCCAAAGTTGGTCATCCCCGTTACGGTGCGATAACCATTTACGGCTAATTAAGAACGAAACGTCCCATGTAAATGATTAGTGTATCGCACTATACTCACGAGGAATGTCGATATCCTCACCCCGCAACCATTCATTTTTTCCTTAAATAGTCCGAGAAAATTTACGGGATTTTCCTTTTTTTCTCGATCTATAAATGGAGGAGGGAACATTCTGCCCCATTGTGCCTATTAGACATTCAAGAACGTAAATTGAAAGTGAAAAGGAGGACATGTAAATAAAACAAGCTTCTTCCCTATTATTAGCGAAACAGAACGGCTCAACATGAAAATTCCTCAATTTGTTCTTACATCATCACCAAAGCGTACAGAAATCGATTATTTCGAGCGTGAAGCATCAACTAAATTAATAAATAAGAAGAAGTAATATTGTCCAGAAATTAATTAATGTTAAAGCGACGGTCCATCATGATGAAACGAGCTGCTGTATTAAGTTTGTGCTTGACATAATCTTTCAGGGCATCGCCACGTCGAAATGGAACGGTATACGGTGTCCCATAAAATAAGACTGACACATCAAAGCGAAAAATAGCGGCGAGCTACTGATTATTACTTCAAGCTATTTGATAGATTATTATCTTCTGCAACCACTTTTACAAACACCTCCCTCTCATCGCACGGTAATTCTCTATTTTACTTAATACTGAGGTTCCTACACTAAAAATCGGTTAATTTCGCGCTTTGATCGACGTCAAAACTTACAGCCTGAATACGTATTCACGTATAATGCAAGAGAAAAAATGCGTCACAGTCGCATTTTGTCATCGAAAGGTGACTAGACGAAAAACTGTTCGCAATGCCTTATTCAATTTACAATAGACGAGGCTAACGTCACCCCGCAGTTTTATATATGCAGCCTCGCGATGTTATTCAAGCTGTATGAAAAGGTCTTGTCGTTCCGCGTTAGCTGAGGGGGTCTCGTTTAAAACAGTTTTAACGCAAACGTAAATAAGTGACTATAGGCTATAATACTGAACCCGGGTCAAACCAAATAAGGACCTAAATAAAAAGTCACGAATAAAAAAACACTGGGAATCTTATTTAACTCGATGGTATAAGCGCACGTGAATTCACATGCATGAGACTCTCTTCCTTGGACTTCAGCGCGGTCAATTGCGTGGCCAACGACTCTTCAGCTGCCCCCCCCCCCCCACTCAGGCGGGAACGCCGGATACAAACTAGGGGTGTGCGCACGGTCGTTTGCGGGACGGCGGACGAGTGACAAAACCTAAATTTCCCGCGGGAAATCGTGTTTTTGTTTTTTTTTACTAAAAAGTGAGATGAACGAGAGAAACCAAAAAGTAATCGCTTTGCCTTCTTTCAATCTCTGTAACAGAAAATTCATGTCTATCCTTCCCTCGCTCGTTCCCGCCATGCGATAATTTAATGTTCTATAACATTTTACATTGTATACTTGCCTGTGGAACCTCTAGCGTACCGTGACAGGGGCGAGCGGGGCGGAACAGCTTTGAATAGCTTTGAAAAAATCCGGGATTTTTAAGTTCTAAGTAAACAAGATGAAAACGAATGACTAATAAAAACGCTGAAATCGAGAAAAATTGCTGAAATTTATGGCTGTTAATTCACAGCTGACATTGAGACAACGCAAAAACACGAATTGTTGGGAAAAAGCTTAAATATGGTAAAATCGACTCCAGTCCGAGTGCCAGGGCGAGTGCTCGACTGTAATTGAGAAATAGCGTTCATTAGCCGCTGCCGCTATAATATTGAGCCAAAAACAACAATTCGTGGTTTCCGGAGGTAACTTTGCAGTTGAAATAGACGAAACACGTAAATCCACTGTTTCTTTAGGTCCATTGGTCATAAGGTGGCAATAATATCGCGGTTAAAATTGAGAAAAAACACCAATTTGCGGCTGAAATTGAGAAATATCTCTTATTCGTGGCTAACATTTGGTAAAGCGCTAATTCGTGATCATTGGAGGGCCTTTTGCGGCTGACATTGAGAAAAAATGGCAAAATGGGCGAGAGTGTGGGGGTGTTATCTGATCAAGGGATCAAGTCCGCTACCAAAATGGAAAAATGCCCTAATTTGTGACTAAAATTGGGGGGGGGCGCCTAATTCGTGGCTAATTGAGAAAAAGTGCTAATTCGTGTTTCATGGAGGCCCTTATAGCGTTAAACGGCTATAATTGATGCATTTGATATATTCGTTTGTTTAGCCAACATTTTCGTTTGTTTAGCATAATTCGAAACACGACCCACGAACCTAATCGTTTGTTCAGCGCCATTTCTAATCATAATTTCGTTTGTTTAGCTGACATTTTCGTAGCCCCTCGAGCACTTCAAAAGAACAAAAAATGGATGCGGGTAATAGCTTATACACTCACCGATCCATGAACGAAATTGTTTGTTCAGCAGCATATTTGAGGATGGTGGGAAAGAGTAAAGCTATCCGCACTGCTTGCCCAAGTTTGTTTGAGAGTGCTTTTGCGGCTAAACAAATAACAATTTCGGCTAAACAAACGATATCAAGACTGGAAATGGCGCTAAACAAACGATTAAGTTCGTGGGTCGGGTTCCGATAAGTTGGCCGTACCCGTGTATTTTTTAAGAAATAAAGATAATTAAATATTTAAATCGTGGCTAATTTTGGCAGAAACCGCTTATCAGCAGCTAAAATGGAGAAATACGCTAACTTTCGGCACAAGCAAGCGCTAATGTGAAGCTATAAATTTCAAAGATACATTTGGTAATTCCGCTTTTTCACGGCTAAAACTGACACAAACTCTAATTCCCGGCTACAATTGGGAAATGGTGTTGATCCACGGCCAATATAACAAAAGGCGCTCATTCGCGGAGCTGAAATGGAGATAAACGCAAATTCGCGGATTTTGTGGAATTCCTCCAGTTCGAAGCTGAAATTGAGTAAAAGCGGTGATTCAGGCGTGAAAATAAGGAATAATTCACGGTTAAAATTCGGAAATAATGCTCAGCTAAAACGAAGAAGAAGAAAAAATAACAAAATCATCGACCCCACAGCGAGCCCGATAGCTTCGCTCCTGCCTCTTTGTTCGGTACAGTCCCACTCTATTGAACATCAGGCAGAGCCACCTCGGGCTTTATTTTTGTGCCACCCGAAACAATTATCACTCTCCCCATATTTAGTGGTCCCCTCTTGTGGTTAGATTTGTTTGAACAAAAAGCACGTCCTTCGCGACCCCCCTTCCCTGTAGGCGACACCTCAAGTTTTGAGGGCTGAATACAGTGGCGTCTATCAGGAGGGGGTTGGAGGCGACTTGCCTCCAATTGACGCAGCCAGGGGGGGGGGAAGATGATTTTTGTTAACATCCAGGGGGGGATTTGCTCCTCTCTTAATGTGCGAGGGCTTTGGCATATGTATATTTAATGTAGTCAAGGCCGGCCTTAGGCATTTGGCGCCGCCAGACGAATCTTTCATCAGTACCTCCATGAAGTAGCCTTCAGGAGCCGCGATTTGGCTTTGTCTGCATTTTAACCGCGAATTATGTTTTTTTCCACACTTGAACGCTTCTTCTTAATTTTATCAGTGAATTAGCTGTTTGTCTCCGTTTTATACGCGAATTAACGATTTTTCTCTATTTTTGCCGTGAATTTGTGTTTTTCCTTATTTTAGCCGCTAATGAGAGATTTTCCCCAATTTTCACCGCGAATTACCGCTTTTTCCCCATTTTGTCACGGATTAGCGATTTTGTTAGCTTTCTGCAGCCACGGAGCTATCTTCAGAAGCCGCGAATTGGCGTTTCCTCAACTTTAACTGCGGATCATCGTATTGTCCACACGTCAGTGCTTCTTCTCACTTTGATAGGTTAATTAGCAATTTTTCCCGATTTTAGCGGCAAATTATAGTTGAACCACATTCTAAACGAACCTAAAAATCATGCATTTCGCTTGACCTCTGAATAAAGTGGTTATTTGTACAAAGGCAATCTCATTCTCTTGACGAAAGAAACACTTCTTAGCAAACAATCTCAGCGGGGTATTTCCTAACATCACGTCACAGAGTGAAACGAAAATACATTTCCGTTACTGCTGGGACAGCTTTAGTGCGAAACTCGCGGGTAAAGTGGCGCTTTCCTCACTCACACTGAATACCATTTGCATAATATGAAATTCAGCCCCGGAGCCGTTCGTTTCCACTCGTCTTTTTTATTGTGATCAATACACAGGCGTAGCAAGGGGCGTGCGGCGTGTGCGGTCCGCACCGGGCATCACTACCCTGGGGGCATCAAACCCGCTGTTATGTTATGCGATCACCACCGCTACCTAGGAATAGGAAACAAGAACTTGAATTTGTAAGGGAACGTTTTTAGCGAAGACATCGGCCGACGGCCGCAACATTACGGCACGACTTGCGCCTTCCTAGGAAACCCAAGCAGTAAGCAGCTAAGCTCCCCACCGATCCAACACGCAACATCCGTTGATGGGTGGGGCCACTGGCGGACCTACACGTATCGGGGCCCGGAGCGGAAACCTTCAAGAGGCCCCTAAAAGTCTCTAATTATACATACCTATTACAAACCTCTATTGATAACCGCTAAGGCCTTTTCCTAATTTTAGCCAAGGCCTTTTCCTTGTTTTAGGCAAATCACCGCTATTTCCCCAACCTATCCGCCAAACAGCGCTTATGCCAAGTTTAATCCACGAATTTCTCCATTTTAGCCGCGAATGAGTGCTTTTTGTCAACTTTACCAGCAAATTAGCCGCGGATTAGTGGGGTTTTCCCACCCCACCCCACCTTATAGACATAAACACGCGCTTTTTCTCAACTTTAGCAGCAAAGTAGCTTTTTTATCCTGTGAATCAGCGATGTTTCTTAACTTTTTCTCGAGTTGGCGTTTTTCAAAATTTTCACAAATTAGCGATTTTTTCTAGAAGGAACCAAAGAATTAGCACTTTACTCGGTTTGAACTGAAAATTAGCATTTACTCAATATTAGCCGCAAAATAGCGGGGTTTTCTAAATGTTTACGACAAATTAGCATTTTCTTGTTCACCATAACCATACGCTACGGATCAGCGTTTTTTTCTCAGTTTTAGTTGCAATTTGCCGGTTTTTCACCCATGGCCATAAATTGGCGCTTTTTCTCAATTTTAGCCACAAATTTGACCGAGGAAGCCGCGAATTTTCTCTATTTTAGCCGTGAATTAGTGATTCCCCTATATTTCAGCCGCGAATTAGCGCTTTTTTGTAATTTTAGCAGAGTAGTAACGTTTCTAACCCGTCTCATCATTTTAACCATGAATTGGCGTTTTCCGATAATTTAAGTGCAAATTGGCAATTTTTCCATTTTTGGCTGCGTATTGGCACTTTTTTCAATTCAGGCTGAAAATTAACCTTTCTCTTAATTTTAGTCAGAATAATTACTGATTTTCTCAATATTAGCTGAAAATTAGCGGGTTCTTCTCCATTTTAGCACCGCATCAGCATTTTTTAAATTTTAACTATGGATTAGCGCTTCTTCTCAGTTCTAGCCGTGAATCAGTGTTTTTGTTTTGTTTTGTTTTTCTCAATTTCAGTCACAAAGCTGCCCTCAGAAGGCGAGATGGCGGAATTAGAAATTCTTGAACACTTTATCCGAAACTTTTTCCCTCAATTTTAGCCGCCAATTAGAGCTTTTTTTCACTTTTAGCTGCGTAAAAGCGTTTTTAGCTAGTGAATTCGCGAATTTTCTCAATTTTAGCCACGAGTTGGCGTTTTCCTCAATTTTTAGCCGGGAATAGCACTTTTTCCCTATTTGAGCTGAAAACTAGAGTTTTTATTTTATTTATGCCGGGCTAATTAGTGAATGTTTTCAATATTAGCTGGGTTTTTTGTTTTGTTTTTGTTTTTTTGTTTTTTCACATTTCAGTACCACATTGGCATTTCTTTCCTTAATTTTTGCTGTGGATTAGCGTTTATTGTTTAGTTTTGGCCTCGAACTTTTAGTGATTTTCCCCAATTTTGGCCACGGGTTAGCGCTTTTCCTCAATTTTAGCCACGAATTATCGTTTTCCTCATTTTCAGCCACAGATTTCATTTTTAGTAGTGAATTAGCACTTTTTCTCAGTTTGAGTTGAAAATTTGTGTTTTTCTTAATGCTAGCCGCCCTAATTAATATATTTTGTCAATTTTAGCCGTATTGTTTTTTAGATTTTAGGCCCGCATTAGCAATTTTTTTTTCTACTCTCTGCTTTGGCTTAGCGCTGGTTCGCAGTTTGAGCCTCGAATCTTTCAGAAGCTATACGGATTTGCGTTTTCTCAATTTCAGCCGGGAATTGGTGATATTCTTCATTTTCGTATCCGCGAAATAGCGTTTTTCCTCAACTTTATCCGCGAATTAGTGATTTTTCTCCATATCAGCTGTTAAATAGCGTTTTCTGATAGTTTTGCAGCGAATTAGCAACTCTTTTCGCCATTTCAGTTGTGAATTTGCCATTTTGGCCCAATTTTAATCCGAATTAGCGTTGTTTTTGTCGATATCAGCCGCGAAGTTTGTTTTTTACTTGTACAACCTTGAATTACTTTATTACGCGGGCTTGGCCCAAAAACAACACTTTTGCATTGATTTCTACATTTTATCCGCGGAATAGCCCTCATACACTGTGAATCGACGACTTTTTTTCCCAATCTCTGTCTGGAATTTGCATCGTAAGACCACGAATCAGCGCTTTTTCGCAGTTATAGTCACGAATATTAGCGCATTTTCATTAGTTTTTGCCGCGTCAGCCAGTTCTAAATTGCCTATCAGTATATTAGTGCGATTGTAAGGACCTAACGAAACTGGGGACGGTCTGTTTTCTCTATTTTATTCATGAATTTTTCTCAACAAGGCGCAAATTTCTATTTCAGCCACCAGAATAGCACTTTCGGGGGCTCAATAGAATAGTCAGCCCACACTCTTTGCTGATATCACTTCTAACGTTATATTCTCCAGGTCGGATATAGACTGAAATTCGTAGAAAGGAGCCAAATCGCTGTCCAACCTTTTCACGTGAATGAACCTAAAAATCCTCATTTTTCCTTATTTAAGCTTTTCGGGGGGCCCCGCCTGTCAGGGGGCCCGGGGCGGTCCGTACCTCGCCCCTTACCGCGGTACGCTACTGGGTGGGGCTACCTCATTTGAACTGAGAAGGAAGGGGTTTCACTCATAGTTCCGCGCTAATTTATGCTTGCATCGCTGTGTGCTTGGTGATCCTGTTTTGTTCGTGTTTCGGAATAGCGAGTCGATAATGATCTATCGAGGTTGGAATGCCTAGAACTGTCGGTATAATTATGCTATTAGAAGAAAACGTGATATTTTTCGTTTTGGTTTTAAAAGACGAATGAACGTTAGGGGTATTTATGGTCAAAAGTTTAACCCGAATTTAATCCTCCGGGGGGGGGGGGCATCAAAAAGAGACCCGCACCGGGCATCACTTGCCCTTGCTACGCCCCTGAATCAATACTGTTTTGAAAGGTTCCTTGACTCAAGGAAGATTCAAGGAACGTTCATAAATACAGGCCCTAGGTCCATATTTATGAATATTCCTTGAAGTTTCCTTGATTAAAGGAACCTTTCAAAACAGTTTTGATCACAATAAAAAAGACGAGTGGAAACGAACGGCTCCCGGGCTGAATTTCATATTATGCAAATGGTATTCAGTGTCAGTTCAATAAGAGTCTATGAATTCGCCCCAACAATGTTTTTCCCCGTCGCATTCAACGCACCGTACTTTGTATAAACTCTAATTAGATCCTCTGTGTGTGGGATGCTGTGATGAATATCATCAATTCTGATTGGGGGGGGGTAAGCTCTTTTCAGGGGGGGGGGAGTGCCTCCAGCTTTCAGGAGGGGATAGACGCCACTGGGCTGAAATTTACATTAAGTTTGTGTGGAGGACCCCACGATACTTCCAAGTTCCCGTCGTTCGCTTACAACGTGCCTTTCACATGAAACAATTCCAACACGAGTGATTAATCATTAAAACTCACCCATCAAAATTAAATAATTTGCCCTAGCCTGTCCTGAAGTTCTGTTCTCATAAAAATGTCAAAGTTCTAAAATTTGCTGGAAAGAGCTTTATGTCTCTCAATATTCATCCCATGTCAACGATTGATGCAATAATAACACACACAAAAATATGAACACACAAATTCTAACGACGTGACGAATAATGAAATTTGTAGCCTAATATAGCTCTCTTTAACGGTAACTATCAATTTGAAATATTCAACACGATCAATGAATTAAATAATGGACACAATTTGATCAATAAGACACTCGCTAAAACTCGAAATAATCGAAGAGAAACGAATCTTCGAATAAATCCTCGTCAATTTGTTTAAAAAATTAATTTAAAAATAACCAAATTGAATTTCGAAAAAATGGCCAGTTCATCGATGGGGAATTTTGTTGTGGTCATTTTAAGCCATCATGAGAGGAAATCGGACTAAAATTCTGCAAAAAAAGAGCTGAAACGCATTCCAAACCTTAGCAACTGTACCGCTCAACAAATCTTATTCAAATTTTAGCAGCGTCTTCTAGGAACTTAGATGACCATTTTGAACGATCGATCATCAAATTTTATAATATTCTCTTGGAATTATAAGGGTCCAACCATTTTTACTCCGAACACATTTGTTATAATATCTTCCAAATCGCTCAACCAATCGTTTTCAAATTTTATGGTGTACATCTAGAGATGAAGACACAACTTTTGAGCCATCACTCGTCCAGATCTGTCAAGAAAAAAGTGGACGACGGACGACAGACGCCATAAACATTTCATATGCCTTTCATATGCCTAGGCCATAAACACAGAGTGGATCCGTATTACTATGACACAAAATTTTGGGTAAAACTACGTCTAAATCCGAGTACAACGCCACTTCCGGACGGGTCCTATCGAGATCCATTCAACATTTATGACTTTTTTTTAAGTAAAGGAAATTACGGCAATTGCTTTGAAAAATCCCAGATTTTTCGGCTTACATTACACTTGATCCAAACCTTGATGACATTTTCAGAAACTAAGGACAATTTCGGTTAAGATAGAGGCCATTTCATTGCTTCAAATGATCGTCAAATCCTAAAGATTTGGCCTTTTGTCGTAGATTCACGTAAATTCCACACTAAGTACGCTTAGACAAAGATTGCTGTACCCAAACGGCTTTCTCCACAGACTTGCGATGCATGACAAAAACGTCCTCATATTTTCAGCTTTTTAATGATATATTTACATTTCATGTTACCACTGACGTTTCTCGACGAATGTCGTGAGCGATTGTTATTCATTCTGTAGAAAGATGCGTTTCTGTGCCGTTAAATGTGAATACGCCGTAACAAACTTTAGAAAATAAGGGACTATTTTCTAGACTTAGATCATCTACCCCAATAGACTTCGAATTATTTGAGAAATACTGGAAGAAAATAAGAATTTACTAACTTATTACCCCCTCCCATGCAAAGCCATAGCTCCAAATGGTGGAACTTTTTACCAATCAATATGTGGGTTGTGAGGAACTATTTGGCGTTGAAGGGAAACTTTCACTTTGGGTGTTGGGGTTTAGGTCTTATTGCACCGTACTATCAGCTAAGGTTTGAAAAAGTCGCTGAATCGCGGAGTATAAAGGCATTTTATACAGCTAACATTTATAATAAAACTCCGTAGTGTGCGTGCTATTCTTGAACCAAGTCCGCGTCTAGAATTGACGTAAATCGATAATTCGCCAATATAAGTGAGAAAACTCACTAACTCGCGTTTTAAAATTGAAAAAAAAGCTCTCGATCTCTGCTAAAATTAGAAATATATTGCTAACTCAATTCATGGAAAGCATTCGTAAAAAGAGCTGATTCGCGGAATGTAATTGGGGCAACCACTAATTAACGGCTGAAATTGGGGAAAATCTCTAATTACAGAGTAAAACGGCCAGCAGCCGTGGCTAACGGGTTGAGCTGAGCAATGGGACCGACTCTGTTGCGGTATCCGGGCCAAAGATGTGGTACAGGCCAGGTAAAGGCCTGCAAAATGGTCTAGGTACTGGCCACATCTTAAGGAGTTCCGCAGAGAGAGAGAGAGCCCTAGCCTACAAGTACACAAAGCTGTACAAGTAAACAAAACTAGTGTCAATTATTGCGAAAAACAACGCTAATTCGGGTTTAAACTGGACCAAAATGGCAAATTCACAACTGAAATGGCAAAAATCGCCTATTAATAAAAAAAAAAGAGAGAATAGATAATGTGCTAATTTGCAGTAAAATTATCAGAAAACTCTATTTCACAGCTGAAATGAAGAAAAATCAATAATTCGTGGCTGAAATTGAGAAAACGAAAATCTGTATAGCTTCTGAAAGAATCGAGGCTCAAACTGAGAAACAGCGCTAATCCGTGGAAAAAAATTGCTCACACGGGCTAAAACATAAAAAAACTACGCGGCTAGAATTGACAAAAATATTAATTAGCGGGGCCAACTTTAAGGAAAACATTAATTTTCAACTCAAACTGAGAAAAAAGTGCTAATTGGCTGCTAAAAAATGGCTAAACTGCAGCTGAAAATGAGGAAAACGCCAAATCGTGGCTAAAATGGAGGAAAATTGCCAATAAAAACGAAAGAATCCCTACTGCACTGCTAAAATTGATTAAAAGCGCTAACCTGTGGCCAAAATTGGTTAAAGTTGTAGCTTGCCAACAGCTAACAAACCTCAATTTTTATTTTTAAAAATAACAAATATTATCTTAAAAAAACAACATAAGTCAGTTTGATCGCGAGTTCGTATTTTCCCAATTTTTCATTGTCGTTATAAAAAAGATCTCTAAATTTTTCGTTGGCCGTTATTTTGTATACCGAAGAGAGCGCGACCCACAAAGTCACTAAACCTTGAAAAATTGACAAAACGCAAATGCGTAGCTTCTGTTCGAGGCTAAAACTAAACAATAAACGCTAATCCGTAGCAAAAATTAGAGGAAAAATGGCAACGTGGGGCTGAAGTGTAATAAAACCAGCTAATATTGAAAAATTCACTATAATTAGCCTGTCATAAATAAATAAAAACTCTCGTTTTCAGCTCAAATTGGGAAAAAGTGTTATTCCCGGCTAAAATTTGAGGAAATCACGAATTCGTGGCTGAAAAATTGAGGTAATTCGCGAATTCACAGATTATAGAAACGCTTCAAAGCAGCTAAAGTTGAAAAAAACGCGAATTTACGGCTAAAATTGAGGAAAATAATCGCGGATAAAGTGTGTTGGAATTTCTAATTCCGCCTTCTGACGACAACTTTGTGGCTAAAATTGAGGTAAACGGCAAATTCATGGTTATAAGTAAAAGAAAAAACACTGATTCACGGCTAGAACTGAGATGAAGCCCTATTCTACATATAATTAAAATTGAAAAAAATTACTAATGCGGTGCCAATTCGCGGCTAATATAGAGAAAATCAGTAATTATTCTGGCTAGAATAAAGAGAAAAGTTAATTTTCAGCCTAAATTGAAACAAAACGCTGCGAATTATCGAACAGTGCCTTATTATTTCGACTGTTTATGGGTTTATTATTCATCGATGTAGTCAAATCCGACTTGA
Source organism: Corythucha ciliata (assembly GCA_038030265.1). Classification (NCBI taxonomy): domain Eukaryota; kingdom Metazoa; phylum Arthropoda; class Insecta; order Hemiptera; family Tingidae; genus Corythucha; species Corythucha ciliata. The sequence continues at coordinate 3,628,032 of CM075938.1, forward strand.
AATTAAATGAAAATCGACACCCCACACCTCTATGATCCCAAATCCTTTGAAAATCCCCATTTTGGACCCGCTTTTGGCCCATAAAACCCCAGGGAGTTATTTGATCAAACTGATCAGATTTTAGGACCAACTAGACCCCAAATGGAGTCTATGTGCGAAAGAACAAGTTTTTTCGAGCAATCCTAGGGCAAGATATGGCCCGGACGGCGGACGGACATTTTTTTTTTATTGCAGATTTCGATTCTATGCACTTTGAAACGTAAAACTACAAATTTTGAGGGGGGGGGCCAAAAAATTTTTTTTGCGATACGATTACAAAGACTTATTATTGAGAAATAATAAGCCAAAAGTGCTAATTCACTGTAAAAAATGGAAGAATTGCTGATTTGCAGTAAAAATATCGGAAAACGCCAGTTCGTGCTTAAAATGAACAAAATTCGCTAATACACGGGCTAGAAATTGCTACTGCACTGCTAAAATTACGAAAAAGCGCTAATTTACGGCTAAAATTGAGACAAATTTAAATATGCGTCAAAAATTGGAAATACGTTAATTCGCTGCTTCCTCGGGAGACTTTGAGGCTAAAATTGAGAAAAAGCGCTAATTTATGGCTATGAGTGAATAACTCGCAAATTCGCGGCTAAAACTGAGACGAAATCGCTATTCCGCAGTGTATGGTTACAGTGAACAAAGAATGCTAATTTGTGGTAAACATTTCAAGAATTTTACGGCTCATATTGAGTAATTTTCAGCTCATACTGAGTAAACCGCTGGAAAAAATCGCTAATTTGCAGCTAAAATTGTGGAAAACGCCAACTCGAGGAAAGTTGAAGAAACATCGCTGATTCACATGATACCAAATCTACTTTGCTGCTAAATTTGGGGAAAAGCTCATATTTATGTATTTATGGTGGGGGGAGGGTTTACCCAGCTAATCAGTTGCTAACTTGCGGCGAAAAGCGCTAATTTGCTGTTAAAGTTGACAAAAAGCACTCATTCGCGGCTAAAATGGAGAAATTCGCAGTTTAAACTTGGCATAAGCGCTGTTTAGCTGATAGACTGTGGAAATAGCGGTAATTTGCGTACAATATATGGAAAAGGCCATGGCTAAAATTAGGAAAAGGCCTTAGAGGTTACCAATAGAGGTTGTATGTATAGTTAGAGATTTTACTTATTACCTAGGTGCCGGCTGAAAGGTGCTCTTCTATGTGTTGCCGGTGTTTTGCAGCTGTGTTGCCGGGTAGTGACTTTGTTACGTGTTGTGGTTCCTGTTCAAAAATATTCCACTCATCCTGTGCCAACTTCAGTGATGTGGATTTTTCGGCTTTTCGTTCTCTTGACGGGAAGGTCAAGTGGTTTTGTCACCTGTGTGAGACTCGGGATCGGAATGAGACTGTGCTTGGTAAGGTGATCGAGACCTCGGCGTCCATTCTCAGCTTAGTCATGACGGAGTTAAGCCGAGTGAGCGAAAGAAATGTATATCTTAAAAAGAAGATTGATGGACTAAAAACTGAGAATTCAGAAATTAAGACATTCCTATCTTCTCTCGCCGATAAGCTATCTAATTGTTTACCTGAGCTTCATCATATTGAGGGAGATAATGGGCAAACAGGAATCGACAGGCACCCCTCGCCGAACTTGGTCGAATCAGACAACAATAATACAATGAATCAAATGCTTCCGAAACGGAAGACGAAATGCAAAACTTTTCGACGGTACAAACGACGAAGGTCTTATTGAATCGTCTGAGCATCCTACGGGAAATGACAGAACCATTTTAAATGGCGGTAGAACAACACGGCTTGTGCGTGACTCTGCCCCAAATTGCTCGAGTGTGCTAGTCGTACAGCCTACGGCAACTAGCGGCGGAATTCCGAGGCCTAACGCATCTGACTCTGGGTGTTCTTCTGAGCGGCCGGGTTAAGCTTGTCTCCTTCGCGTCGGCGGCTAAGAGTAAGGGCCTGTCTGTGCAAAAGAAGTTGACTCGCGGAAATACTAACAAAACTGTGGGACTAGTTGGGACCAATAAGAGTCTCGCCGGGAGACTCATTCCGGCTCCTCGGCGTTCGAGGACGAGAGCCATTTTCGTGACAAGGGCTTGCCCCGTCTGTCACATTGAGGGACCTGAATTGCCACTTAAGGTCTTTCTCTCTTTCTGAGTTCAGATGCTGCAAAATCCGCACAAAGTTCGATTCATATTCCTCTTTTTATGTCGAGGTTTTGGAAAGCGACTTTGAAAAGATAATAAATTCCAATTCATGGCCCGAGGGCTGCCTTCTTAAAAAATTGTACGGAGTTCTCCCTGAAGAACGGGTTATTCGTGACGAGGCTTTTTTGGGCGGAGTACCCGACTCGGACCAGACTCTTTAGCGCGATTGCCTTCCGCCGAATGGTCCCCGGGCTGCCGTAAGCTCACTGTCGTTCATCAGAATATTCGCGGGGTAAGGGGAAAATTGAACCAATTGGATGTACTGTTCAACTCGGCAGATTTCTCCTGTGACGTTTTGTGCCTGAGTGAACATTTTCTGAAGTCGGGGGAATGCCATTTGTACGCAGTGCACAACTTTGTGTACGCAGATGTTTTTTGTCGTGAGAAGAAAAGCTGTGGAGGAACTGCCATGTTGGTCCGCGCGAATGTCGGATTTTCAACTTTCGAGGGCGCTGTGAGCCTTTCTATGGAGTCTCTGTGCGAACTGTCTGCTATTGTAGTAGATAAACATCTAATCATCTGTGTCTACCTCCGGCAGCGGATTTCATCGCTTTCTGTCACCAGTTCAAATTGTTGCTAGACACAGTGAATGAAGCTAATTTGCGCTCAGTAATTTGTGGTGACTTTAACATCCACTTTGAAAAAGCGGCCAATAAAGTAATTTTAATTGACAACCTTTGTCGGTTCTTCGGGTTCTACAGAACAATAACAAGAAATGCGAGGCAGAACGCTTGCATAGATAATATTCTGATCAACTTTACATTAGAGGAAACGACGGTGAAAGGCGTAGATTGGGGGCTTTCCGATCACTGCGCTCAGCTCATAGAACTTCGGCTGTCTTCGGTCGAACTCGTTGGGCAAGAATCTGTTGAGGTGGTCGTTCTCGACCGAATGTCGGATACTTTGCCTGGAATGTTTCAAGGTTTGACTGGTCGGCGTTGTACAACATGACAGATCCCAACGTCGCCATTGACTACTTCTTGAGTGTTGTCATTTATTTCCGCGACGTTCGCTTTCCACTAAAGTCCTGCTCCAGCGGCTCGAAGGGTAGACTGAGACCCTGCGAATGGTACAACGAGGGATTAGGGGTTCTAAAGAGCGAGGTGCTTCGCCTCTATGCCCTTCAGAAGTTCAGTAAATCGGCTGAACATGTCGCCGCTTACAGGAAGGTTCACAAAACCTATAAGGAAAGGTTGCGCTTGGCGCGCCTGGAATATAACGCGAGTCATATCTCCAGTGCCATATGCCCCACAAAGGCAACTTGGGAAGTTTCGCGAAGGGAAGGACTAGTTTCCCATAGGTCCAGCGTATCTGTGGCTTCCACCCTGGACTGTCGTGATTTTAGCGAATTCTTTTCTAGTGTTGTTGAGCGGGTCCTGGAGAACATACATCACTTGTCTAATGAGAAGGCGTGCAAGTTTTCGAATGAACCAGAAAACGGTTCTCTCTCTGCCTTCAAGTCTTTATCGGAGAAAGACGTTGTGTCTATCGTGGCAAAGCTTCCGCCCTCAAAATCAACGGATATCTATGACGTGTCTCCCAGGCTCCTTAAATTGTTGTTACCTCAAATTGTGACTCCGGAGACATTCGTGATGAATCTCTATCTAGCTCAGGGGGTCTTTCCGTCTTCCTTCAAGATGAGTAAAGTTGTGCCGATCTTCAAGAAGAAAGGCAATCCAAATGACCCAGGTAGCTGGAGACCAATTTCCATTTGTGTCACATTTTCAAAAATTCTCGAAAGAGCGATTAACCTTCAGCTTACAAACTTCCTTGAGGGGGCGGGATGCCTCAGTCCCAGGCAATTTGGCTTTAGGCGGGGGAGAAATACCACGCAAGCAGTTACGACCCTAGCTTCACGCATATACATGGCATTCGAAAACAAAGAATACGGGATGGCGACATTCTGTGACCTCTCTCGTGCATTCGATAGTATTTCTCATGAGAAACTGATTAATAAGCTATACGCCTATGGAATAAGGGGTTTATCTTTGGATATGCTGAGGGACTATTTGTGGGGGCGGAGCCAGATTGTCTTTTATAACGGAGATTCGTCGGAGCCTTCGGAGGTTAGGCGTGGAGTTCCTCAGGGGTCAATACTCGGGCCTCTCCTGTTTTTGATCATCATAAATGATCTGCCGTCATGGGTTGACGCATTGTTCACATTGTTCGCCGACGACACAACTATTACTATGTCGGACTCGGATGTTCATAATCTAATGAAGAGGATGAGTGAAGAACTCAATAAGGTCGAGGCTTGGCTGTTGGGCAACGATTTGTGGCTCAATAAGGAAAAAACTCGTCATCTGGTTTTTGGGTTGAAGGAGTTGACTCCGGCTAAACCGGTCAAGTTCCTTGGGGTGTGGATAGATGCTAAACTCGACTGGCACCATCATATCGAAGAATTGTCCAAGCGTCTAAATAGAGCTTTATTCGCTCTGAGAAAGCTTAAGGAATGTGTTCCACTCTCTGGCCTTCTGACGGCATACTTCGGAATCTTCCACAGTCTGCTCGGTTATGGAGTTCTTCTCTGGGGTGGATCACCGAAGGCGGAGGTTATCTTTACCCTTCAAAAAAAGGCAATCCGAGCCATAATGAACGTTGGCCGTGCGGCCCATTGTCAAGAGTACTTCCGGGATCTTCGAATTCTCAAGCTGGCGTCACTTTACGTCCTGGAGTGCGTTTGTTTCGCTCATGCTACGAAGGGAAGTAGTACTACGGTTGGAAGTTTGACTGGTCTGGCCCTTCGTAACGCCGACAACATAAGGGATCCCTTCTTTAGGCTTAGTAAAACTAAGTCAAGCTTTCTTGGGCGTTCCGTGGGCTTTTATAATAAACTGCCGGTTCGTGTTCGCAGTTTGTCTGCAGATGATTTCCGTAAGACCGTCCGCGAGGTGCTTCTGAGAAAGGCCATTTATAAGCATTCAGAGTTCTGCTGGGACGATTCCGACGACTTGCCTAGTGCAAAATAATCAATAGACGATTTCCACTCATGCGCTCTCCAGTCCTACTTCAACAGTTTTGCAACCCGCTTAGGCCAGGTTATGGGTTACTCTTGTCTTGTGCTGTGTAAAGTGAACTTATTTCCCTCTCATTCCCGTCAAACTAAAACCACATTTGCAGTTATTCAATTCTGATTTTATTCTTCAGCCTCCGTCTCACGAAACGTTCCGATGAAAACTCGTCGTTCCGGGGGCACCTTAACATGAAGTCCCATCATAGTTGCGCATTTATCACACTCCTTCACATGTACTTTCTCTTCCCTTTTTCCTCAATTTGAGACGTTTTCAGTAAAGTGCCGGTAAGGTTGAGGGAAAGGGATAAATTTAGTAGCTGGGTCAAAACCAGGTCGACCCGGAATGGAAGAACTCGTAAAGTCACCGAAGCAGCAATAGTATCGCATTTTTCTGACTTTAGATGAGAAGCACGCGAAGGAAGTATAATTGCAGACTCGAAATAAACGAAAAACTCAAAAAATCATGTAGTATTTGAAACCAAAAACACTCGTAGTAATGCTAGTAATGTTAAAAAAAAAATACTGTTAAAGAGGCTCTAGGCAGCTAGAAATAAACCCATAACCTGCAGTTCTAAATCTTCGCTTTTTCCACGGAAATCGTCTATTTAGAAATCATATGACCACGAAAGTACTTGCTGCACCACATGGAAATAAATTATTATTATTATTATTATTATTATTATTCAGGGGCCTCTTGAAGATTTCCGCCCCGGGCCCCGATATAGGTCCACCTGTGACCTCACCTCCTTTTCAGCTCACGATCCACCAGTGCTCGCCGGTTCGGTACTAAATACTTCGTGACAATTTGCCTACTTTTCTTAGCGCATTGCGGCGCAGCGCCATTTCGCGCTGCTACGCCATTTCGCGCTGAAGGACCTGATATTTTTGAATTATTTATTTTTCGTGTTTTTCGCACTATCTGCCGTCGAAATTGAATTTTTGAAAAGTGTTTTAAATTGTATTTGTATTTTATTCAAAATACAATTCAAAAAGCATTTGTATTTTAGTATTTAAAATACATTTTTCAAAGTATTTTGGGCTTTGTATATAAAGTACATTTTCAAAGTATTTTGCCCACCCCTGACTGCTCTTATGGAAGGAGGGGCGATTTCGCGTTCAGCCATCGGGGGGGGGGGGGGAATGGACGCCACTGGCATATTCATTGATTGCTTCAAAACTTGCCGTGCCGTTAGCTTTGTTTAAATTCAAAATGCAAATTACAAGTTGCAATCGTTGCATCTAACGTAGCAGTATACGTTGGTAATAAGCGCGAGTAGCTCTTCAATATCCTGATCTTACGCGGACGGCTTTTTGAAAGGTTGATTGAGAGTGAAGATCTTGTATTAAAACGAGTTTATCAAAATTTCTGATAGCAATCGGCTCTTCACTTGATGAAAAAAAGGCTTTCAACAAGTAAAAAAGTAGTGCAGGTGTTCGAACTCATCGCCTTAATCCTATCTCAAATAATAACTTATAAATCAGAGGCTCAGGGGATCTTTTTTTTTTTTTTTTTTTTTAAACACGAAACAGCATCGCTGATTAAAAACCGGGTTTCTTCTCAGACCGCGTGAATCCGTGTTTCATATCTTCCATGACTCGGGGGCCTCTTTTTGTCTATTCATGTCTAATACCACCCGCGAGCTCCTGTCCACGGCGCGGCGCGTCGTCGCGCACGTTGCATCTGTCGAAGCCGCGCGGCCCGTGGTGAAAAAACTGCTTAACATTCCAGATGGCAGAACATGACAAGCCCATTAGAAAATAAGCTGCCTCAAAAGATAAGATTTGTTCGAAAGAGAATCCGTCTTGACAAGTTAAACTATTAGTCGGGCCAAACAGGGGGGGGGGAGGGTGGTTATACGGTTTGAATTAAATCAGGGCGGGGTAGCTCCAGAATGATTTTTTAAATTCTCCCTCTAAAGGAGTGATTAGATGGTTTTTAAGCAAATTTCCGTTTCTTTTAAGAGAGACAACAAAGATTTGCGTGAATTGTGGCAGAAAACAAATGGGCTTGAACCTGTGAGCTCTATGAATATTTATCGAACTACGAAGGAAAAAAAAAAAAAAACTTTCTCATCATCCTTTCGTCTAATATTTGCCGAGGCGTTAGGCATAAAGTGAGTGGAGGGAGCATTAGCATTTTTTAGTACTTCCTTATGATTTTGGTTTCTCCCAGAGCCTCTCACGTATAGGGATTTGAAAATTATGCCGGTCAGAGTCATCCATAAATTGATTGGCTCAGTGCCCCACATCCCTTCAAAAATGAGTCGCTCTGCTCTAATACAGAATGATAGGTTTTGTAACTAAAACTCATAAAAAAAAAAAAAAAAAAAAATCGTGCATATTTTAAAAATGCTGCATTCATCCAAAAGAAGAAAAAAAAACCGGTTAGTAAAGAACAAGAACGACGTTAAAATGATGTGGCCGAACGAAGCTCAAGTTAGTTGCTCAACTGTACGTCCTTGAAGGATTCTCTCGTGAGCATACCGACCCCTTTGGTGCCCCGTTACTTTTTTTTTTTTTATCTCTCGCTCATTCTCTCTCTTTTCTTTCCTCCCCACGGGCACAGTCCTGAGTCCTCTTCTTTAAATGACAAATCGACCTCTTGGGTTATCCCGACGACCCAAGATCTGAGGAGAAAAAAACAAAAAAACGTATACAGTGATCTGAGGAAATACAAAGGGCCATTGTTCTTGGTTTGGGCAACTGCTCGTGGACACAGGGGATTTGTGACCTCAGAAGTCAGCCGTCAGACCTCCCCCGCCTCATTCAACCCCACGTTTGATATCGCCAAAAACCGAACAGGCTGGGACGTTTTCTGAATTCACATATACTATACATTATATATATTATATATTATATAATATACACTATTATACACATTATCACAGAATTCACGTGATAGAAATCCGAGAATTTTTGACTTTTAAAGTTACGTCGGAAAAGAAGAAGGAAAATATAAACTTCAGAGACAAATTATTAATGAATTTGTCACATTAAATCTCCTCCCACTGAGTCATCATCGCAGAAATGTGCTATTTTTTTCGTTTTCTTATTCACTTAAGTGCAACAATTTATCTCTTGTTTGCACTCATGGGCCACTTTTCAGCGAAAGCACAGTACCAACGATTTGTATAAAGTTTAGCTCAGATTTACATAACGCCAAAATAAAAATAATAATAAGCCGTTTTAATTCACGGATAAGAAAATAGGTCATCATTTTTGTCTTGCGGGTACTAAAACGAGTGTCGCATTTTTCTCAAATTCCCTGGCTTCCGTTTCGTTTCTTTTTGGGGCAGGTGATGTAAGCGAGCAGTGCATTTAAGAAAATGGAAAAATAAGTACAAAGTTATTTATATTGTGAGATTAATGATAGATAACATGGAGAAAACGTCAAAATTGTGGCATGGGTAGGATAGACTAAATAAGGGTACTTAACCAATATTGGACTCGTATACACTGCAGTGATTACAGGATGTGGATCGCGGTGGTTCGCGGCTCCACTGTCTCTCGAACAACAGCAATAATATAAATATAATATATTTATATTATTATTTATAAGCCGTATTTGCCAGGCTTTGAGCGTTGTCGCGGCCCCGGCATCCGCGGTCATTCAAATTTACAAAATCAAATTTCGCTTATGTTTGCCTCCAGAATGTTGAAATTTTTGCGGTTCTTCGTCAGCTAGGGCGCTGTAGTGGGAGGCTGTCACGGGCTGTCAATTTAAAAAAAAAAACGAAACTTACAAAATTATTTCAAGCACAGTAATACAGTTCTGCAGTGTTGTGTGGGGGGCTTGAGTGAAAGCCTGATGAACAAAATTGCTAGGACATTGTTTCATTCCCGTCATTCTTTAATCTGACGCCAGTAATTGTTCATCAATTTTTCATGCAATTAAGATGTTGCTTGTAAGTTTACATCATTAAAAAACGTCAGTACTTGCCTCTATAACCATAAGTAACAATCATTTCTTTCTTTCAACGTGTATACGCTTCAATAAAATTCCATGTGGGGGCGGGGCGAGGGAATAATTTACAAGGCGCAACTACTAGGCAAGCTTCTCGTATTCATTGTTCAACTATACAGTATTCATCAAACAACCCCATTTTGAGTCAAAAGGGGCTGGGAGCTGAGAGACAAGGCAATCATGAGAAATGGGTTTCCTGTCTGCGGGGTTTTTTGAAGAAGACTACGCTGGAAAACGCTTGGAAACTTTTAAAAATCTCGACATTTTTCTGAACGTTAAATAATTAAGCGAGGGTATGAAGAAGGCTCGTAAAATTTGTTTTCTCAAACTCTCCCATCCCCCACTGCCACCACCACCAACGATACTTCCTTCCAGTCATCCTTTTCAACCAATCACCCTAGCGCACTATAAAAATTCCAGCGCATAAGCCATCAAAAAACCGTTTCCAGACATTGTAGAAGTCGTTGTATAAGTTTTAAGCTTCAGACTCGCGCACTGTGTTTCATTTTAATCTTGATTTAGCAAATAAAAATAACATTGAAGAATTAAAGCGAAGCACATAGCCAGGAAAAGGTTCTAAAAGCTTGTACATTTATACTAAATAGACGGTTCAAAAGGAAAGTTGGGGTTCCTGTGAAATAATAAGACGTAAGCCCCAATGTGGTAGGTCACCAAAAAATCTGACATCACTGCACTTTGTGATGAGAGCGTTCTCCTACAGGAACAAATATGCTGTGATTAGACCTTTGCTGTGGTTGGACCATTGCTCTTTTAGGACAATAAATGCTATGGTTGAGCCTTTCCTGTTGGTTGGAGCCTTGCCGAAGTTGGACATTTTCTGTGGTAGGGAACTTTGCTGAGGTTGGACCTTTGCTGTGGTTGGACCTTCATTGCGGTTGAACCTTGACTGTAGACTGTGGTTTGATCTTGGCTGTGGTTGGGCCTTTGCTGTGGTTGGACCTTTTCTATGGTTGGACAATTCCTGTTGTTGGGCCTTAACTGTGGTTGGGCCTTAATTCTGGTTGGACGTTTTCTGAGGTTGGACCATTTCTGTGGTTGGACCATTGCTGTGGTTGGATAATTGCTGTTGTTGGATAATAATTGCTGTGGATGGACCATTGCTGTTGTTGGCCTTTTCTGTGATTGGACCAATGCTGTGGTTGGACATTTCATGTGGTTGGGAGCTTTGCTGTGGTTGGACCTTGGCTGTGGTTGGGCCTTAACTGTGGTCGGACCTTGTCTGTGGTTGGACCATTGCTGTGGTTCGATATTGGATGTGGTTGGACCATTGCTGCGGGTTGGACATTGGCTGTGGTTGGACCTTTTCTGTGGTTGGACCTTTTCTGTGGTTGGACCATTGCTGTACTTGGACCTTGGTTGTGGTTGGACCATTGTTGTGGTTGGACCTTGGCTGTGGTTGGACCATTGCTGTGGTTGGACATTGGCTGTGGTTGGACCTTTTCTGTAGTTGGACATTTACTGTGGTTGGACCTTGTCTGTGGTTGGACCATTGCTGTGGTTGGACCTTGGCTGTGGTTGGACCATTGCTGTGGTTCGATATTGGCTGTGGTTGGGCCTTAACTGTGGTTGGACCTTGTCTGAGGTTGGACCATTGCTGTGGTTGGACCTTGGCTGTGGTTGGACCATTGCTGTGGTTCGATATTGGCTGTGGTTGGGCCTTAACTGTGGTTGGACCTTGTCTGTGGTTGGACCATTGCTATGGTTGGACCTTGGCTGTGGTTGGACCATTGCTGTGGTTCGATATTGGATGTGGTTGGGCCTTAACTGTGGTTGGACCTTGTCTGTGGTTGGACCTTGGCTGTGGTTGGACCATTGCTGTGGTTCGATATTGGCTGTGGTTGGGCCTTAACTGTGGTTGGACCTTGTCTGATGTTGGACCATTGCTGTGGTTGGACATTGTCTGTGGTTGGACCTTTGCTGTGGTTGGACATTGGCTGTGGTTGGACCTTTTCTGTAGTTGGACGTTTACTGTGGTTGGACCTTTTCTGTGGTTGGACCATTGCTGTGGTTGGACCTTGGCTGTGGTTGAACCATTGCTGTGGTTCGATATTGGCTGTGGTTGGGCCTTAACTGTGGTTGGACCATTGTTGTGGTTGGACCTTAACTGTGGTTGGACCTTTCCTGAGGTTGGGCAATTCCTGTTGTTGGGCCTTAACTGTGGTTGGACCTTGTCTGTGGTTGGACCTTTTCTGTGGTTGGACCATTGTTGTGGTTGAACATCTCATGTGGTTGGGAGATTTACTGTCGTTGGACCTTGGTTGTGGTTGGATAATTCCTGTGGTTTGATATTGGCTGTGATTGGAGCTTTTCTGTATAGTTAGACCTTTTCTGTAGTTGGACCGTTCCAGTGATTGGAGCCTTGCTCTGGTTGGATCATTCCTGTAATTGGACCTTTTTTGATGTTGGACAATTGCTGGGGTTGAGTCATTTTTGTGGTTGGAGCTTTCTCGTTATTGCATGCGGGCGTGGCGAGAGAGAGAGAGAAAAAAAAAAAAAGAAAAAAAAGGGCAAGGAGAGGTCTGAGTGTGCTGCTCATCGTCCTGGCTTCCTTGTGGGGGACAGGTAGTCGGATATCAAGAAGAACAAGACGAAGAAGAATGGTGGAAACGTAATGTGCCCGCAGAGATAGGGATAAAAAATAAAATCGGAGAAAACCGAAGAAAATAGGAAATTTAATTTTCTTTGATGGTCCTGAAAATATTTGACACAGTATCAAGATGATAAAACAACGTTGCGTTAGTGTGGTAGGGGTCCAGTGAAAAGGGCCCCATTATGGTTTCTGCCCTTGGCCCAAATATTATTTTCAGACAGCCCTGATTTTAGCTGTTTTTTTCATTTTCTTCTTACTTTTAGGCAAACGCTCAGCGTTTATGCGGAACGGATGCATAAATTTATCGAATAATCAAATAATTTTTAACAGTAAAGGGTGGGCGGTGCTACCGTTTCAGTTTCAATCAAATCATTCAATCGAAACGCGAGACAATTCTGTTATGCTCTAAACTAAATTAAATGATAATGTCATTCATCAGGAATGACTGAGTAAACATCAAGAATAACGATGAAGTTTCGTTATGTAGATCGTATTAAAAATGCGAAGGAGAGTCCCGAAATTTCAGCTTGCCGTTAAGCGTGTAAGTTGCACTATCACCGATGTATCCGTCAAAGGTGTGGTGATCCATGCGTCGTCGTCGAATAACAGTGGGATGAAGGGTTATCATTCAATATTACAAAGCTGAGCGTAAAAATTTCAATTTCGAGTAATCTGAGTTAATCCTGATTGATTATTGAATCGACAGTGGTTTGAGGTGTAGCAACAAGTTAAAAGGAGAGGGGCGTGCCTCTGTTTATTCAACTTTTGATAATAGTTATTACTCTCGGATATAATCAACTATTTCCAATTTTGTTTCTTCCTCAAATCAAACACGCCCAATTTTCGTTGTTCCATCACTCTTACGTGCGGTTATAAAGATGCCTTGCATCGCTTGACTCAACATTATTAGCTGTCAGTCGAGTTTTTCGACCCTAATTTGCTCTCATTGTGCGTTACAGTTCAAAAACCTCGTCTTTAAGGATCGTTTCATTCATGAAAAATTCCTCTTGAACGCTTTCTATATCCTCCAACACACTATTGGGAAGAAGAAGAAGAAGAATAAAAAAAAATACTCCTTCGCCAAACGAAGAATGACAAATTATTATCGCAGGAAAACAGCCGCAGCTCCAGCCGTAGTATGATAATTTATGGAAGCTAGTTTACTTCGTGTCACTCTCCCCTTGCCATAAACACACCATCAGCATGGTCCTATTCGTCCCAAAGCCACCCACCTTTTTTTTTTACCTTCTCTCAAAGACACCATAGCATTATTTATAGCTACTAAGTTTCATTTTTAACAATGACGGCCCAGAATTTCATTTCGGGAGAGAGCCGCGAGGGAGGAAAAAAAAAAATTAATAAATAAGGAGGAAGAGAAATTGTCGAAGCCCTGGAATAGTTCTATTAGTTACAGCTCATTATGCCGATTCAACTTACGACCCGACTGCATAGTAAATTCATTCCCTCTGTTTCAAGTCATCACCTTCCTCTTTATTTATTTTCTTCATTTAATGATCGGGCAAAAGTAATTATTCCTCCCACGTATTCTTCTCTTTTTTTTCGCTTTTCTTTTATGCTCTACCAAAGAGAGACACATGAGGTTCAAGACGGGGTCGTGACCTAAGAATTGGTGTGAGCAAGGGCTCTACACTTGAACGAAATTGTAATCAAAATGCAGCATTATGTGTATAAAGAGAGGAAACTTTATCACAATTGTTTAAAAATGTCCAATATTTCGAAGTACCTCTCATTTCCTTGATATTACGTACCAGAAATAAAGAATCGCGACTCTTTATACCTCCAGTTTTAAAAGGAAAAAAAGAAGATCACGATTTGAAGCAAATGGGGTGAAACCTTAATGTTGGTCAACAAGAGCTTGAAGGCGCGAAGCTCTTTGTCATTGGCCTTTTTTTTGTTGTTTTTAATTTTAAGATCTACACGAAGTCATCTGTTCTGTTTCCAAAGTCGTTTCTCACCGAAGATTTCCTAATCTTTATAATTCCCAGCCTCTTTCGTCCCTCTCTCGCCGTAAAAATGTGCCATTTTTTTTTTTCCTTATTTTTTTTGTCTGCTTCGTAGCTGACAAATGAGCACGGTTTTTAAGAAATCCTTCGAATTTCGAGTTTTAACCGCAAGAATATGGGAAGAAGTAAGCAAGTGATGGTGACGGTGATTAAAATCGTGTCGAATGGATCGTGGCGCAAGTTTCCGCTCTGAAGGGTGGAGCAAACGTATGGACGATGTTATTGTACAACTGTTGATAGAAGGGACAAACTGTGAAATGGGCCTGTATAGTTCCTATCCTATTGCATCTAGTTGACTATAGCTAGCTCACGGCATTCAAAAGATTGCAGGAATCTTCATGAGGGTCATATTGGTGCTGAGGCATTTGTACTTCAAGTGCAAGCCCTCCTTAGTATAAGTATTGTTTTATGGCATCACTTTCACGCTCTAGTAATGCATTTGAATACCCCTGAGCGGTTACCTCCCAACTTGTTTTTTCTTAAAAGACCTTCAATGTTAACAAATGCGATTAACACCATCACTGCATCAGCCTTCACCCTTTCATGTACATGTCCTTCCTGAAATTTGTTCAGTCGAGAGGGGAAGGCCCCCTAATTTCACTCTTTCTCCAACATTTAAAGTGTTTTCGATTCCACTTCAATCTAGATCGTTTGTTACAATGTGCGTGCCATAATTTTCGCAATAATAATGCACGGCGAAAAACACGGGGCTGTATATACTTCGTGTTCGCGATTTGAATCGATGAGATCATTTTCTCTCTCACTCTCTCTCTCTCTCTTTTCTCCCTTTCCACGGGGAAATGACGTAAAAATCGTGGAAAAAGGTGAGATTAGTGCGTGTTGAGCTTGATAAATGATTTTCGAGTACCTAAATCAAACTTTCGATTTTTTCTTTTGCAAAAAAAGATTGAACGAAATCATTTCTTGGGACTTCTCTTGAAGGAAAAAAAGATTTAAAAAAAAAAAGGAAAAACAAAACCCAAGCCTTGAAGAAGCTGGTTGTCTTCCTCCCTTGGCACTTACATTTGTTTCTACAACGATTTTTTTTTTACCGACTCATGCTCAGTTCAAGTTTTTATTTTCAACGGTGGCGGGTTTATAAAAGTCGTTTGAGCCACGTCTCTGTACAATTAAATAATTTATTAACCGGTGTAATGAAGCTGCAGACATTTTTTCTGCGGAGAACTAACTGAAATTAAAGTTGAAAATACACAGAAGCAAGGTTGAATCAATAGCAGGAAATGGAAAACGTCCTAGTTTGTTTGGTGCTTTTAATTATTAATTATTTCCTTCGTTATTTTTTTCACTCCCAATATTGAGGACCTTGCCATTTTTGTTCTTAAAGTGGGTTGAACTTTGTAACACGTGGCCTCGTGCGGGAATGCTGGGTTCATAAAAGCTCCGCACGGCGTACAAGTAGACAGAAAGACTCGTCATCACACTCAGTTCTCCACTACCACCGCAGCAAAGCATACCGATGCACAGTAAAACTGCGAAACACAGCAGCGAAGCTCCACACCAAAGCAGACCTTCAAACCACAGCAACGCTTCAAGCCACGGCAAAGCTCCACAGGGGTATCGGGCAACGGATACGCGGGCCCGTACCGCACGCACAGTAAATATTGCGCAACTTGGGGGTTTCATCAATTGACTCGACACAATTGAATGAAGCCGAGTGATTGATACAGTTGATATTAGCTGTTGACTGTTGCTCATTTTACTAAGGACTCCTCAGACAAGAGGCGATTGAGTACCCCCAGGGTATTCGGGGGGTGTTAATTTAATTAAGGTAACGAATTTCATATTAAAAGTCATGTGATTTCATTCATTTCTTGTTAAAAATCAATAAAATCAGGTTTTCTCAATGAAAACCCCGATAACTCAAAGTTGCAGAATACCAACTGTCCACTAGCAAGTGGACAGATATCCTAATATCCCCGGACATGTCCTACTTTTTAGAGCACCCGGGTGTCCATGGAGAGGACTAGGTGGTTCGGAGCTTGGCCCTCATTTGGTGATTTGCTGTGGTTTGTAGCTTTGCTGTGGTCAAGAGCTTTGCTGTGGTTAAGAACTTTGCTGTGGTTTGGAGATTTGCTGTGGTTTGGGGTTTGGCTGTGGTTTGGAGATTTGCTGTGGTTTGGGGTTTTCCATTGATTTGGAGCTTTGCTGTGGTTTGGTGCTTTTTGCTGTGGTTTGGAGATTTGCTGTGGTTTCGTGCGTTGCACGCCGTCCGACCACGCGCTGATCACGCTGCGGCTACCAGTGACGCCTAACACCACGCCGAGGCCGCCCCGATCGCGCCGCTTCAACTACCAGAACGCCAACTGGCCAGCCTATCAGGCGATTATAGACGCTGAAATTTACACTCAGTTTCACCTCTCTCCACCACCTCCTGATGACAGCATAGATGCCCAAATCACGGCTCTCACAGCCATAATATTTCTTTAATTTATAATTACAATGACACAACAAAAACAAATGTTAAATCACTCACAGCCATAATCCACCACGCCGCAACTAGATCAATTCCTAAGGCATTCTTGAGCGCAGCCTCGACCCCATGGTGGACAGAGGAGCTCGCCTGTGCTCGCGCCCAGGCACGTGCAGCCAAACGGCGTATTCACGGACTCACCGGAGATCCTCGCTCAGAAGCCCATCAGATCTTCGCAGATCGGCGCCGCGAGTACAAGCGAAAGACGAGAAGAGCCAAACGTGCGGCCTGGCGCCGCCTGGTCACCGAAGAACTCGCAGTTGACCCCTGGAGTCTCCCTTATAAAATTAGAACGAAAAGATATCGCCCCGCCACGATCCTCACAGCCACGCAGGGCACCACAATGACGCGAGAAACTCTAGCTACCACCCTCGAGACGATATTTCCCAGCGATAAACCATCACGAGCGATCAGCACCGCTACCACGCTGCCGCCCTCCCAGCCGCTAGCCCCAGACTGGACGGTGGAGGAGGTACAGGATGTCTTCGAGGCCACACCAACTCACAAGGCCCCCGGCCCGACCCGAACAACAGCGGAGATGCTGCGACACCTGCCTGTCTCGGAAGTGACGGAATACACGCGAATCTACAACGATTGTCTTCACCTCTCGCACTTCCCGACACCCTGGAAGCACGGACTCCTCACACTGCTACCTAAAGGCACGCACCGCGACCCACGAGACCCGAACAACTACCGCCCGATAACGCTCTTGTCCGTGGAAGGCAAAGCGCTAGAGAAGCTAATCCTCAACCGCTTAGCACCAGCTATCTACCGGGAATGCCACCGTTGGCAATATGACGGCATCCCAGGCCGCTCCACTGCCAAGGCGGCACTCGCCCTGCGGTGTCACATCGTCAGCGCACCAGACCGTATCGTCGCAGTCATTTACTACGACATAGCCGGAGCATTTAACGCTGTTTGGTGGCCGGCCCTGCTCCAAGCCTTCCGTCAGAGCGATATTCCCTGTAGTGTGTATGGCCTTCTGCGAGACTACTTCGTGGATCGCAGCGTCACACTCAGGAGTGGACCAACCTCGGTCACCCATCAAATTACAAGTGGCTGCCCCCAGGGTGCGGTCACCGCCTGCCTCGCGTGGGGACTTGTATTCGCCCCGCTCCTACACCTCATCGAAGCCGCCGACTACTCCGCGGTCGCCTACGTAGACGACCTCGCAGTTGTCCTCTCCGCGAGAGACCACCACCATCTTCGCCAACAGGTCCGACGAGTGGATGAAATCACATCCACCTGGTGCCACCAGAACCGGCTCACCATAGCGTATGAGAAATCCCATCTCAGTCTCTATCGAGGGGCCTCTCTTTTCCCTCGCCAGCGGTACATAGCCCTGCCACACAACCAACAACGCCTCGGCATTACGACCGCCGTCACTTACCTGGGGATCGTCCTCGCACGAAACCCACGGCCATCCCTTCATCTCGCCCACCTCGCTGCCACCATCAGCGATACCTGTTCATTTGTGCGAAGCATCTCTGGACAGGGATGGGGAGCGTCCTTCCTTACCCGACTCCGGTACTACAAGACCATCTTCCTGCCTCGCATTGCGTATGCGTGTGTCGTGTGGTGGCCCCAAGCCAAACCAAGCGACAGACGCATAATAACGACGATACAGCGACAGTTTCTGCTGGCCACCCTCAGGGCATACACTACCACCGCTCACGCCACCCTCCACGTTTTGGCTGGGGTGCTGCCACTCGACCTCGAACTCGACGTTATCGCGTCCTGCAGGGCAAAGGCGCTTGCTGCAAACATTTACCGCCCTCCGTATCTACAAGCCATTCCACTTGATCTGGATGACGCCAAGTACGCGGAACAGTGCCGTGCCGCAGCCACCTTAGCGTGGCAAACCGAATGGACCAGCGCAACAACCGGGCGCCACACCCATGCCATTATACCATCGGTCCAAGCGAGGCTCAAGTGGACACACCTCCGACCCAACTACCCTGCAGTCCAATTACTCTCCGGGCATGGCAATTTCAATGCCAAACTCGTCTTCCACAGGTGCCGCGATGACCCGCTCTGCCCCTGTGGCCAACGAGTTGAGGAGGATGCAGCTCATGTCATCTGGAGCTGCCCAATATACGCCGAGATTCGCGCACGCTGGAGAATATCACAGGCACCACATACCCTCGTCAACACCCGTGCCGCAGCGCGCCGGTTCATGGCATTTGCCAACGCATGGAGTCGAATACGTGGTACGTCAGCTGCCATCGCACGACCACCGCGACACTTCCAGCCGCCAGCCTCATCAAACGCTGCTGCTCCCTCTGACGAGGATACCCAGAGCACTGACGACCAGACGCCTTCAACACCGCGTCCACACCCTCCCGCCGCGACTTAATCACCTTCTCCCGCCGCGCGTGTCTCGCGTAACTGTTCACCGGTAACATCGCGTAATAAGTTATGTCAGATAGCACTCCTCGTCTCACACTGCACCAGTAAAACTCCCCACCGCCAAGCGGTCCACACCGGTAACGTGTCAGCTTTGACCAGCTGGCACGGCTGACGGGGAGTGAGACGAGGATAACCAGGAATTGCACGTGCCGGGTCACTTCCGGGTTGTGCACTCCGACACATTCTGGTCATGTGCCTGAAAAGGCATCAAGCCAGAGCCGGAAGAAGGCACAAACCTGGTTTGGATCTTTGCTGTAGTTTGGTGCTTTGTTGCGGTTTGGTGCTTTGCAGTGGTGTGGTGCTTGCTGCGGTTTTGATCTTTGTGGATTTTTGCTTTGCTGTGTTTCGGTGTTTTGCTGTGGTTTTGATCTTTGCTGTGTTTCGGTGTTTTGCTGTGGTTTGGGTCTTTGCTGTGGTTTGGTGCTTTGCTACGGTTTGGAGCTTTGCTGTGGATTAGTGCTTTGCTGTGGTTTGGGGGTTTCCTGTGGTTTGGAAGTTTGTTGGGCTTCGGAGCTTTTCATTCGTTTGGTGTTTTGTAGTGTTTCACGAGATCAAGACCGATACGAGACTTCGACGAGTCGTTTCGGTCTCGGTTCTGAAAATTTGGTATCGGTATTTATATCGGCTTCGAAAAGTAAAAATATATGAGGGCTTCGTATGGAAAATTTTAGTGTAACTAACTAGGAAATACACAGTCAACTGCGTCAGAGTCTGTAAGACACATCGACCGCGGGGGAAGAAAACAATCGAACTGGATCGATCGTGTTGTGAATTGCGCGTCAGAGTCAAGAGAATTCATCTTTATCTTCCCTCGTACTCAGTTCTTGGGCTCTCGGATTCTTTGCTAATCGATGGGACAAGTCCGCGCATTCACGTTCAGACAAAGCGCTAAATATGTGTGTCTGAAATTGCGAAAAAGTGTTCGTTTGTGGCTAAAATTGAGAAAAAACAATCGTTCGTAGTTAGAATTGAAAAAACGGTGTCCACGGAAGCAACTTCGCGGCTGAAATAGAGAAAAAGCGCTGCCTAATTTTCGACTGAATCGGGAGGGGGGGACGATAAATCCTGTTAAAATTCATAAAAGTGCTAATTCGCGGCAAAAATTGAAGAAATTCCTAATTCACGGCTAATATATTGAGAAAACGCCAGAATTCGCGGTTTTTGAAGACTTTTGTGAGTGTTCTTCTCTCCTCCACCACCCCCACTTTTCCGATACCGAAACTGATTTCTCGGTCTCGTCTTGAGAATAATTGTGGCATCGTCTCGGTCTCGGTGCATCACTAGTGCTTTGCTCTTGTTTGGTCCTTTACTGTGGATTGAAATTTTTCACCCCAGCGCTATTTTTGTATTGCTCTTGTTTTCGAGATTTATCGCATGACAAATTTTTACGTCTTCTCCATTGCAGTATTTCAAATGGGCTGTGCGTTCGCACGCAGTGATTTAAAGAAACCACGTTTTTCTGGCCCCTCAAAAAGTTTTCATTTTAAAACCGCAAATACTTAATGCAGCACTCAAGCGCCGGCGATTAAAGTTTTTCAAACGACCGTTCGGACTCCCCGCTAGCTTTTAGCAACCCTTTTTGCCTAAATCAACCGAATGCGGCATATTTTTTACTAATTACTCTCATTACGTTGGCGTGTTGTTCAAACACGTTTACTTCCTCCTCCTCCTCCTCCTCTTGCCACTTTTTTTACTCGACCCCGCCGATTTCGGTAGCCATAATTGATGATTTAAAGAAATAAAACTCAGTCTCCCACGGGTTTGGAGAATCTCCTACACTCTTTTGGTACACTGGTTGGATAGGTACGTGATTTTCAAAGGCAATCCCGTTTAAGTTCTTTTTTTTTTATCTCGAGTCATTCTCGTTGACCGAAATGAATGACCTACGATACATTCTCATTAGGGGAAAAAAAAAAAAAAAATACTTTAGAGAGAAACCTGAATTTTTTTCGCTTCAATGAGCATCACCACCGAATTCGTCCCGATTTCGTTACGCGTCTTATTTGTCGAGCTGAAGGGGCGGTCACGGCAATCTTTTCAAAGTGTAAAATAATTATCTTAAAAAGGAAAATTTTCTGTAATTAAACATCCAGTTAAAGGGAAGCCCTCATCGGGACGTATTGATTGCCGAGAATTGAATGCTATATACGTCGGAGAGAAGGTTTTGCGTTTGGTTAATTAAAATGAATGTCTATTTTTTTCGTCATAAAAGGTAATTCATCTCTATTAAAATCTAGACACGCTAATGTTTTTCAAAATAGCTTAAAAAGTTCATTCACAACTTTTTTTTTTTTTCCTTCTTCCAGCTTTCTTTTCATGTACCCTCTCGGGAATAAATTCAGTGTACCACGGGCGGGGCTCAATAAAATAAGCAACCTACTTATCGCTTGCGGTGGGAAAAGTATACAAGTTCTTGCCTGCCTGGATTTAAAAAAAATCGCACACACACGCGATTGTTCTTGATTTACCATTCTCCATCGATGGGCATCGTTCAGATAGGTGACATGAGGTATAAAATAATACTAAAGGGGAAAACCAAATGTGAAGGAGGCGCTGTATAGTACATTTATATATCTCGCTCTCGATTCTATGCTAAATAGACAAATGGCCTCAAGGGGAGGCTATAAGATCCGCACCGGACTTAATAATCTATTGCGAGGTGAGGCAGGGGTGGTTTTATATTTTCTTAATTTTTTTTTTTGTTTGAAAAATTATTCCTCTCCTTCTCTCGAGAGCCGCCCCAAGGGGATGGCAAACGCAAACTATAACTATACGCTTTGATATTAGCATATTCTAATAGTGGCCGTGCTCTCAGGATCTCCTCCTTCCCCATCCTTCCAAGGGGTATATAGGGTCATTTGGGGTCATAACGCCAAACTCTTGGAAGGCTTTCACTCCGACCCCTCCCACCGCCAGCACAACCCGCCAGCACAAAAGTCCATAACATTATCATCCCTTTTCCGTTTGTCCTAGATCAAATCTTGCACGATTTGAAATCACCTGATGAGACCTGAGAGATTCTGATGGGAGAGTAAAACATCTTACGTTCAAACGGGAATGATAATTAAAACTGTCATTATATGGAAATCAGCAGCGAGTTGACGTAAAGAAGTCGTATTACCTATAAGTAAATTGGTATTTTTGGGCTTATCATAGAACAGGGGTGGATACACGGATTTGTCCGACCCGGGGCACTGGGAAAATATCGGCCCAGTATACTGCCCAATATACGCACTGGTGATTGTGCGTACCTGGACGCACAAAAGCGTAATGTAGACGCATAGCCGAAAATGCTTTAGTTACCCACTAACCAGCGCTATCCACCCACCCGTCTTGTCGAAAAACGGTTTTTTTTTCTACACTTTTTTCAACACTTCAGAGGTTCTTCTCGATTTCATCGGTGAATTCGATATTTCCCCCATTCCACCCGCGAATAAGCGATACGTTTCCATTTTAGACACGATTTTTCTCAATTTCTGCCGTAAATTAGCGCTTTTTGCTAATTGGCTGCAAAGTTGCCTCCGGAAGCCTCGGCTTGGCATTTTCTCAATTTTCTGAGAATTAGCAAATTTTCTCAATTCAAACCCCAATTAGCCATTTATCCTTATTATAACCACACAACATTAGCGTTTTTCCTCATTTTAGCCGCTAAAATTATGGATTTTTATACCTTTCAGCCACGATTTTCGTCGCGAACTACGTAAAGCATTTTCTGGCTGTGAATTAGCGATTTTTTCACTTTCTGGCACAAAGCTACCTTTAGAAGCTGGGAATTTGACGTTTTGTCCATTTAAATAGCAAATTAGCGTTTTTCCTCACGTCAGCGCTTCTGAATTTTATCGGTGGATTAGCGATTTTTCGCCATTTTAGCGGTGAATTAGCGTTTTTTCGGAGTTTTTGCGGTGAGTTCGTATTTTTCTTGATCTTAACCGCTAATGAGCCATTTTTCTCAATTTCATTCATGAATTAGCGCTTTTTCTGTACTTTATTCGCGGAAGCTTTAAGGAAACATGAGCCACGAAGTAGCGCTTTTTCTCACTTCTGTCCGTGAATTAGTAGCGTACCGAGACAGAGGTGAGGGGGCCGGATCGCCGCGGGCTCCTTATGTGGGCCTAAAAATGTGGTTATTGAGGATCTTTAGCTATGTCTCCACTTGTGCGCTTTCGTCTTCCTCTTTCAATTCAACAAGCCTTTTCAACTTTCAACAAAGCATGCGTCCAAGCAATGCACGCAATTTCTGATATCCTTTCAGCTTTTTGAGGCATGCAATAGCGCATTCCTCACGTTCAACACACCGCCTGCTATGACGCCTCTGACGCACGCAAAAAGGCACAAGTGAAGACATAGCTTATGTTCATGTCTGTAGGTACGTGAAAACGAGTTTTTGGCATGCAGTTTGACAGCGATATTGGCTCCTTTCGACGATTTTCAATTCATCCGACACAGGATGGAGTGCTTACAGGTGATCAGCAAGGAGTGTTGCTGAATAATCCATTTAGCCCACAAAAGCGCTTATTCTGAAGGCTCAAATTGAGAGAAAACGCAGCCTTCTGGGGGTAACTTCGCGGCTAAAATAGAAAGAATACGCTGCTCCCCAGTTTGTTTTTCTAAGGTCCGTAAGCCGATAAAGATGAGAAGGCGTATATGCTATTCTTGCAGGCAAAGTACCAACGGCTGCAAAACGTTGGGAAAAATCGCTAGTATTTGTAGCAAAAACTGTTCAAAAGCCTTCATTCGCGGTATCTCGATGAAAAATCCAGACCGAAATTGAGAAAAATAGCTGATTCGCGGTGTATAGATGCCACTTTATGCCTAAAATGAAGAAAAAACGCTAATTTGCTGTTGGTAAAATTGAGACGTGACGCAGTTTTGGCTTTTCTGCAAGCGCTAAAAGGCAAAAAAAAAAACCGCTAAGGCTATACGATAGAAAAAAACACGCTAATTCGGGGCTAAAATTGAGAAAAATGACAAGTTCGCATCTGAAACTGCAAAAAAAGTGCCCGTTCGCTGATAAAAAAGTGAAAAGTCACAATTCACAGCTAATTTTCGAAAAATGCTAATTCACGACGGAAATTGAGACGAATGGCTAATTAGCTGCTAAAATTGGGACATACGCTAATCCACGGCAAAAATTGAGAAAAATAGCTTCTCTAATAAAGTTTGACAAAAAGCGCTACTTAGCGGCTAAACTTGGAACAATCCAATGTCGCGGACTTAATTGAAAAGAATAGATAATTAATTGGCAGCTAAAATTTGTAGAAAGTCCGATAATTTGCGGATAGTCCAGAAAAAACGTTCATTCGCGGATTCCAATGAAAAAAATCGGCTAATTGACTGCTATTTTAAAGGAAACGCCTATTCACGATTAAAATTTAGTAATAACGCTGACTCGGGGCTAAAATTCAGCAAAAGACAATAATCTGTTGCTTCTGAAGGTAACTTCGGACGTATACCTGGAAAAAAGCGCTAGTCTATAGCTAAAAGTTGAAAAAAAATTGCGGCCAATATTGAGAAAGTAATTAATTAATTAGCGCGGCTGAAATCAACGAAAAACGCTATACTTGCAGCTCAAAGTGCTAATTCACTGCTGATAAGGTAAAAAATCGATAATTTTCTGCAAAAATCGAGGAAAACTTCAATTCATGGCAAAAATTGAGAAAAATCGCTAACATGGGATAAAAACGCTACTTCGCAGCTAAAATTAAGGAAAATCACCTATTCGCGGACAAAGTGTAGAGAAAAAGCTCTTTAATCCACGGCTAAAATTGAAAAAAAAAAAAAAAAATCGGCTATTTTATTGTTTTGAAATATTCATAAGTCAAATGGGCTTCATAGGTCATTTTTTGTCGTCCACCTGCCTTCTCCCCTGCTCATTTTGCTGGACGCGCCCCTAAGGACACGGCGCGGCGCCCCTGGGTGGAAGAGAAAAAACTACACACAAAGATCACAATCTGCTTAGCTGAGCTGAATCTAACGAGGTAGTATGCCTAAGTCCCCGATCCAGTACTAACGCCCAGTTCCCTGAAGATTGCCACGGGACCATAAAATCGGTATCGGTGCAGACATAAGACAGCAAATTATGGGGAAAATGTATGCAGCATGAGGGTGAGGCACAAACTGCTGCGGCAGGCCTTTAGAGTAGGTGTTCTCAATGAGTGAATTTTGAGCCAACTGCTAAACTATACGCTATAAAACTGCCTTGTGTCTTGAGTCACGGGTTGAAGGTTGTCCCGGTTTTAAGAAAACCCTACTTGATAGGTTTTCTCATTTGTCTCATTGTACCTATAATAGGCCAGTTCCGGGATTCTGTAGGCTTACCTTAAGGACCATTACCGAGAAAAAATAATCTGTAGTTACCAGCTTTCTCAGGAGGACTAGGATCCGTCAAAGAGTTGGGGGGGGGGGCAGGCATCGGCCCTCCGGCCGCACTGGCCCTCGGGGCCTCCGGCCCTTCGGGCTCAGCCCGATCGCCCACCCCCTGTATCCGCCCCTGTCATAGAATGCATCTTATATAGCAAAATAGCTGTAGTGTGGGTCTCAAATGAGACAACCTGGAGAAATTTCACTTTCAAAGGAGCCAAACCCGCGAAATTGGTTTCCGAAAGAGCCAGATCCGTGAAATACATACAAGTCCACGAAATTGTTCCTTTTCATTTATTTCATGTTCTTTTTTCAATTTTTTCGACTCCTTGAAATTGCTTTTTGATGAGTTCAGCGAAGGCTGTGAAATTGTCTTTTTGGATTAGCTATAGCCACGAAATTATTCCGATCCGCCCATACCTAACTAAGATGACCAAAAATGACCGAGTTTTACGTTTTTTCATAGTTTTTTAATCAATTCTCTCGACTTCAGAGTGACCAACTACGGGTGCCGCTTAGGTCGAGGAGTCATGGCAAAGTTTTGTCACCCAAAATGCAACTGATTGGCCACCAGCACCGCTCTGACGACCGTGAATAGCCCAGTTTTACTGTTCATCAGGCTGTACCGCGAATCATTTATTGACCGCTACAACCAAATTGCCGGTTTCATATACGCTGAACGCTGTGTCGCCGGAGCATCCACGGGTGTGTTCAATTGTAATAGCCCACGTCACTGTTAAACGCTTGTCCATCAATTTTAATCGCGGTGTTGAGCCTCCTGCCTGAAATGGTGGAAACCACGGCTTACAGCCCAATCCGGCAACCGGCCTCAACCTTTGACTCATTGCTATACTCATCTGCTAGCATAGTGGTGGACTAACACCAATCGGGGCCCGGGGCAGGAATCTTCCAGGCCCAGGCCATTTTTGGCCAAGTTATTGCGATATTCCAGCAATGCGAAGGGCATTCATTACAACACCCGTGTCCCCCGTCGCGCCGGTGCTTAATAGAACTGCGGACTGCCGGAATCACCCCCTCCGGAAGGATTTCTAAGTTACGCCCCTGTTTCTATGGGGTCCCTAAGTCTCTAAATAAACGAGGAACATAATTTTCTGAAGAGTTTAAAATTTATTATTATACTTTCACAATATTTGCCGCTTATAAGTAGTATTTTTCACTTTCACCCATACATTTCTTAGCCTCCAAGGAAAAACGTATTGGCGATTTCGACCATTTTAGCAATGGCAAACCCCGTTGTTTACAATTCTAGCAGTGAAATAACAATTTTTCCCCTTCATACTCATGAATTACCTAGATCTTTATCTCAATTTTAGCCGAAGTTGCCTTTATAGGCACGATTTAGTGATTTACTCCTTACTGTTTTAGCCGCAAAATTAGCTATTTTTTCACGATTTGTACCCGCAAATTAGAGCTTTTTTTTCTATTTTAGCCGCAATTAATTTTTTTTCCCTGTATTGCCAACAAGTAGCGCTTTTTCTCAGTTTTAGCTACGAATTGGCACTTTTTCCTATCTTTTAGCCGTGAAATAACGTTTTTCTTAATTTTAGGCGCGGCTCTATTCAATTTTTTTCACTTCTGTCTCAATTTTATCCGCGACTCAGCACTTTTTTTTTCACTTTCAGCCACGAATCAGCGATTTTTCTCAACTTCAGCCGCGAATTTTCACTTTTTTCTCGATTTTAGGTTGCGAATGGTCGCTTTTTTTAAAATGAAGCCACGTATTAGTGTGTTTTTCACATTTATTGCAATGATTCACCGTTTTTCTCAAATTTAGTCGAGAATTAGTGCCTTTCCTTAAATTTTTGATCAGTGAATTAGAGCATTTTCTCTATTTTAGCTGCTGCAAGCCACGAGTTTTTCCATGTTTACGCGCTTTTGCCTCAGTTTTAGATGGCCATTTGCACTTCTTCTCAATTTTAGCCGCAATTTAACGTTTTACTAATTATAATAAGCCATGAATTGGACATTTTTTGAACTTTTAGCTATGGGAATTAGCAATGTTTCCCAGTTTTAGTAACGATTCAGCGTATTTTCTCAATTTTTATCCACAAATTAGTGTTTTTTAAATTTTATTTTAACTGCGAGTTAGAAGTTTTTCCCCATTTTTAACCATAGCTTAGCGGTTTTCCTCGATTTTAAAGCCAAATTAACGTTTTTTCAATTATTAGCCTCTAATTTTGCAACCAAATCTCACTTCAGCCGCGAAATAGCTTTTTTTCTTCGTTTTATTCGCTGTTAATTCGCAGTTTTTTTCACTTTTAGCAATGAGTTGGCTAGTATTGTCCATTTGTGGCGCTAATTTGCATTTTCTCTCAACTTTAGCTGCGAATGAGCACTTTTACTCAAATTAAGCCGTATAAAACGTGTTTCGCTGCACTTTTGAAGCGAATTAGATATACCTTTTTCTCAATTCTCAACAACGCTTTAGCGTTTTTCTCCATTTTTATCGTCGAATCAGAGCTTTTTCTCTATTGCAGCACCGAATTTACGTTTTCAACGTTGGCCGCGAATTAGCAGTTTTTATTTTTGCCATGAATTAGCACATTTTTCAATTTTAGCCGCGAAATTGCACTTCTCCTCTTTCGTTTTTCTAATTTTCTTGCCGTGAATTTGCAGTTTTTTTCACTTTTATTCTTGAATTAGTAACTTCTCATAAGCATCAGCGTTTTTACGTACTTTATTATTTATTTGTCTTCATTTTGGACTTGAAGTTGAATAGAAAAACCACGAATAAGATCATTTTATCAATGAATGAGGGCTTTTTCGCAATTTTGGCCACGCATATTAGCGTTTTTTTGAAACTTTTATTGGTGTATTAGCTCCAAGAACAGCACGTTAAGGGCGCCTTTTCAATTTTAACTGTCTATAAGGACCTTCAGAAACTGGAGATTAGATTGTATGCGAGCCAAATCGCCATCAAATTGGATTTTCGGGGATAAAGACGTTTGACCTTGAACCCTTTTTGCTGTGAACAATTTATTGTCCTTGATTGTCATTGATGAGAGCCTCGTCAAATCAGCCTAATTTATCTCGATATTACAGAGGCAAACGAATGGCTCTATATTTCGAAACAAGTGGGTTCCCAGCGCGGGTAAAAGAACAATAATAAATAATATAATTTGTTTATCCATGACTTATCCATCATCATTTTTGCGCTTCTTGTGTAACGGGCGAACCTAACGCTTTTTACGCTTCTCATAATCACCTTCACCCCTTTTCTTTCCATACCCTCTTAGTGAAAAATAAGTATTTTCTTTATTATCCTCCGCTATACGCATTCCGATATTTACGAGACCGAAAGTTGGCTTCAACGTCCCAGTGAGAGGGCACTAATTGGAGAATTCAAATTGGGCACTAAAAGTCGCTTGCGCAACTTAAAGGAGCATCTTTCTTACGGTTAGTTTTAAAGCCTTCAACTATAGGCAGCATAAAAAAAAAGAGAAGATTCTGTTTCAGTCTTCCCTAAATTATTACGTTTGACAAGTAACGAGAACTTCTTAAAGCAGTTAATATTCTTTAAAGGCGAAGACCTTGCCGATTGACGAAGATTTCATCTTCGATTTGTGGTTATTATACACTGTCGGGACAGAATTCTAGCCTTACCTAATCCATACTCCGATCCTTTTTTCATTTAAATCAGCGAAATGATTGATACAACAGGATCTAGACTATTAATCAAACCCAACGGTTTCGGCTTCTCCAATAAATTCTTTAGCAATATAAAAGGAGAATCTACCAAAAGTGAAAATATAAAAGTTGCGACACTGTCTATTTTAGCATCCCTAAATTTGTTTTCTTGTTTGTTTGGTCATCAGCTCACGTAGCAGTTTTCACGTATTCAAATAAATGTCAAGAGCATTGTTTAAGACAAAAAATGTTTGAATCTTAAGTTACCGGGCCATTTTTTTATCACCATCAGGCAAGCAACGATAACTCCTGATTTTATGTAAGTATAATAACATTTATACCCATCGATTATGCAATGTGGATGTGCTTTTTAGTGTCCTTTTTTTCACTTCTAAAGGTCGATTAGCCATTATAGCTCATGGGGATTATCAGTATGGTGGGAGCAGACTAGCAGAGTAAAGAGAGTGATGAGACGCTTGAAATTGAACCAAAATTACGCAGCAGTAAGCTGCGACAGCTAAAACCCGCTGCGGGAGTGGTTTACGAGTGCACTAGATAATCAGGTTTGCTTACACAAAAAGACGATAGAAACATAACATAATTCCGTTAATTTTGCGAACGGTTTCACCCATTTAAAACTGTGAGAGCATGCACTCTGTAAACTCATATTTTCTGCCACCCAACAAATCGCTAAATCATCTTTAGGTACGGCGTTTACAAGCAGAAAATTAGTTCATCCAAACGATTTCATTTCGCAGATAAAGATTATACTTCATGCCTCGATTAATTACCAGCGAGCCTCGACTCTTGTAGGTATACACTATATAGAGATTCGTTCATTATGGGAGTGGCGGCCGAAAACAAATTACGGGATGAGTATTGCGGCGCTTTCTCGTTAGAACGTCGTGTTTTTGCAAAATAAGGAAAATGTCTCCTTCCTATACCAAGACGGGGCGCGAGCATTGTACAGCATCAGCCTCATAGCTCAGCTCTAGTAGGTTAATTTATTATTTTTACTTCCATTTTAGTTGTGTTTCGTTGCAATTTTTTAGACCACGCGATCGCGTGAATCTCTTCATTTAAGCATGAAATCTTACTGGATACGGTTCTCATTTATATTTATTTTTTTACGGATTGTTATTACTCGTTTTCCCATGAAATTAGTATTGTGTCTTTTTCACAGATTCACTTTCTTTACTGGTCCTTCATTAAAGAACATCAATTTTTATAGTTGTCATCACGATCATCGTCTGGATTCAGGGATAAATTTAACTTTATTTTATTCTACTACAATTCATTTTCTAAGCATGTATATTTTTTAATTAAGCTGCTGTTGCTTTTATGCATGAAACATTCATGCAACGTCATTATAACGGAGTTCAACCAGCCCTTTTTCCGTTTTTTCTCAAACGTACACACCACTCATCAAATAGAATTTAACTAAAGACTGAAATATTTAATTCGTCTCTTTATTTTTATTGAAACGAAGAAGCCTCATAACCTAGGTCTCCAGGTCGGCTGGCCCCCTCGTTTAATTGAAGATATAAATATGGCAAAGTATAAAAAAAAAAAGAGGACTCCGACTCGACCAGAGATGACAGTCGTGAAAACCACAACGAATTAAAATGACCCCTCTCCCCCTCACGTTACCAAACCACCAACTTCTTCTTTTCTCGTCATCACAACACGACGAAGGGTAGCAAGATTTATATTATATGCCCCTCGCAAAGTAGCGCCCCCCCAAGTTGTCTCGCAAAAGAAACTTGGACGCCCAAGGGGAGACTATGGTGAAGAGACGAAGAGTCTCCCTCGTCCCCACCCCTGCAACCAACCCATAACCACTGGCTTATGGCAAACAGTGCTGATGGTGTATATAGGAAAGAGGTCGCCGAGGTTAATTGCTACCGAGGAAGTTGAAAGAAAAAAATAAAGTAAAATATATGCGTACACGCTTGCAACTTGCCACAGGTAGGATCAACATTTATATCACCGGGGCAGGTTTTTTTTTTTTATTCTTCTTCTTGCTCATCCTGGGGAAAGGAGACAAGAAATGAAAGAGTTTCTGGACGATTTAAACTGGTGACATAATGAAGAGTGTGCGACTGGTACACTTGGCAGCCCCTCGTAAAATTTTAAAATGGTACCTATTGAAATTCCAATTTATCTAACTCGAAGATATTTATTGTATTTTCAATTAAATTGAATTTGAAAACAAAATAATTTCCTTCTCAGGCACTATGTATAGGCGTCATCGTGCCTATACAGGCGATAAAAAGCTCTAATTCACGGCCAGAATTCAATATAAATCACTGCTAAACAGTGAAAAAAGCTCTAACTTGCAGCTAAAATTGAACAAAAAGCTCTGGTTTGCAGCAGAAGTTGAAAAATGTCGTTGGGTCCACGGACCCGGAGTTTAGCGTGAATACGTTTTCTGGCTGGCAATAAGGGGCAGTTGAGGTTGAGTTTTAACTTATGAGTTGAGATCACTGGCAGACCTGCTCCTGTTGGCGCCCGGGGCGGCAATTTCCAAGAGGCCCCCCCCCCCCAACTTTGAGTTTTCTCCATTTCAGCAGCAAATTAGCAATTTTTTCTATATTTTAGCAGGGAATTAGCACTTGTCGAGGTTATTGGTTATTGATCCCTCGATCAGAAGGTCTCGACTAAAATTAGAAAGGCGTGATCGGGAACGACAGGAAAACCGCTGCCGACGGGGTACGAGCCCGTCGAGCAGTAGCTTGAAGGTAGAGGATGAAAAGGGTACGAGCCTTTTCTTCCTCAGGGAGTGGCCAAAGTGGTACGAGCGCTGGGGGAAGCCGACATCGGGGCTAAAGAGGTTATATTTAGGTGGACTGTTATCTACCCAGCCCTCCCATGCAATCCTATGCAAATCGTGATAAGGTAACCTTTGTGTAACCTATACCTACATAAAAAAAGTTAGCCCCGATGTCCGGAACTCGAGCGCTGATGCTTGAATCGATGTTGTTTTCCGTTACAGAAGGTTCTCTGATAGGTTATCTTTTTCTTTCGCGGTTTATTTGAATTTTGTTTTTTACAAGTCGTAACACATCTCCCCCCAAGATTTTTTCTTATACAAAAAAAATATTAATATGGCTTTTATACAGCGTTACATATTGTGTTTGAGTTGTGAACATTGCACAAAAAATAAAAATGGTATTTACATAGCGCGTTAGGAACATGTGGATCGTTAAGGTGGAGGCCTTGTAGGGGTCTCGGAAAATGTGAATCGCACAGGTGGTTTGACAATTCGACCACTGCGTGTCGCGGTTGGTGTTGCTTTTGGACTTGGAGTTCCTTGTGACGTATTTGTCGATGAAGACGATGAGGATGTCGGCGTGCCATAATGACTCGATGTTGGAGTTTGGCGTGGTGTTGAGGGTGGCGTTTTCTGAGTTGGTGTGAGAAGATCCTCTGAAGTCGGAGGATTGTTTTTTGTTACACTGCCCTCGTTGACAGGCGACCGTGTGAGGGTCGTGTCGGCCGACGTCTCGTTGTTGTTTGGCAGAAGAAATGCTGGCTTGACTCTGTCCAGTGATACTCGTACACTGCGATTGGGTAAGGAGATTTTTATCGTTTTCTCGTCCCGTTCGAGTACTTTATGCGGTCCCGTATAGGTAGGGCGAAGTGCCTTCTTTCCTTGTTCGTCTCGCATGAAGACGTGTGAACTGTTGTGTAGTTCTTTACTCAAAAATGAGCGTTGTTGACTTTCGCGAGTTTGTGCCCGAGTGTTTGGCTGGCCCAGAACACTTTTCTTCAGGTTGAGCGTGAGACCGTGTTTGTGGAGTACGGAGAAGACTTGGTGAAGGTGCTCTTCGTGTTCCCTAGGATTTTTTGATGCGACCAGAACGTCGTCAATCTAGGTGAAGACGAAGGGTGAAACCCGAAAGATGTGGTCCATAAAGCGCTGGAAAGTTTGCGCTGCATTGCGGAGACCAAATGTCATCCTGGGGAACTCAAAGAGACCGAACGGTGTGATGATGGCGGTCTTGGGTATGTCGTTCTCCGCGACGGGGATGTGATGGTACGCTCTGTTGATGTCCAGTGTCGAAAATACTTGTGCGCCGTGAAGGTGATTGGTAAAATCATGAAGATTCGGAACGCTGTAGCGGTCTGGCTGCGTGATTGCGTTTAGACGACGGTAATCGCCACAAGGACGAATTGAGCCATCCTTTTTTAGCACGACGTGAAGTGGGCTTCACCACGGACTGCGTGATGGGCGACAGATTTCTTCCTTCATCATGCGCCGGAATTCCTCTTCAGCAGCGCGGTACTTCTCGGGTGGAAGGCGTCGGGCTTTCGCTGAGACGGGTGGACCAGTAGTTTCGATATAATGCTTGATGTCTCCTTCTGCTTTCACCTTAATAGGCGTAGGTAGAAGTAGGTTTGCAAACTTTTGAAGAAGGTGGCCGTATGGTGCTCCAATTGGCATTGTTGAAAGTTGTGGTGAGGCTTTTCTCGTCGTAATCCCGTGGATCTGCATTTGTGTGATTTGGTCGATTAGTCGCTTCCTGTTTAGGTCTACGGCTAAGTTGTGGTGTTTTAAAAAATCCGCGCCGAGTTTGGCGCTTGAAACATCGCCTACCGCAAAGGTCCATTTGAAAGGTCTGCGAAGTCCCAGGTCGAGAGTTCGGTGTTGATTGCCATAAGTTGCAATAGGAGAACTGTTCGCTGCGTAGAGTTTGTAATTTTGATTCACGTGACTCGCTCGATTTTTAGGAAGAACGGAGATGGCCGCGCCAGTGTCAATTAGGAATTTCTCCTTGGTCTGGAGCTCGTAGACGTAGAGACGGGGAGATTGGACGTTGTTGGCGGTGGAGTCCGTTTTTGCCACCGCCGGGGCTAGTTTTCCGATGACGTGGCGTTGTTTGTGCCTTGGGACCAACTGCAGGGCTGGGCACATTTCTGAGCATTCGCCGCGAATTTTCGATGGTAGAAACAGAGGGTTGACGATCGGGATTTACTCCTTTGCCTAGGGCGTTTACTACCCCTGTTTCGTGAATTGGATCGGCCGCGTCTTTCGAAGGAGGTGCTTTGATAGGTTATCTTTTTCTTTCGCGGTTTATTTGAATTTTGTTTTTTACAAGTCGTAACAGCACTGTTCTCAGTTTGACGTGAAAATTAGGTTATTCGTACTTATTTTCCTCAAAGTTAGCCGAAAAAAAAACCGGTTTTGTCTATAGTTTTTCCACGAATCGCATTTTTTTTTTTGTTCACTATGCGCTATGAATTAGCGATTTTACTCAGCCGTAAATCAGCGGTTTTTTACCTATACAGCCGTACATTGGCGCTTTTTCTCCATTTTTAACTTAAAACTGCCTTTTCAATCTTGGACACGAATTGGAATTCACAATTCTGACCGCGAATCAGTGATTTTCCTCAGTTTTTCCCGTGAATTAGAGCTTTTTCTTAATTTTAGTAGCATAGTAGCGTTTCTAATTCTTGAATTAGCGAATTTTCTCAAGTTTAACTACGAATTAGGGGTTTCCCCACTTTTAGCTGCAAATTGGCGGTTTTTTCTATTATTAGCAGCGAATTAGCTTTTTTTAAAGCCGCAAATTAGCACCGCATAAGCAATTTTGTTTTACTTATAGCTATAGATTAGCGCTTCTTCTCAGTTCTAGCCCCGTGAATCAGAGGTGTAAGTTTAACTTATAGCCATAAATTCGCCCGGTGGCGATCATCCCTACCGGGAGGCCATTTATAGACAAGTTTTTGCAAAATTCCAGCAATAAGAAGGGCATTCATTATAACGCCCGTCTCCCGCGCCGGTCCTTGGTAGGCTGTGGACTGCCGGTAATCGCCCCCTCCGGAAGGATTTCTAGGTACGCCCCTGAATTTGTCGTTTTCCCACAAAGCCACAAAGTTTTCTTTAGAAAGCGCAAAGAAGAGTGTTCAAGTTGGAAATTTTGGCCGTGAATTGGCGATTTTCCTCAAGTTTAGCCGCTTAATTTTCCACGCGGCGATTCTAGCCCGTGAATTCGCGAATTTTCTCAATTTCAGCCATGAACTCACGTTTTTCTTTTTTAACCTTTTACCCCGTTTTTAGCAGCGAATTATATAGCAATTTTTCTCAATTCGAGCTGAAAATTAGAGTTTTCTCAATTTTAGACCACGAATCAGCGATTTCTCGCAGTTTTAGCTACGAATATTGAAGTTTTTGCCGCGTCAGCAAGTTGCACATTGATGATCAGCACATCAGTGCGCTTAAGAACCTAACGAAACAGGAAACGGTGTATTTTCTCCATTTTAGCCGCGAATTTTCCTCAAGAAGGCGCGAATTTTCTAAAATTTCCGGGACTGCCCCCTCCCATCACCCCTACATCAGTAGGCTACTGGTTGGGATCTCAATTATATTCCTCATTCCCACCCCAACACCCTCCACATGTTAATGAAACAGTCTAAAGCTATACCGCCTCTCAAGCACAACGGCAGATGGTACTCCACAGCCGAGGAAAAAACAACATTATTCTCGGGACTGATCACCCAACAATTTACACCAAACCCAAGTCATCTACCGGATTTTCATGAGCGAATTGAAGAAGAAGTTACCGAGGCACTCGTATTATCCCCGTTTAAGGAATTCTTCACTCCGAATCAAGTGGAGAACGCAATTAAAAGGTCGCCAACCAACAAATCTCCTGGCTTCGATCGTATTACACAGCCCCTGTTGAAGAACATTCCCAGGAAAACGCTTGTGTTCCTAACACAAATATATAACGCGATCCTTCGTACTACCTATTTTCCTTCTCGTTGAAAACACGCTGAAATAATCATGGTTCCAAAACCAAACAAACCAACAAATGACCCGACAGGATACCGCCCAATCAGCCTGTTAACCATATTCTCCAAAATCTTCGAGAGGCTTCTACTCCCCCGGCTAGTGCCTTTACTTGCCCCGTCCATACCTGATTTCCAGTTCGGGTTTCGTCACTACCGCTCTTGCCAGCAGCAGTTACATAGAGTTGTTGAAGAAATACTCGATTCTTTTGAAAATAAAGAGGTTTGCCTCGCACTGTTCATCGATACGAAGCAAGCTTTCGATCGAGTTTGGCATCCAGGCCTGCTCTATAAGCTGAAACCATTGCTATCGGACACCTATTTCAGGTTGATCCAAAGCTTCATCACAAAAAGATCTTTCCACGTAAAGTGCGACGGTGCCCAATCTTCGAGCTGTGGGATAACTGCATCAGTGCCCCAAGGAAGCGTTTGGGGGCCCATCCTCTATCTATTATACGTCTGTGACATCCCTACGTCCCAAGATAGTAGCGCAGCAATGTTCGCAGACGACTACGCAATACTCACTCGCGATACATCGGGCATAGTTGCATCCACGAAACTCCAGAATGGACCGATCAGTGGCGAATCGTGATGAACCCCGAAAAATCGTGCGTGACTACCTTCACCCTAAGAAGGAATCACCAAATTAACCAAATAAGTATGAATAGCCAAACCGTACCGGCAACAGATGTGACACGCTACCTAGGAGTCCACCTCCAACAACGACTCACCTACGATTCACACATAAGTGAACTAGTGAGAAGACTCCGCTCCCGCATTCGACTACTCAAGCCTCTTCTCAGCCAGACTTCTCCTCTAAGCCTGGATAACAAACGACTCCTCTATCTAACTATGATACGCCCAGTTTGGCAGTACGGTTGTTCCATCTGGGGACTGGCGAGCAAAACTCAGATCAAAAGAGTCCAAACCCAGCAAAATAGAGCTCTCCGGCTAATAACAAATGCTCCATGGTTTGTACGGAACTCAATAATACATAGGGATCTGGATGTGCCACTAGTTGAGGAAGTAATACAAACATCGATGAACCGCATGAAAACAACCATAATGTCTCATGAATCCCCAGCTTTTGAACGCCTCCTAAACTCATGGGATAGACTAATCCATCCGCGACGTCTCAAAAGGAAAAGGATGACCGACCTGCTGGACTGAATATATATATATCAAAGTAGAATAAACTGTCAGTGATGCCATAACCTTAAGAGAGGGACTGTCAAAGGGCAGCCAACCCTCGCACAAGTGCCATTGTTTATGCATAGTACAATAAGTACTATGACAGAAACTTCATGCAAAATTATTCAGCAAAACAAAGGGTACAATGTACAGAAAGTTTAAACTAATAAATAATATATATATATAAATTACACCGTATGAATCATTTCGAAATGAGAATTTCATGAATCATTCGAACTTTAACCAACGTCGCTGATGAGTGCTAGGATTTTATCAGTAAATGCGCTACATATTTTTTTTTTTTAATAGAAACTTTATTGTGGCAATTGTGGCAGTCCACTATCAAGTTTGATACATGGTAATGAGGTATACAAATATCACTTGGCACTTGACGTATTTAGCGTTGCCCAGTGGCAACTTCATACAAATTTAAATTTTTTTTTTTGAACGATAACAATAGGACGATAATATAATATATAATACTTTGGTAACAATAAGTAAAAAGATTAGTTAATATGACGATAAATAACAATATATAAAAATGTTCATTTGTAACAGATTTGTGCCTTTGGGGCATCAAGGAGTTAGAAGGTCCGAGTGCCATTTTCGTTTCAGGCGTCAGGAAGCGCGAGGAGGTCTAGGACTAGAGAGGATGCCACTGACGAGGGAATTCGGGTGAGCATTTATGCGGTTCGCTAAGCTGTTGTAGGTTGTTGAGAGTGTTTGAAGAACGGGGTTTATGGAGAGATCAGTGCGAAGAGTTTCATTTCTCACGTACCAGGGTGCATCAGTGAGCAAACGCTGCGCTCGTGATTGTACGGTTTCAATGCGTTTGATCTGAGTGTTGCAGGCTGAGCTCCAGATGTCGCTCCCGTACAGCCAAATCGGTCTAATCAGCGTCAGATAATAAGAGTCGTTTGACATCAAGAGGGATGTTGGCACTTGTCAGTAGGAAGTAGAGTTGTCGAATTCTATAACGCACTTTGCCAACGGTTTCACTTATACGGGGTTTCCAGGTTAAACGGCTGTCTAGTTAAGACCTAGGTACCTGACTGGGTCAGCTGTCTCTATTTGTTGTCCTTGGAGGATTAGATTGGGTATGACTACAGCTCTTTTATACGTGAAGCAAACCAAGCGTGTTTTATTTGTGATAATGCTTATTTTCCAACGGTGTTGCAAGTGCCTGCTCTCCGGAAACGTGCCTGATTAGAATGGCCTGGTCATCTGCATAGTGTGCAATGGTTGCATCCTGGCACCTGGGGAAGTCGTGTGTAAAGAGGTTGTAGAGGAAGGGGCCTATGATGCTTCCCTGGGGGACTCCAGCTCGAACAGCGTGTGATTTGGAGATAGAGTTTTTGTATTTAACGGCATAAGTCCGGTTGAGTAGGTAGGACTGAAGAATTCGATAGTAAGTGTCTGGTAGGTGAATTTTAAGTTTGGCTAGCAGCCCTTTATGCCAGACTCGGTCAAACGCCTTCTCAACATCGAGGAATAGACCAAGGCAGACCTGCTTGTTCTCATAGGCCAGGAGGATTTCGTCTACCACTCTGTGGAGCTGTTGCGGGCAGGAGTGTAAGGACCGGAAACCAAATTGCTCTTGAGGAATCAAGGGTTCCAAGTGGAGGACAAGCTCTGGAAGAAGGAGCCGTTCGAAAATTTTTGCCTAAGAGGGAGAGAAGGCTGATTGGCCTATAGTTTCTGAGGTCATGGGATGGCTTTTTTCTTTATCATTATAACTTGCGCGAATTTCCATTTGGCTGGGAAATAAGCTAGCCTGAGCATGGCATTGTAAATCTGCGTCAACTGCACAAGTGCTTTGTGAGGAAGGTTTACCAATAGGGGCCTTGTTATTCCATCGAAACCAGGGGTCTTTTTGGAAGGAGACTTCACAATGGCTGCTTTGACTTGAGTAGGCTTGAAGAATTTCTTGAAGATGGAGAGTTGTAGGGGGCTTTCTAATGTAGTTTCTATGCATTCATCGAAGTACTGATCTCCGAGTTGATTTGGTGCAAACTGCTCAGTAAGAGCCTCGGCAAATGCTTCCGCCTTTTCTGTTGGTGTACAAAGCCAGGTGGAGCCCTTTTTGAGTGGAGGGAGTGCATTCTTTTCTTTTGTAATCGTCTTGGTCTTCTGCCAAAGTGATCCATTTGTTGTTTCGAGTTGGGACAGCTCTGCGTTCCTTTGTCCAGTCCTCTCACTGATTAGTGCGTTCTTTAGTTCCTCTGTGGCTTTGTTGTAGCCCCGCTTGTGTTCTGGAAAGGCTGTGGCACGCCACCGGGCCCTTGCCTGGCATTTGGTGCGATGTAGAGCAGCTATGTGGGGTTGAGTAATGAAGCCAGTAGGTCGGGTGGACACTGATTTGTGTGAGCTAGCAAGATTAGCAGCAAACTGTACGTTGCGTGTAAATATTGAAGCTGCCTTGTCAACGTCTGATGGTGTTTTTAAGGGTAGTTGTAGGCTTAAGGCTGTGTTAAGTGCTTCCTGATATATAGTCCAGTTGAATGGGTGTTTCATTAAATTGTTTCTTGGAGCAGAATCTTCGTGATGAGTGCCAAGCATAATTATGGTCGGAAAGTGATCAGAACTAAGGTCAGGTATCACCGTAGGTTGGGTGCATAGATTGTTTGTGCCCTTACCAAGAAATAAGTCAAGTACGTCTGAAACAACGTTTCTTTTGTCTGGGTAATATGTTGGTTCAATTGGATGATGAACGTCCAAATGAAAACGATAAACTATGCGGCGAAGGATGTTCCCTCGGGGGTTTGAGACATTTGATCCAAATCGAGGGTGCTTTGAGTTGAAAT
This sequence comes from Corythucha ciliata, assembly GCA_038030265.1. Lineage (NCBI taxonomy): Eukaryota > Metazoa > Arthropoda > Insecta > Hemiptera > Tingidae > Corythucha > Corythucha ciliata. The sequence goes on from CM075938.1 coordinate 3,667,551, forward strand.
CACCTCCTAGCATAAACCTGGGGCCAAGTTCGGGACGATTTTCGGTTAATTTTGTCTCTGTAGCCAGCAAGATGTCGATGTTGTGCATTTGGAGGAACAGTCCGAGTTCACTTATTTTATTTGCAATGCCCCGGGCATTTTTACCGTAACAGATAAATATAATCCCTGCCCCCTAAAACTCCCAAAAAAATTATGTCTAAAGATATTTTGATGAGATAGTTTCCCTCACCACCACTATCACTGCACGTACATTTGTGAAATTCATCAAGAAAATGCCGAAGTTTTATTAATCCTAGCCGCCGCGAGGGGAAATGGTGTGAATGACAGATCGGGCTGTGCGGGAAAATGCCTAACTTATAGTAATTTCTAATAGGAAACATTGAATTACAAATTTCTCTGTTCTGAGCACAGAATTGACATTTCGGGTTTTAGTTTTGGTCAATCTCATCTCTGTACTTACTAAATTCAAGAGACTTGGCTTCAACTTTTTGTATCTGGGACATTTGCGTATCGGCTGCGACCGTTCAAACTCGTGCGTGGATATTTTACTTGAGATGAGAATGTTGTGCTCCAAAAAAAAAAAAAAAAAAAAAAAAAAAAAAAAAAAAAAAAAAAAAAAAAAACGATTAAAACTCACAATATATGTCACGTGTCAAAATTTCGCAATTCATCTTTCTTAATGTCCAACATTGTCTTCAAGACATTAGAGGATCAACTTGAAAACGTCTCTTCTTTTTTTGGTGGCTGGGTTGGGGGGGGGGGGGAAGTAGACCGCGGAGAGCGCGTGTGGTCTCCCCCTCAAAAAGTCACACAAAAGTATTTCGTGTTTGGCTCACTTCTTTTATTCTTCAATGACAGTATCATGTACCACCTCTTCTTCTTCTTCTTCTTTTTACCCACCGTCGGGTTTATAAAGGAGACTTAATGGTGGGGTCTTATACACTTTGAGAAAAAAAAAAATAGAAGAAGTCACAATGCAATTGATTAATGAGCTACACGACCCGTGCTCACAGTTTCCATGCAGCTTTTTAAGGCCCTTTAAACCTCGCGTATGTGGCTTGAGGGGGATTCTAGGTTGAATTCTTGTGCACTTGTTCTGCCCCCCTCCCCACCAATCTTTTTTTTTTGGTATTCAATGAACTCTCTTGCATAGAAACGTTGACATAGCTGATTAATTACCGGCTTGAAGCCTCTTTTGAATTTTACAATTTTCTTTCAAATTGTTTCTAGCTGGAAATTGACGTGATCGAGTTTTTTTTTTTTTTTTTTATAGACGAATGTTGTGTATAGCAGTAGATTTTTACGCAACTCTTAGGAGAGTTTCGCTTTTTAATTACCGTTTTTTATAGAGTGATTTTGATTATAAATGTAGAACATAAAGCAAAGAATGGCTGGGCATAAATAGCATAATTGCAATACTTCAAAGGCTCTGCCAATGAAGATAAATTGATTTTGGTGTAGAATGATACCTGTTAACCATTAATATTAATGTTGTTTTAAGGGGAGGGGACTATCCTTTATCTACACTATATTTTGATTAACTGCTTTTGCCGTGGAAAACAACATTATTTATGATAATTGCGACAAATCTACATTTATTACCGCAGGAAAGTTGTGAACTGAAGCTATAGGAAACCATAATATAATAGGCTCATATACAAGTAATTGAACTTGAATGGACACTCTCGTATATATCCCGGATTTGATATTTGTGTCTGTTTATTATTTAGAATGCGGTATCAACTTATTCGCCATGAATTTCAAAAGGCAGTTTTTTTTTTGTTTTTTTGTTTTTACGGAGTGGCACGAATGCATCAGGTTCCATTACCAAGAGCTTGATTCCTTCCGAGACCGCTAAAGGTAATCTTTTTGATTTCTAATTTGCCTCAAGTGCATTGTGCAACTGCTCTCACGAACTGAGTCTCGCACAAGGTCCTCCTTTTCTCCATCTCTCTCTTTTCTGTCTCTCTTCTTTCTTTAGGGTTTCCCCTTTTTTAATTTTTTATTCCTCAGTTTGGTCGCGGGATAATCTTGCCGGGTGGTTTTTCTTTTCTTTTTTTTTTTTTTTTTTTTTTTACGTGCCTCGCCATCACACTTGTGTTGCCAAATGAGCCGCACCGCAACGGGGAGAGATCTTCCCTTCACGCTGTTCCCCCCAACTCGTATATTATACCAACTTCGGCAGTACCCTCTTGTTCACTTGGACGGACAGCCAACCGTTATCTTGTTTGTTCCCTTCCCATCGGGCACGACTAACCCTTCAATGATTGACAAGGACTCAGAGGGAGGGAAGAAGATTAATCTGCCAATCCACCTTTGCTCGGTTCATTACATTTTAAATATGGAAGCAAATTAAAAAAACAAAAAAAGGTCTTCCTCTTCTGATGAGCTCGCACTAAATTTCATATGGATTCGTACATTAATTTTTAAACTGATGGACTTTTTGACAATTGATGTGAAAGACAGAGGGATATTTTGAATAATATTGTTATATATCGATATATTGTTGTAGTTATATATCGGTGTAAGCTAGCGCTTTTTATGTTACTTACGCTCGCTTAAGCAACGCTATTGTATCAATTAAACAATCTTTTACTTTACGACCAGGCTCTCCTTCACGAGGATTTTACTTCTATACTCATGCTATACTGTCGCTCGTCAGAAATGACCAATCTTCGACGTATCGGCCGTTTAAATCATGATCAGTAATTTATGGGGCACTCGTAAAAGACGAAAATGAGGAAATTTTCTTCTATGTCTCATTCCAATTCAGCTTCAGCACACCGCACCCTTATTTCATGCAATCCCTTTTTTTTTTTTTTTTTTTTCAATAATCACAAACATCCGTTTAACTGGCGAGTCAAGGAAGTTGGAATTTAACTACTCTATACGAAAAGAAAAACTTTGTCTCACAACTGGCCAAAGAAAACAGTGGCTGCTACCCCCCCTCCCCATGCAGCTCTCAAACTGAGTGGCTAAAAGCTCGGACTCGAGCTGATCAAACTAAGCGCATCTTCTGTATCTTTAGACACTGCGTCGTTGTCTTATTCCGTCAAATTTTCATGTTTCTTCAACCAACATGGTTCTAAATTGAATAAATACGGTAATAAATTACACGAATATTGACGCAAATGCGGGGGCGTTCTGGTTTCGAAAAATGATGCATGCGTTCAATCGCAAGCTCGTGTTGTTGAATTTCGCTGCCCCTCTGGCGGAGCGAGAAAAGAAAAGAAAAAAAAAAAATCCGCACTCTCTTCTCGAGGATAAGTGAGAAATCAGAGCCTGGAATGCATAGGGGTCAGGTGATCAGGTCACACACGCACTTGGTGGATTTTTTTCCATTGATAACCTGTCCTATGAGTATTAGCTTCAGGGGGTTTTCGGTTGAAGAAGAAATCAAGATTGCAACGCATTGATATGCCTTGTCTAGTGATGAGGGGGTTGAACCCGATGCATCAGAGAGAAAATGTTGAAAGGAAGATTTGTTGTTGGCTTGACTTTTCTTCTCATTTGAATGCTTTAAAAAGAGCGTTACAGGTTGGTATATACAATCGCGACTCACACTGAGAAAAATCCTGTGGCCCGATGGTTTCGAAAGTGAACCGAAGAGCGTCATCGGGTCAAAACCACCCGAGGAATTAAGACATCGTCCGAATTTGGGCTGATGCGATGAAGAAACCGCTCGAAGAATAGATCAATTTTCTGCGACCCGATGTTCAGGTCTGTTCGAACCGTCCTTATAGCGGAAACGGAACGAACTCTTCGGCTCACTTTTTTTTGCGTGCTGAAACTGTCTGATGGGTTTGTTTACTTTATTTGCTAAGAACCGATGGTAAATAGCCCGATGCTTTTGCCCGAACATCATGTGAAAACGTTAAATCATGGAGTGAAATAAAGAAGACTCGATTGAGATCAGCACGATGCCTAGACTGGTAATAAAAAAATTACCTGGGGGTTCAAACAAATAAAAATAAATGCCTTATATGTAATCGGCCTGATGGAGGATTTTTGCCTGGAAAAATTGGGCTGACGTGAAATAAGTGACCTGGAGTAAAGAGGTGTTTAATTTTTTGGAGACAGTTTAGCAGCACGAGCGCAAGGGTTGTAATGGCTCAGGAAAATAAATATTATTAGGTACCTAATCGTTTAGCTGGGCAATTTTCATATGAAGATCGAAGTTCTAAATTTAATATGTGAATTAATATTAAGGCCCGATTTCACCAACTTCTTAAACCACGATCAACAACTAATCACGATTACAATGTAAACAATTATTATCAGAATTCATGTGGGTCGTCATTGGCAACTAATCACGATCAACTTTAAACGAGATCAATTTTGTTAGTGAAAATGGGCCTAATTCATTTACAATCTCATCGGGTCAATTCAGTTTTTCTTCGGTCAATTTCCTTGTACGAACCGATGAACTAACTTTCCACCACCCAATGCAAAAAAAAAAAAAAAAAAAACAACAACAACGACAAAAAAACCGCTGACGCTTCTAATTCGTTCGAAGGGTTATGGGGAAGCTCTGGATCGTACGAATCTACCCTTAAGAGAAAAGCAGCTAGGTTCGTTATGAACCGATGGGGGTCAGTGGAGGGGCTCAACCTTCACGATTCGAGTAACGGTTTTTTCCCCAACGCATTGAAGTGTCGCGAGTGTTGGTGTATGTGGATCCAGAAAGCTTCATCTGACCCTCTATTTCTTACCACTTCTTCGTTTCTCGTTCATCACGTGTTCGGTCTGTGATCTGTGAGTACTACTCTACTGATACTAGTAGTTTATCGCATGATATCATTTTTCATAATTTCAATAAATTATGTTTGACATTTTCAGATCGGCGGTCAGGCCAAAGCCCACCGAAGATTGTGCATCGAGTGAAAACTCTGACTCAGACCAATGATGTTGTTTAATTTAAAATGTTTATTTTTTTCATTGATATAATAATATTATATGTATTATAAATAATATTGATGTAATAAATTATCATTTGTTCATTGAATGTTGGAATCAACTTTAGGTAATTTAAATGATTTTTTTTAGTTGAAACATTCTTATTTTTATTGTTAACACTTGCCGACTAGTTTCGGAGAATGGACCCTATTATCAAGACGTCCACGTGGAAACAGATCTCCGTCACAATTGTCACGAGCTAACATTACCTAGAACCCTTGAGAAACGGCCGAGTTTGAGAAACAAGTTTCTTTGTGCGGCCGTTTCTCAAGTTTCTGGGGGAATTTTAGCTCGTGACATAGATTTGTTTCTACGTGGATGGATGGATAATGGGATGCATACCCCGAAACTAGTCGGCCAGTTTTAACAATAAAAATAAGAATGTTTCAACTAAAAAACATCATCTAAATTACCTTGGTCCGATGGTCAGGCCAAAACGATCCGAAGAGGAATAGGCATCGGGTGAACACTTAGACCGATGGTAAAGCAATAGTCAACCGAAGATTGCCCATCAGGTGAAAAGTCGGACCGATGATCAGGCCAAAGTGACCTGAGGAATGAGCGTCGGGTGAGAATTCGGACCGATGGTCAGTCAACATCAAACCGAGGAATGTTCATCGGGTTAAAACTCGGGCCGATGGTCAGGCCAAAGTAAACCGAGGAGTGTTCATCGGGTGCATCCAAAGGCTAATGAATTGGCACGATGATCGGTTGAACATGAACCGATTGTTGTAATCGGGTGAAAAACCTTAAGGCTATTTCAACCTGATCATCGGGCATTATGATTTTGACCCGATGCTCGGGCGAATATTGACCCGATGAAGGCATTTTTTTCTCTCAGTGCATGCCTCCTATGCAGTTGCCCGCAGCAGTTTTCGCCAGAGTGTCACGGACTCTTTCGTCGGGTAGTTACTAGGGTTCTTCCGAGGCCGGAAAGAGTTGACGAAGGGAGTAAACAAAAATATTCCGTGACAATTTTTTTTTTTTTTTTTTCGTGGGCGCGGATCCGGCCTAGCCGAGCCCGTCGGTGTCATAGCCATCAGTAGGCTCATACACCATACCCCTTGGGGCTGCAGACTCGGAAGGCCTAGTACGGCTCCTCAAATCTTCCTATCCTCTCGAGAAACTCCAGGACCCGAATCCCATTAGTCCGGGAGAATTCTAGAAAGGGAATCTTATCATCCCCGAAGACTTCGAATCTCGTCCGCATTTCCCACGTGTAGGGCTGCTGACCACATTCGTCAGCTGCAGGTGTCTCTCCACAGCATAATGTCCCGTGAAGTACCCCACTACCCTCCTAGTCTGCCTCCGCCCTAAACTGAGCAGCCATTTCATTGTTTTCCTATCCGTCCCCTTGATGCACTCTCTTGCTTGCCGGCAGTGGGTTTCCTGTCACTGGGGAAAAAAGAGGCATTTTCTCGGTTAATTTTAACCGAGAAATCTCGGAAAAATGTTTGCAACCGTCATGAGTCGGTAAAGTCTACTGACAAGCTTGATACGGTTAAATGCACTCGGCTAGCGCATATTGTCGGTAAAATGTTTGCAACCGAGTCTGACGGTCAAGCCACAAACACGGTTAAACACACGATCCCAGTCAGTTGAGACATATCTGTTGAATGAACCGTCACTAGACGGTTAACTCTAACCGTTACTTTACGGTAGATTAGTAAATTAATTAAACTGATATTATCCGGACGACGATGGAAGGGCATAGCCCAACACGATTCGAGTTTCGAGAAAAAATGGCTCTCCGGCGGGATTTGAACCCGCAACCTCTGGATTACCAGTCCAGCACGCTGCCATTTGCGCCACGGAGGCGCCTATGGGAGTCGTACTCCGAGGGATAAGCTAAGCCGAACCCCATCCAGGTCCATTGTTTCTCGGGGTTGCGGGTTCAAATTCCGCCGGGAAGCCATTTTTTCTCGAAACTCGAATCGTGTTGGGCTATGCCCTTCCATCGTCGTCCGGATAATATCAGTCTAATTAATTTATTAATTAAAATACCGGCGACAGATTTATTCATTATATCCATCTAACTATTCAAATCATTGTGCCACGCAAAAGGAATGCATTTAAACTAGTGAAATGTGTTTATTCCATAATGCTCATTAGTCAAATTTCACCCACTAAATACTCGCAAGTGACAACAGGATACGATGCCCTCAACGATTTTGAGCGGCGTGAATTCTATACACAAAGAGCTCCACAGGATCGACGTTTTTACCGCCCTTTGTGATAAATTTTCACGGAAGCATTGAAAGGTCGATTGTTGTACAAAATGAGACTTTGAGCGGGGGGAAGGGAGGGCTGGGGTTAATGCATTTGTCCTTCTCGTTATTTAGAGGAGTGAATTTCGAGAGAAAGTCCTGCCGCAGCTTCGGACCGGAAATACTTATGCGAGCGAGTCATCTTCTTCTTCTTTTTTCCCTCTTGTCACCGCAAACCCGTACAGTCGATTTCATGCTCACCATTTAAACACCAACCGGGTTCTGATTTGTGTTGTGAGGAGGGCTAAATGAGAAAATGGGTGGATTAAAGAGAAGAGTAGGCCGCGAGCGATCATTTCTAATTTATTTTATTTTATTTCATTTCCGTTCATTTACGTATTCATATTATATCAATGAATTATTAAGAAACAACACCTACAGAGTAAACTATGTGACTTTTAGCTTTATAAGTTGTTTATTATTATTATTAAATTCTTGTCTGTTAACTATTATACAGGTGTATGACCACCAGCAAAAAAAAAAACAAGTGAGAAACATTCAAGGTGGCAATGGAGGTAAACCCTAATTTTTGGGAAGATTTTTGCGTTATGAAACGTTTTTACATCAGGCACTCCCTTTTAGTATCGAACAATCTTTCAATTCATTGGTTCCTACGCATAACAATTAAAAAATTTAAATCACGTTATATTAACGTTGTATGTATCACGCTTATGTTGTTTTTTTTATTGGAAAAATGGTGCCATTAAATGGGCGAAAAAACGGATTGACTAATGACTTTTCCCTCGAGAAGCGATAACTTGAAAAAGATAGTGTGAAATACAACCGGTAAATGGGCTGTGAACGTTATTTACGAAATAATTTATGTGTTTTTTAAATCGTCTGTTCCTTATGATTTCTTATAACGATGATTCTAATGGGGGCCTCGCGTTTTTTACCTTTCGCGGTCGTTATACAAAAAAAAAAAGCTTCCTTTACGCTCGTCTTGGAAACTTGTGCTGTGTACTTGACTCTCTCTCACTCAACGTCGTGCATCTAATTTTACTGCGGGCTCATTTTGACCCCTCTCTTTGCGTTCACCCTATAGCACCAACTAGGTGTCGTTTTTTTTTCCTTTTCTTGAAATTGCTAGACGGTACGTCCTCGAGTTATGGGAAGGAGTTCGTTTTATCATTCGTTTTATATAATGGATATTGACGGTGTCGTGTCATCCATTGAATAATTTATTGACATTTATTGCTACTTTTATAAGAATGTATACTCTTTGTACGAATTTATTCAAAACTGGCACGTAAATTGCTTACAAGTTGGAATTTAATGGAAATGCTCTGTTTCGTTCGCAATTCAATTAACATTAGACGAAAAAATCGTCTCTTCTTTTTTTTTATTAGTCCCACAATTTTTATTTTATTTTATTCTTCTTTCTTTCTAATCCGTCGATAATCATACCGGCTTCAAAGCTTTTCTGGCCAAAAACGACTCAACTTTTAATCTCCATCACAAATTTGTCACACAGTGGGAAGAGTTCTTCAGGATAAAAGCGAATTTATTGCAGTGAAACCTCCATAAATTGAGTACTTCACTAGTCGAGCCCCCCTCTTCGTGCAAAGATTTTTTTTTTTTTTTTTTTTTCAGGAGGTGGAAGCCGGCGTTTTTTTCTTTTTCTCTTGTCCGTTTAATCCCACCCAACTCATTTCGGGTAGGAGGCTAGGAATGACAAAAATGTCTCGTCGCATTAATTTCTCGGAGCTGACCGGAATCTTAAACAAAATAGTAAAAAAAAAGCCATCAGGAAAGAGAGTTATTCTTTCAGATTGGTATAATTATTCCCATGTTTGGGATGGTTTTAAATTTTGTTCCCCAAGTGAATAATAAAAAAGGCATTTTTGTAATTTCAAACACAAGAAAATTCGCCAGACGAGCTCATCCTTAAGAGAATTGCCCGTCCATGACGGTCTTTTCATCCTCCAGTCCTCTTTTCTTGGCGTTCAGATCAGATTTCCCCCGCACTCCTATAAGCCACAACATATCACTCACGCTGTTTAATAGCGACTTTCCTTTTTTTTTTCTTTCGTATAATAGGAAAAACGTGTGGGCTCCATCGAAATTCTCCATTTGAACGGTCAGTACACTTATATGTGCCGTGCACGCTACACGTTTTCGCAGTAAATAGTCTCCGCCAATCCTCCTCCCTCCGCATCCAACGAGACTGCGGGCATGTCCCAACAGCTTTCGATCGCGGTTCTCTTAACTGCTACAATTTCTTTGTTTGTCCGAAGAAGGAAGTTGAGAAGAGTTTGGATTGGGAAATGCAAGCCAATTTTCCTGTACGTGTGCATGTTTGTGTGTTGTAGTTTATTTGATTGTATGAAAGTCTCAGCGCAGAAGGATAATATTGGTACAAGACTATTCGGCTTTTACGACTATTATGCACGTGAAATTTTGCCCCCCCCCCCCAAACATATCACGAATTCTTACTTTCTATGTAAATATTCAAGTGATGACAGTGACAACGAGGATTACCATTACAAGCTTGATATAGAATCAGTTGGCGTGAACTGTACCACGTTTTGTTGTACACTCACCAAAACTTATTTCCTCCCCCTCTTGAGTCCAGCTTTACGCGGCCCACTTTATGCAACCCGGCCCATGAACCCATGTTTACCGTAATTTCTGGTATTAACATTGATTGTTTACGTTTGTTTAGCCAAAATGTTCGTTTGTTTAGCCTTTCAAGTATATATATACTTTGAACAACAAACTAGGGTGAGGCTAGCTTCACGCCCCCCGACCCATGAACGAAATCGTTTTACTTGCGGCATATCTTAACGTAAAATCGTTTGTTTAAGTCTGTTTAACGTAAACAAACAATGCTTAGGCTATGGCGATGCACGTAAACCTGGCGGCACACATATCACTAAACACGACGAAAATGGCGGCATTCGTTTGCTTACTGTTTGTTTACGTTTGTTTAGCCCAAATTTACGTTTGTTTAGCCCAAATTTACGTTTGTTTAGCCCACATTTTTGTTTGTTTAGCCCAGCAAAACACGTATTTATAAGGAAATACATCATGTGTGCCGCCATCTTCGCGCAACGGCACACGTGACCCCAATCGTTTGTTTCGCTACATATTCAGAAACAACTTCGTTTGTTTACGTTTGTTTAGCCCAAATTTTCGTTTGTTTAGCCCTGCAACATATAATTTTAAAAAAAAACAAAATGTGTGCCGCCAACTTCACGCAACGGCACACAGGACCCCAATCGTTTGTTTCGCTTCATATTCAGACAGAACTTCGTTTGTTTACGTTTGTTTAGCCCAAATTTTCGTTTGTTTACGTTTGTTTAGCCCAGCAAAACATGTATTTATAAGAAAATACATCATGTGTGCCGCCAACTTCACGCAACGGCACACATGTCTCCAATCGTTTGTTTCGCCACATATTCAGACATGGAATGGTTTTTTTGTTTGTTAAGCCAAAATTCCTTTGCTTGCAGTATAAAAAGTTTTAAAAACAAATTTGCGTCGTGAAATTCACGCAGCGGCACATATGAATGTAATCGTTTGTTTAGGGGCACACTCTGTAGCAACATAGTTTTTATACGTTTGTTTGGTCAAAATTTTCGTTTGTTTAGCTTTGCAATATAAATTTTTTTATCATCAAAATTATTATCCCTCCAACTTTTTGTAGAGGCACTCATGAACCAAAAGGTTTCTTCACTGGTATTTCCGTTTTGGGGAAGTCTGAACGATTATGGTTGAACTGTCGTTGTTCATTCATTCATTCATTCATTTTTATTAAATGCCAACACAAAATTAAAATGTAAGGCCACGTCAAAGTTATTACAAATTGAAAAAACAAAAAACAAATGTTTACAAAGTGACAACAAAATCACAGGTGCTAATCACAGCTGGAGAAGAATTCTTCGACGCTGTATATGCATCGACGAAGCAACAGCTCCCGAACACCTCTCTTGAAATCCCCGCCTTTGAGATTTTTTAGGCGGCCCGGCAACGCGTTGTACAGCCTGACCCCCACCGACGAGATGCATGTTCGCTGAGTCACCGCGAGGCGACACCTGCGAGCCACTAGACGCTCTCTGTTTCGCGTTGAATAGGCGTGCTCAGGCGCCAGAAATTCCGCATGAAGCTTCACGTACGATACCATTTCAAGGACATAAAGCGCCGGAAGAGTGAGTATCGCAAGCTCTGAAAAAAGCGGCCTGCAAGAAGTGCGGGAGTGAACACCACACATTATTCGTGTCGCCGCTTTCTGTAATTTGAAGACGCGCGTCACGCTGGTCGAATTTCCCCACAGGAGAATGCCGTATGACAGATGACTCGCAAAAAAGGAGTAGTACACCATCCGCAGAACAGGAGCCGAGACGAGGCCCACAAGGCGCCGCATCGCGAAGAGACTGCGCGATAGGACCTTACACAGGTGCGTGATGTGGCTGGTCCAGGAGAGTCGATTATCCATGTAAAACCCGAGGAATTTTACTTCGGAAGCACTGGTCGACGAGGAGGTCAGATTGAGTGTCAGGTCCTGAGTTTTAGCAGCGTTTAGATGCAGACGATTGGCCACCACCGGTTGGCCAGTCACCGATTTCGGAAGAGCATTGTTTAAGCAAACGTCTGCATCCCTCATCGTCACCATTCTATTCGTCGTTCTATTCGTCTTGAGCGATACGCAGCTGTACTGATTATAATAACTTGTGTGATTCACAAAGATTCGTTTATTCTTACTAATTCATTTTTATATTTACATTGTTTGGCTGTTTCGCCCTGTATGTTCTGCGATTGGGGTCACGTGTGCCGTTGCGCGAAGATGGCGGCACACATGATGTATTTCCTTATAAATACGTGTTTTGCTGGGCTAAACAAACAAAAATGTGGGCTAAACAAACGTAAATTTGGGCTAAACAAACGTAAATTTTGGCTAAACAAACGTAAACAAACGATTTTCTGTCCGAATATGTAACGAAACAAACGAATGGAGGGCATGTGTACCGTTGCGTGAAGTTGGCGGCCACATGATGTATTTTCTTATAAATACATGTTTTGCTGGGCTAAACAAATAAAAATGTGGGCTAAACAAACGTAAACAAACGAAGTTCTGTCTGAATATGAAGCGAAACAAACGATTGGGGTCCTGTGTGCCGTTGCGTGAAGTTGGCGGCACACATTTTGTTTTTTTAAAAATTGTATGTTGCAGGGCTAAACAAACGAAAATTTGGGCTAAACAAACGTAAATTTGGGCTAAACAAACGTAAATTTGGGCTAAACAAACGTAAACAAACGATTTTCTGTCCGAATATGTAACGAAACAAACGATTGGGGTCATGTGTACCGTTGCGTGAAGTTGGCGGCCACATGATGTATTTTCTTATAAATACATGTTTTGCTGGGCTAAACAAATAAAAATGTGGGCTAAACAAACGTAAAGTTGGGCTAAACAAACGTAAATTTGGGCTAAACAAACGTAAACAAACGAAGTTCTGTCTAAATATGTAGCGAAACAAACGATTGGGGTCATGTGTGCCGTTGCGTGAAATTGGCGGCACACATTTAGTTTTAAAAAAAATTGTATGTTGCAGGGCTAAACAAACGAAAATTTGGGCTAAACAAACGTAAACAAAGGATGTTTCGTCCGAATATGTAACGAAGCAAACGATTGTAATCATGTGTGCCGTTGCGTGAAGTTGGCGGCACACATGATGTATTTTCATATAAATACATGTTTTGCTGGGCTAAACAAACGAAAATTGGGGCTAAACAATTGTAAACAAGCGGTAACCAAACGAATAGGATAGTTTTCGTCACTTTTTGCGTTATATGGGTCTGGTCAGGTTCACTTGCATTTGCCCTGGGCGCCTTATTCGGATAGGGCGTCAGAAAAGTTTACATTTGGAGGAATTTTTGGAATAGGTTGTTTTAAGATGTGAAAATATCGTTAAATCGCTTCAAAAAATTTTTTTTTAAATCATGTTAATTCGTGGCTGAAATTGAGAAAAATCGCTCATTTATGGCTAAAATTAAGAAAAAGCTAAAAAAAAAACAAAAAAAAAACTCTGATTCGACAAAAGGACAATTTTCAAATTCTTGACGTGACTTCGAGGCTGAAATAATGAAAACGCCAATATGCTAAAATTTACTGCTAAAATTGAGAAAAAATGCGTACCATTGACGCCCATTGAACTGAGAAAAACTTTCTTTTCGAGCTAAAATTGAGATAAACGCTCATTCGTGGCTATGAAATAAAGAAAAAAGCGTTAACTCACAACTGAAATTGACAAAACGACAATTCGGGTATTGTTGAAAAAACTTGGAGGTTGAAAGAAAAAAAAAACGCTAGTTTTTAGGTTAAATTAGGTAGAAAAATAAGTTGAGAAAAACGCCAAATTCACTGCCAAAATTGAAGTTTTTCCAATTTTACTTGGATTTCACATTTAGTTAGAAAATTCGCTAAATCTACATAAAAAAAATTAATTCCTGACTATAACTGAAAAAACGGTAAAATAATGGAAACAAATCGCTGAATTGCTGGTGAAGAAGAGAAAAACGGTAACATGCACTTACAATTGAGAAAATTTGCTAATTCTTGGGTTAGAATTGAAAAAAATGCACTCATCTGCGAATTGAAAACATTCAAATAAAGATAGTGCGCCTATCTGCTTACTTTATTTTTTTGCGCATAGATCTTACTGGCCAAAAGTTTAGAAAAAGTGCCGTTTTACAGCTAAAATAATAAAAAAACGCCGATTCGTGGCTAAAATTGTAAAAAAAAACCTTGTAATTCTTTTCGAAAATGAAGAAAATGAGCTAATTCGCTAGGAAAATTGAGAAAAAACTCCTATTGGCGGCTGAAACCGAGGAAAACATCCCATTCACAGTAAAGCTACGTATAATTTAACGCAACGGGAAATGTATATTATATTTCTCGTTTATTTAGGGACTGAGGGGCCTCCAAGAGATTTCCACGCCGGGCACCGATATAGGCAGGGGCGTAGGTACGGGGGGGGGATATAGGGGATAGACCCCCCCCCCCCAGATGATCCCTCCCATGAGATCTACAAGAATACGAAAGAAGGGGCACTAGAACCAACGCTCTAAAGAGCTCCATCAAATCTCCAAAAATGAGCATATTTCTCGTTGAAATCAGGTTTAGCAGATTTTCTCGACTTCAAGCAGCCTGAAAAAGGTCCACGTGCTTCCAACTGCTTCCTTGGACTTCAGACCCCACGCAGTAGCTTACCAGGGTGGGAGCGAGGGGGGGGCGGACCGCCCCGGGCCCACTATGACGGGGCCCCCCTGGAAAAATACGGAAAGATGAGGATTTTTAGGTTATCCATGGATATTAGGTATGTGACGAGGTCGGTCGGTTGGACAGCAATTTGGGCACTTTCTACGAATTTCGGTCTACCCGACCTGGAATATGTAACGTTCTAAGTGATATCAGCAAAGAGTTTATAGGCTGATTATTCGATTGAGCACCCGAAAGCGCTAATTGAGAAAATTCGCGGTATCTTGAGATAAATTCACGGCTAAAAAGAGAAAATACACCGTGTCCCCAGTTTTGTTAGGTTCATAAGACCAGTAAAGTGCTGATCGGCAATTAGCAACTAGCTGACGCAAGAAAAAATTAAACTAAAAATGCTAATATTCGTCGCTATAATTGCGAAAAAGCGCTGATTCGTGGTATCGCGATACAATTTCCTTACTGAAACTGAGAAAAAAAATTTCCATTGCGAGGCCATGTCACGATTAAATTGTGAAAATCAACGCAAAAGTGTTAGTTTTGGACCAACCCCACGGTTAAAATTGAGAAAACACGCTATAATATTGACCAAAATAGGCGCTTTCAGGTTAAAATTGGGCAAGAATGGAAAATTCACAACTGTGCGCAAAATAAAAAAGGGAATAGAAGCTAATTCGCCGCAAAATCATCAGAAAACGCTATATCACTGCTGACACTGAGAAAAATCGAGAAATTTGCATTTGCAATATGCGGATATAAAGTTGAAGAAAAACGTGAAGAAAAGTAATATCCTTAATGAAAATAATAATAAAATCCTTAATTAGCGCGGTTACAACTAAAATAAAAACGCTAATTTTCTGTTCAAATTAGGAAAAACTGATGATTCACTGCTAAACATGCAAAAAAATGGCTAATTTGCAGCTTAAATTGAGGAAACCGCCAAAACTCACGGAAAATCAAGAAACATGCAACGGGATAAAAACACTACTTTGCTGCTAAAGTTGAGAAAAATCGCAAATTCATGGCTAAAATTAAGAAATTCGTGGTTTAAACTGGTTACAAGCGCCAATTGGCGGATGGAAAAGGTGAAATAGCGGTAATTAGTGGCTAAAAGAAAGGAAAAGGCTAAGTAAAAGCAACATAAATAAGATCTCTTCAAAGAAATCTCCAAGAGACTTAGGAACCTCTTGGGAGATTTAAGCCACCACAGGAGTGGCCACCCCTGTCCCTTAAATTGGATAAAAGCAGTGAGCGGTTTGCACTCGTATCATCGACTTTGTCGATCTGCATCCGGGAGAACTTCATGAGAGATTTCAATCTGATCCCTCCCCCCCTCTCCTTAGGACAAATGCCTACCTACGCCACTGCCGAGTTCGTGTATATAGAAAAGCGTTCGCCTTGGACAGAGAGAACCCCACGAGAGTGAAAATACTTGAATGAATGCAAGTAAATAAATAAAGGAGTTTGACCATGGCCAGATTTATGTTTCAGATACGGCTGGCTTATTTTTGAGAAAATGAAACGATGCAGAACTAAGTACCTCGCTTGCATGCAGAGGAGAAAGCCGTACATTTGAGTGAAATCAATGTACCACGAAGTAAAGATCATAACATAACGTATGGTGGTTTTTACGGCTAATATTTGATTGTATTCCCTTGAAACGGCACGCGAACTTTATCACGAAGTAAAAATTTGCACCTCAGATTGGCCCAGAGACATCTAGAATGCCCCCCTCCCTCCCACCGTCCACCAGTCATTTCATCCCAAGTGTAACATTACAACGAACGGTCTGAGTCGCATAGCTCATCCGGTTGGCCACCTTTTCCTTGTTTTCATAGGGCTTCCACCTCGTTTTAGTATTAAATTTCAGGTATGTCTCTCTTTTTTCTTGGAGAAAGAGTGATGGTGGTGGTGGTGGTGGTGGGGGGGTGGATGAAAGGCAAGGGAAGATGTATCGGTTCGCGGAACAGAAGGACGGAGACAAGCCAAAAATTTATTAGCCTTTCTTTCTCTCTTTGGGAACGCGCTTTCTCTTGCGAAGAGGAACACAAATAAAAATAAATAATTCAAAATGCGTTCTACAACTTGTTTTTCTGAGTATTTCCAAGTATTTCTTTTTTTTTTCCTGACAAGAGCGAGTCTTTATTTTGTTTATCCCCGTAAATCACACAAATTTGAAGTAGCCACTCTTCCCTACAATTTTCGCTTTTGTGGCCGCAGTTCAAACGAGTAGATGAACCTTGAATTCATTGATTATGAATTTTTCCCTGACTTTCTGATCCCTTGATCTGTTGTAGAGTATAGGAAACGTGCATAATTATTCATCTCATATCGGTCAGTAAAGTGTAACACGTTGCGAAACAGTAAATCTATAACTTCGGGGTTGTATATTTTCGTGATTTAGAGCGTTTACCTCCAAACTGCATGGAATTTTTCACGCAAGGCTTTGAAAATGTACGCACTCGCGGCAATCAATTAATTGCGCGTGCGTGGATATTTCAACAGCGTTGATTTCCCTAATGGGTACTTCCTTCCAGTTGCAAGAAACTGTCTTGTTTAAAAAAGCCAGGACTGCATTCTTATTTTTTATTTTTAACTTGAAATTTTCCATTAGTTTTTATTCTATGATGCATCAGACTGAATGACGAAGATAGTCTGAACTATATATCAAACTCGTCCTTGAAGTAAAAATGAAAGAGGAAATCCGGAAAAAATCCCACTTGCGTTATATCTCGTACGATAATTAAAAAAGTCGAAGCTAGTTAATAAGGAGACGGTAAATAAATAATAATAATAAAAAATAAGCAACCATCGCAGAGAACCTTTACTTATTACTTTAAAATGACAGAGTTAATGGAAATGTCACAAGCCCGTTGTAAGAAATTGCACGTGTACTTTAACAATAATTAAAACGGATGTCTATATTCCATCGATTATTTTAATAAGTGACCCAGAGTTTTATTGGTGCGTTTGCGCAAGAACTCCTGAGTCATTATAGATCGGATGCTTAATGAGTTAATATTTTGAACTCATTGGAACGAATTAACAACCGCAAACAATGAACGTCCAGCTCAAAATTTTGCCCCACCGTGTCAAGTAAAAATTAAATAATACTACGGCGGAAAAAAAAAAAAAAAAACTCGTGTCCTAGAGATCCGGTTAAAACTGTGGCTAACTTGGAGACCTTCCAAACTGCAGTTCAACACGGCATGTTGAATATTATGGTCATAGACAGGTTTAAACTTCTTTCCTGCGGTCCAGTCACGTCTCTTTATTTCTCTCTCTCTTCACTCGGTTAGCCGTATTTTGCATTTTATATGAAAATGCACTTAATGCAAAGAAACAACTTGAAATTCTGAATGAAAACTGTTTGAAGTGCCGAGGATGTAGAGCACACCAGAGTGTGGATTACCCAGTTGGTTTACTATCTCACTTTAACGGTATAGTGGCAATAACTATAAGTACGCAAATGGATTCAAAATTGCGGGGAGTAGATCAAGGAAAGCGATTTATCGAAACGGCTAAGCGTATGAATTAGCTCATTTTCCATAGCGATCTTAACTTTTCTCCCTTTAAAACACTTTCGTCTTTCTACTTCAGTGGCTTATCTCTTACAGGTGAAGGTTGTATGGTTGTACGAAGTAATTCAGAGCAAGTCCCTAGAGTTGAAGAGGTTGAAGAAGCATATAATCAATTCCCAGTAACCCTCGAAATTAGCTGAAAATAGTGTGGTATACATACTTCTATATTTTTTATAGCCCAACCTCCAAAAGACCTAACCACAAAGAGCTTTAACCGCTGTGAAGCTCCAATCTCAATAATATTTTGGGCTTTCTTGACACGAGGAATCTAGAACCTGTGACGAATTTTCGAAGTGTCGAAGAAGGGGCTATTGTTGTAATGCTATCTTGTTTAGCCACGTTAGTTAACAGGGACGACACGAATTTCTCAAGTGGATAGCGCTGAAATCGAAGGAAGAGTCTATAGACCAAGAGCCAGCGACGTAATAAGTGCAAACATTTGCATACTTTTCTAACACACATCCCAGCTTTGTACTAGTGCTGTTGAGCATGAAAAAGCAAGTCTGCCTTTCCGATCATATGTCGAACACCTTCATACGCGGGCTCGCGAGGCTTCGGCCCCCCCTCCACGGATGTGCGTCCCTGACTCTAAGCTGTCCCCCGACTCCGTCCCCGCTGGGTTTTTATACTAAACCCCCGAGGACATGTTTGTAAAACCCTAAGTGTTGTGGATAACAAGCAGTTCCTCAAGGATTTGTTGACGCTATCGGGTCATTCTCTCCCGCTCGTCCCTGAGCTCGCCGGGTTCATTCACCGAGCAGTGAACAATTTCCCGGACCGAGCTCCTTTTCTCTATCGCTTAACATAACGCCCTTTTTAGGGCGTTACATCACCCCCACCTCCACGGCGCTGCGTCCCGCCAGCGCACAAACAGCCTGATCCACCTTGTGTGCCCGGCTTGGCACCTCTCCTCCGGCCGGAACCCTCACCCGCCTCTCCCGGCGTTCTCTGGTGGGGTTCACATTCAGGCATGCACAAAGGGCGAGGTCCAGCTGCTCGACGGCCTACACAAGGGGACGGCCTCACAAAAGGTGCTTCTCCACCGACCAGCGAAAGGGGAGGGGTGTCACCACTCGCCAGGACGAGCAAGGTGGCCGATTCCCTCCTTGATGAGAACGGCCCTCGACGCCGCCACACCCCTGGGCATCCTGCCATGTCCCACAACACCTCGAAATTTGGATTTCAATCTACCCTCCAATTCCAGATTTTTTTTTAACCCCCAATTTTCAATTTAGCCATTGCCGACCGCTTTCCCCCCAAAATTGGGGACCAATGTGACAGCCCGCAGCCAGCTACGCCTCACGTACCGCAAATCACCCAGCTGTCAGAAGTAGAGCCAGTACAAAACAAAACGAATACTGACAATAATTCAAACAACAATGTGAACAAGACAAAGACTGTACAAAACTACCCCGAAGAACATCAACAAAGTCCGGGCACCCGCATGGCGCCGTCACGACCGTTCCACGCCCACAGTCGAGGGAGCTCCGCCAAGGGCGCCAATATGATGTTTGCCGCTGCTGGTGCCTTCGTGACCCGCCACCGCAGCCAGATGGTGACCCCCACGCCGACCAATACCACGAGTGCCACGATGCCCCCGCCGCCATTCCAACCGCCGACCATGTCTCCAGGCCCGTACCGCCGAGGCTTCTGACTCAACGCCCGCCAACAGCTCACCCTCCAGATCGTCCCACGGCTTTAGCCCCAGCAGCACCGCGTCGACCTCTCTCGACGTGTTGAGAACCCGGGGTGCCCTCACCTCGAGCCCTACGGACGCCCGCAGTTCCCCAACGAGCCCCGCCTCCAACCGAAAACCGTCCCCCACCAAAGCACAGCCCATGGGCGGCACCCGCAGACCAATGCCAGACCACAGTTCCAAGGAATGATTCCCCGACGACGGACACTCCACCCTAACCGACGTGGGCTGGTCGACACTGACCAGCCAGCCTCCACCAACCCGCAACACCTGCGGGGAAGCCAGCCCGGTGAGAACATCGCGATGACAAGCGCTGGCCTCCCCCCACCACAATCCAATGAGACACGAGTGCCTGGCAGCCGGGAAAGCAGGTGGAGAAACAGCGCATAACGTCCCTGCCAACCACCGTCGACAGCTCCCCCACTCCTCTCACCGAAGTTCCACAAACAACTCCCCATCACCGAGCACCGCCAGCCATCTCCCTGAGGCCCAACCAGGCCGAAGCATTCGAGTCAAAAATAGGTAGATGCTGCAGCTCGTACAACAAACCGGTCTGATTGCGACTCGCCACCAGGACCACCACCATAGTGACCAATTTACTACCTGCCCATCGCACACTCACGCTGGACGCCCCGTACAAACGCGCCACCCCAAACCTATCCGCTTCACCAACCAGGGCGTAGCCCTGCGGCAAGAGCGTTGACACGTTCGCGATTACACGGAGGAAATCCGCTGGAGCCACCAAGTCCGGAGTCAAACGCCCCTCTGCCGCCGCCAACAACCCCTGGTGGAGCCGAGCGACCACCAAGCGCGCCGCAGATGCGCCGGCCTGCACTTCCAAGGCGTTTTCCATGGCCCGCCAACCGGCACGCAGTCCCTGCACGTCGCTACGAATCCCATTTGGCGCCGCGCCTCCGCCAACTTCCGGAACCCCGCGCTGGAACGTTCAATGAGCTCCTTGAGAACCCGCGTAGTATTTTCCACCTTCTGCTCCAGGCACGGCACAAACGACACCTGCCCCTCCACCACGTGGACCTCCTCCTCCAGTTGTTCCAAGTCCCCGAGCCGCTCCTCCAACGCCCGCCGATCCTCTCCGTCCATTGTTCCAAACAAGAAGTGCAGCGCCGACCCGCCGAGATTCATCAACCCCCGTGGCATCCGAACAGCGGGCACAAGTGCCGCTAAGGCCTCCACCTCCCGCGCAAACTCCTCCACCGCCGCTGATGCCGGGCCGGCCACAACCACTCCACCCGACGTCGCCTTCTCCACGGACTGCACTGCCTGGCGTAAGGCCGTCAGCTCCTCTTGCAGGCCCCCGAGGTCGGTTGTCCACCCCGATTCAGTCAACGTCACCGGCCCGCGAGGTCGAAAAACTACCGCCAGCGCCGTCCCCAGAACCCAGAACAAGACCCCAATCGAACGCATACCTGAAAAAAAAACATGCAACTCCCTGCCGAATGACATTAGAACTCGTAATCCCATAACGAAAAACAAGAATAACAAAAACAATACCCGTAAAAAAAAACGTAATAACTGCAAGACCTTAAGTAACCCCAATATGCAAACCAACCGCTCAACCACTAATAAAAAAAAAAATAAAAAAAAAAAATCCCACCGCTGCCACCAATGTACCGCCGTATGGGTCTGGGTTCAGGGAGTCGACAAAGAGTAACAAAGAGGTACCTTTACCCCGTGATGTACATTTATTATTTACAGTCTGACTCACCTTTCCCCAGGCCCAACGGCCTGCGGTAGCGAGTACACGAGCTGGCGCGAGGGCTGGTCGCGAGGCTTCGGCCCCCCCTCCACGGATGTGCGTCCCTGACTCTAAGCTGTCCCCCGACTCTAGCAGTGCACTCGACTCCGTCCCCCCTGGGTTTTTAGGACATGTTTGTAAAACCTAAGTGTTGTGGATAACAAGCAGTTTCCTCAAGGATTTGTTGACGCTATCGGGTCATTCTCTCCCGCTCGTCCCTGAGCTCGCCGGGTTCATTCACCGAGCGGTGAACAATTTCCCGGACCGAACTCCTTTTCTCTATCGCTTAACATAACGCCCTTTTTAGGGCGTTACACTACGAATAAAATTGGTGGAAATCAATTTTGGACCAAACCCGTGGTTTAAATTGAGAAAATACGCTATAATATTGACAAAAAAAAGACGCTTTTACGTTAAAATTAGGCGAACAATCGCTCATTTCCATATAAAAAAGGGAATAGAGACTTATTCGCCGTAAAATTAGCAGAAAATGCAATTTCACTGCTGAAATTGAGAAAAATCGAGAAATTTGCAATTTGCGGATATAAAGTCGAGTAAAAACGTGAAATCAGGGATAAAAATGAAGAAAATCACTAATTAGCGCGGCCACAATTAAAAACATAACACATGTTTGAAAGTAAAACACTAATTTTCAGTTCAAATTGGGAAAAAGTGATAATTCTCTGCTAAAAGTGGAAAAATGGCTAATTTGCACCTTAAATTGAGGATTACGCCAATTCTAGGCAAATATTGAGAAAATTCGGCAATGCACGGGTTGGAAACACTACTACGCTGAAAAAATTTAGAAATAGCGCGCATTCGCTGCTCAAATTGAGGAACATCACTAATTATCATAAAGTGTGGTGAAATTTCTAGTTTAAATACACGCTTTGTGGCTGAAATTCAGAAAAACGGCAAACTCATGCACGGCTACAAGTAACAACAACGCTGATTCACGGGCTAGAACTGAGAAGAAGTAATAATCTATACCTAAAAGTAAAATGTGAAAACCCCGATAATTTTCGGCTAATATTAAGAAAATTAACAATTAGTCTAGCCTAAATTAAGAGATTCTGAAGATTGATTTTAAGCCTAAATTGAGAAAAAGTGCTAATTCACGGCTAAAAATGGGGGAAAATCGCCAATTTACGGCTGAAAATGTGCAAAACGCCAATTAGTGACGGAAATTGAGAAAATTTGCTAGTTCACTCAGGTTTGAAACTCTACTGCGTTGCTAAAATTAAGAAAAATGGCTAAATCGCGGCTAAAACTGAGATCAATATGTAATTTGCGTCAAAACTGAATAATACGCCATTCGCGGCTTCTGAAGGCAACTTGAGTCTGAAATAGAGATAAAGCGCCAGAATTGATGGCAATGGGTGAAAAAACCGCTAATTCGTGGATGAAATTGAGTATGGTGAACCGAAAAAAATCCTAATTTTGGAAAACCCCTCCATTTTGCGGCTAATATTGAGGAAGACATACAAGAAAAACACTAATTTTCATCTAAAACTGAAGGAGGTGCTATTGCTCTGCTCGCCTAACGCCCAAACTCGTGGACAATTAAAAACATCGCCCAACGGGTTTAAAACGCAACTTTGCTGCTGAAGTTGAGAAAATGCGCGGGGGAGGGGGGGGAAACCCGTTAATCCGTGGCTGAAATTGAGAAGAACGAAAACGATACTCGCGGCTGACGGAAGCGCTAATTTGCTGGTAAATTTGACAAAAAGCAGTCATTCATCGCAAAAATTTAGAAATTCGCGGTTTAAACTTGTCATAAGCGCTAATTCGCGGATTGAAAAAGTGAAATATCGGTAATTCCATGTATTATAATATTTCTTGCTTATACAGAAACTTACGGGCCTCTTGAAGATTTCCGCCCGGGGTCCCAATCAAACCTCGCTCGCAGCACACTTCAGGGACGTTAGTACAATCGGACTGGAAAACATGCCGTGGGCGGGATTCATAAGAGACCGTGGCAATCGCACACTGACGAAAATAGCAAAACAGGCAATCCCCGCTACATAAAATAGACAAACTGACTTCTAGCTCTCCAAAATAGCTGAAATGGCAACTCGTGCCCTGAAAATGCCTAAACGGATGATTCAAACACTGAAAACATCTTGATTCTCGCCCAAAAAATGGCTAAATCAACTATTCAGACGCCCAAACTCATCAAAAAGCGGCCAAACTGCATGACCATTCATACGTTAAATATAGTATTTGCTTGATGGTCTTGGCGTCCTCAAAACAGTTAAATTCTGAATATTCGCGTCCCAAAATGGCAAAACTGACGATTCGCGCCTCGGCTATAGGCGACATTATTCCAACTGGAAATTCCCAATCTAAATATGGCTAAACCGACTCTACTCGCCCTAAAAATGACGAAACTGATGAATCATATGCCCTGAAAATGCGTAAACGGAAGATTCGCGCGTCCGAAGAATGGCCAAACAGAGCATTCGTGTCTTAGCTTGATGTACTATTCGCGCCATATTATTAGCAAAACCGACTCTACGCACTTTGAAAATAGCTAAAATGATGAGTCGAGCCTTGAAAATTTCGGAAATGAGTTTTAATCCTGCAATGAACTGAAAAATGGCGGATTTGTGCCCTGAAAGTACGAAAACTAACTGACAATTTGCGCCATAGAAATGGACAAACTTGCAATTCACGTCCTAAAATTGGCGAAGCTGACACTATGCAACCCATAAATGGTTAAATTGACGATTTAACCAGGACTAAACAGATTAATTCCTGTAGATACTGAAAATTACAAAACCTAACGTAGCTGATCCCGGATTAGTGCCAGGAAAATGGCGAAACTTACCATTTGTGCTTTAAAATGGCGAAACTTACCATTTGTGCTTTAAAATGGCGAAACTTACCATTTGTGCTTTAAAATGGCGAAACTGAGGCTAAAAACCGGCATAACTCACAATGCAGACTATTAAAATATCGTGGGTAACAGTTTTACTGACGAATAGCTAGGTTCGTCCTCCTAGTATAGTAGTGAGGGAGGGGATGTGCAAGAAAAGCAGGTTCTTAAGCTACGAAATTAACAGTTTCGTTATTGCATACTGTTCCGCAGGCAGTTTATCGCGTGAAATTACAAGTTTTGGGCTGGATACATTATTTTGGGGATTTCACGATTTTCCCGCCTACGTAACGTAACGTGAGACTCGGGACTTGAACCAGTCGAGCACTGCACCGAAGGAGCTAAGGGGCTCAAGCACCCTGAGCCATTCGATGTGGATCAAAAGCAATGAAAAGTGGACTGCTGCATCAGATTAACCGAACAGAATTTCTTACTTTACGGACAGGAAATTTGAAAGCTACTAGTCTGCCCGTTTTTGCA
Organism: Corythucha ciliata; assembly: GCA_038030265.1. Lineage (NCBI taxonomy): Eukaryota > Metazoa > Arthropoda > Insecta > Hemiptera > Tingidae > Corythucha > Corythucha ciliata. The sequence goes on from CM075938.1 coordinate 3,692,381, forward strand.
GCGATTAAACGAGCTCCGAACCGAACCGAAGAAGCTGGACGCGAAAAGGTAATTTTTCAACACTAAACTTGACGGGAACATGATCAATGTCACCTAACATAGAAAATGTTCGGACTCAGAACTGCAGAGGCAGGCTGTAGAGTCGCAGTTAGAGTTGTCTCCATTGAGGCACGTTCTAAAGCCAAATATAGCCAGCACTGTCTGGGGATGAATTTCAAGCACGTTCAAGTTTCATACTACACGAGAGATCCTTCAAGAATCGAATTTGTTGAATTATAGGCTATATGAAAAAGCAATTTTTGGGGACCAGCTTGTTCAATAAATAAAATATCCAGTATTTTGGCGATTCAACCCCAAATTCGGCAGATTTATCTTCTTATAACATCATTTCTCAAGTTATTTCAAGGATTTGGCCATTGCAAACGGAAATTTCGAGTGTTTGGCTAAAATACACAAATTTGGCGTTCGATGTTTGGATCTTTCCAAACCGCTATTTTTATGGATCTGGTTGGCACCAACCAACCAAGCCAGTTTCGTGGATTTCCACGATAAATGTCCAATTTTGTCGGACTGTGGACTGAATTCTTTAAAAACCAAGTTATTCGGATTTCAGCTCTGTTAACCCCCAATTTCGAGCATGTTCTCTCGTCCGAAAAACATTGATTTCAGTAGCACAATGCTACTACTGTCTGCCACAAAAGGTCCACTGGGCAATCTACCGTCCCTGCAGAAAGAGGTCAACGGGGCACATCTCTTCCTCGTTGATGCCACGCGCGCTTCCAGGGCCTATAAGTGGCTTTCGGTGACTCTGAGGGCTGAACGGATCGTATGACTTCCCTGTGGCTGAGGCAAGTTAGAATCAGTTTTAGTCAAATTGTTTGGGGCTTCATAGCTTGGTTATTTCTTTCCCCTGCTTATAAGTATCTTGTCAGCCAGCTCCTTGAATCACTCAACCTGCTACTCCCTGCCCCGCCCAGGACTGCATGGACCACATGGGTTACGGTGATGGAGCCCACAGAGTTACAATTTTATGCCCGCGAGTTCTGCTTTCATAGAGATCATGGCCACCCTGATCGCCGCAATCTCACCGTCAAAGTTGGAACAGCTTTGTCACACCGGAGTATCAGAGAACTGAATAATGGCCGAGTTGTACTCTCCAGTCCCCGAATTTCCCGTGGCACTCTCCGTATTGTCGTATTGCGAGCACGTTCTGATGGAAAGTGTTGTATCGTTTCAGGAGTCAAGGAGCACAGCACTGGTTGAAGCGAGGAGTGTCACATTTTGGGTCACAGGAAGCTTCAAGGGATCCGTCTAGCTCGGTTTTTAAAAGGACGAGGCTCCATTTGACTCAATTCGCAGGTCTGTTCTTTTCACAGTCGCGTGAATGACACTGTCCTGTGTTTGTAAGCGTCTTGATGCTGCGGTAGCTTCACCATCACCAGCTCATCGCTCTCAGCGGCATCGAACATCATCAGTTCTAGTCAGGTGACCATGTAGCGTTTTCATTGCAGCGATGGGGGTTGACATTAAACCTCCAGATGCTATTCGAAGAGTCCAGTCTGCAAATCTGTCCAGCTTTGCGAGGACCGCGATCGGATGCTGTTATAACTGCCTCCCACCATATTCTAACAACTGGCGTTTTCTCTTGGAGTGAATTATCTCTTGCTTAAATATGGAACCCTTTTGATTACTCCAACCCTGGCAGAATCCCGCCGCATTTAACTCGTCGAGAAAGAAACAATTTCCACCCCAGATATAGAAGTCAAAAAGACAGCCAGTAGCCAGCAGCGTTTCAAACAATTTCAAAAAATGATTGTAGAATGAACAGGCAAGTACTCGTGGGGTTCTTCTACTTTTTGGATTATTATTGTTGTTCACTGTTCAAACGCTCGCTTATTCTCTTTCTATTCAGCATCGACATAAAATAGTGAGCACTCAGTGAAAGGCTTCCTTGTCGGAAAGGAATTTAAGTGCTCAACAATGCGTGGGAAGTCATCCCACACCCTACGAGCAACATCCAGGAAGAAGGTGGCAAATGTTTTTTTTCTCTTCTTCTTCTTTTCTTTTTGCGAATGAGCTGCTCTGCTCATTCGATAAGGAGACAAAACAAATTGAGTCTCGCTAACACACGTGCGATTTATATTAAAACTCTCGCCTGAATTTGAATTGTCCACTACGGCGATTCGTTCCGGTAAACAAAAAGCCGTTTGTAATCACTTTTCCCCTGCACGTTAATATCCAGAAATGTCAGGAACGTGAAAGAAGAGGTTATTGCGCCAACACGTAGTACACTCCGATTTATAAATGAATACTTGCATCTCTCACTCTCTCTCTCTCTCTCAGTTTTTTTAAATAATATCATCGCCTATGGGATATTGATCAGTTAGTTTTGCATGTTGTTACTAATATTTCCGTACGTCATCCCACGCTTCTTCTCAATTATTATGCCGATGATCGTCGTGCGGGAGGAATTGTTTCTCTCTCTTCATTCTTTTTCTTTTTCTCTCTCTCACTCTCGCACTCTTCTGATTCCAGAACCCTTATTCAGCGTGGGCGTTTTGTGAAAGCACCATGCGTGTAATAATAGAAAGGAAGATTTTTTTTTTTATCTTGATATCTTCTCTCTTTCACCTTCTTTTTCTTCTCTTATATAGGATGTATTATTTCCCCCTAATAAGCCCATTGTCATACATCACTTGCAGAGAGTATTCAAAGAGTTTCGTCGACTCAACGAGTAATAATTTTTGCCAAAAGAGGAATCAACCGCGTTGGTTTTTTGATTATCTTTTTCGTATCTTTAAATTTGTTTATTTTGTTTTCTTTTTCTCTTCGAAGATAATTGCTGGGTTTGTTGCAATTGTATTCATTTGTCCTCAGGGGATGAATTATTTTGTGTTGCCATGACCATTTTTGACGGTTTCCCCGCAAACAGGGAGTGCTGTATAAGCTCCGTTTTGAAAAAGAGTGTGGTAGGCATGGTAATGATGGGTGTCAAAGTGAAAAACGGTCTGCCCCAGAGCTACAAAATGTTTACTTTTTGATCTAAAATGACTTGGAATGTTTTTTTTGGAACGAGGGTGGGTATGCACTGGGGCGAATTTCAATATCTGTGTTTTTAGGGGGGATTGACGTCGCCTGAGGCTTTATACGTTTGTAAACGCTTTGGACGAAGGAAGAGATATAATGCAGAAAACAAATCAGGGACAATGAAGAACCTTGAGAAACCAGTAGCTTTACAAAAGAGGGAGCTTGTTTTTTTGGATTTAATAATAATTTGAAGTCGGTATTGATTATCCAGCCAGGGGTTACTGGGTTAGATGGGCGGGATTGGATATAGCATAAAGAAAAAGTAAGTGGAATAATGTGTGTGGCAAACTTTGAACACAATGGCCTCTATCATATCCTAGTCATCTTCAAACCATCAGCATTCACCCTTATAAGCAATAAATCACAAAAAGCGTCACCGTATAGTGTGCCCTGAAGCGTAATTCCACACTGTTCACGGCTTATTAGCCCACTTCGTGTACCACCTACATCATGCTCACAGACCTACAGCTATAGCAAAGCTGAGCACCTCAGGTTAAACCATAAAGCAAGAAATCATGCTTTGGCCATTCATACTCGAACTATTCCTCCTCGGACATCATTATGATCTTCATCTACAAGAACGGATATGCGCCCGCCTGCTCATTCGGGGTCTCAATACGGCATTAGGAAATTCATATCGGCGTTTCAACGCCTGTCGCTCATTCCGCATTTCCCTTCCCAGACCAAGTGCCTTCCGGAAAACCGGTCCAGCTAAGTAGAGGTGTGACGTAACAGCTTTTGTCGGTCACAGTGACAACTAGCTCCAAATGACAAAAACCAGTGATTTTGTCACTTAAGTGACTACTGAGGGCCTGTTCTATAGCTTTTTAATGTCACTATCACTGTTTGTTTCCACCCGTCCACCCGTCCTCCGAACCCACAGCCTCAAATGCAAACATGAAAGTGAGTCATAGATCAAAAACTGCAATGCACGAATTTAACTAGGAACATAGGCATAGCCAGAGGGGAGCAGGGCTAGGCAGCTGCCGTCCCCTAGATGCATTCTGATAGTAAAAATCTTTCAGGATAATCACATTGTGCTTCGTCGGCGCTCACTAAAAAAATAACTTCACGGATTTCACTAATGAAAAAAATAAATTTCAACGGGTTTTGTCGCTCACAAAACGGACATTGCAAGGGTGACATAATTCAAAGACCAAATTCGCCGTTTTTGTGTCCTAGAATACCATTTTCGCAGACAGACGCGGATTCAGTATTTGATCAAGAGAGGTGCTAGAGAAATGCTGTGGTTCGCTCTACTAAAACTGGTTTGACAGCCTTTTCACTGCCTAAAAATAGTTAAAACTAGCTATTTACACTATAAAAACGGCTGAAGTAACTAAAGTCACGCCCAAAAAAACAAAACTGTCGATTCACGTTTTAAAAATGGCTAAAACTGGACTTCACGGGCCCTAAAAATTGGTGGCGAATAGCGAACTTCTGAAAAGTGCCTAAAAAGATCATGTCTACCGACCAAAAGTAGCTAAATCGACCATTCGTGCGCTAAAATTGATCAGACTGGCCATTCTTGAGCCAAATATGACAGTAATGCGCGCTTTTGGCTTGACGGACTAATCAAGCCCTGAAAACGGCCAAAATGACTTCACGTGTCCTGGAAATGCCTAAAAAAGATGATTCCTTCCCTGAAAATAGCAAAATCGACAATTTGCGCACTAGGAATGGTCAAACTTCATGGCCTTGGCTTGATGGACTAGGTATTTGAGCCCTGAAAATGGCAAAACTGACGATTCGTGTCTTTAAAATGGCTAAAATTACTGGTAAATTGACGCAACTGGTCGGAATGGTAGCAACATATGCATACTGGAGAAATAAACCGCGGCCTATCATGGTCGATAGTTTCAACAGAGTATCTGAATTCAGCATGATCACGTACAGATCCTACACCTATCCCATATACGAACATGCCTTTACCACGGTAACCTAAAAATAGTTAAAACTAGCTATTTACACTATAAAAACGGCTAAAGTAACTAAAGTCACGCCCAAAAAAACAAAACTGTGGATTCGCGTTTTAAAAATGGCTAAAACTGGACTTCACGCGCCCTAAAAATTGGTGGCGAATGGTGAACTTCTGAAAAGTGCCTAAAAAGATCATGTCTACCGACCAAAAGTAGCTAAATCGACCATTCGTGCGCTAAAATTGATCAGACTGGCCATTCTTGAGCCAAATATGACCGTAATGCGCGCTTTTGGCTTGACGGACTAATCAAGCCCTGAAAACGGCCAAAATGACTTAACGTGTCCTGGAAATGCCTAAAAAGATGATTCCTTCCCTTAAAATGGCAAAATCGACAATTTGCGCAACAGGAATGGTCAAACTTCACGGCCTTGGCTTGATGGACTAGGTATTTGAACCCTGAATATGACAAAACTGACGATTCGTGTCTTTAAAATGGCTAAAATTACTATATTTGAGCCCTAGAATTTGCCGAATTTACTTTACGAGCTCTAGAAATGGATTACTCGACGAATCGAGTTCTAAAAATGCCTGAACAAGTGACTCCTGCCCTAAAAATGGCAAAATAGACCATTCGGAGCGCCGAAAACGGCCAACCCGGCTGTTCTCGCCTTGACTTGGGACGTACTGTTCGCTCCTATAACTGGAAAGACTGACTTTATGCGCCCTAAAAATGGCAATTATAGCTATTCCAGCCTTGAAATCGTCAAAACTTACTCTGTGTGCCCTGAGAAGCTGTGCCTAACAAAGTAAAATATCAATTTTGAAGTAAAATATTCAAATTTGAGGTAAAGTGATATTTTTGGGGTGGAACCTCAAGTTTCAGGGTAAAATCTTCAGTTTAGGAACGTTTTTGGGATGAAATCGTAAGTTTTGGAATTAAAACAGACAGTTTTGGGGTAAAATGGCCAGTTTTGTATTAACGTCATCAGTTATGGGGCAACACGTCAGCTTTGGCGTGAAATCGTCTGTTTTGGTACAAAATCATCACATTTGCGATGAATTTGTCAGTTTTTGTTGTGAAATCACCTGTTTTCAAGGCAGAATGGTCTAAAATCACCCGTTTTGAGGAAAACTTGAGTTAAAGTGTGACATTGTCAGTTTTGAGTAAATTATCTAATATTGAGGGGAAATTGTCGTTTCGGGTGTAAAATATGCATTTTGAAATGGAACAGTAAAGTTTAGTTTTAGGTTGAAATCGCTAGTTTTGTAGTAGCATCTTCATTGATGGGGGGGGGCATGTCAGACATGGCCAGGAATTGTCGTTTTTTTGTTTGTTTGTACTTGGATTTTAAAAGTTTTGCTGTGAAATTTTTAGTTTAGGCGTAAACACTTCGTCTTTGGCGTAGAAACGTCAGTTTTGAAGTAAAATATTCAGTTATACTAGAGTGAAATATTCAGTTTTTTGTTAAAAAACGTCAGTTTTGAGTAAATTATCTAATATTGAGGGGAAATTGTCGTTTCGGGTGTACAATATTCATTTTGAAATGAAACAGTAAAGTTTAGTTTTAGGTTGAAATCGCCAGTTTTGTGGTAGCATCTTCATTGATTGGGGGGGGGGTGGAGGGCACGTCATACATGGCCAGGAATTGTCTTGTCGTTTTTTTTTTTTTGTTTGTTTTTTTTTTTTGTTTTTACTAAAATCCCCAATTGAAGGATATAATCGGCAAAGAATAAAGAGAATAAAATCGGCATTGGGATATAATCGCAGTTTTTAGTACTGAGTGGTCTGTTAATTGTAATTAAGATCATTTTTTTTGATCCGTTTTGGGTTAAACGCACCATTTTTAGGCGGAATTCACCAGTTTTGGGGTAAAGACTTGGATTTTAAAAGTTTTGCTGTGAAATTTTTAGTTTAGGCGTAAACACTTCGTCTTTGGCGTAGAAACGTCAGTTTTGAAGTAAAATATTCAGTTATACTAGAGTGAAATATTCAGTTTTTTGTTAAAAAACGTCAGTTTTGGAGTAAATTATCTAATTTTGAGGGGAAATTGTCGTTTCGGGTGTACAATATTCATTTTGAAATGAAACAGTAAAGTTTAGTTTTAGGTTGAAATCGCCAGTTTTGTGGTAGCATCTTCATTGATTGGGGGGGGGGGGTGGAGGGCACGTCATACATGGCCAGGAATTGTCTTGTCGTTTTTTTTTTGTTTGTTTTGTTTTTTTTTTACTAAAATCCCCAATTGAAGGATATAATCGGCAAAGAATAAAAGAGAATAAAATCGGCATTGGGATATAATCGGCAGTTTTTAGTACTGAGTGGTCTGTTAATTGTAATTAAGATCATTTTTTTTGATCCGTTTTGGGTTAAACGCACCATTTTTAGGCGGAATTCACCAGTTTTGGGGGTAAAGACTTGGATTTTAAAGTTTTGCTGTGAAATTTTTAGTTTAGGCGTAAACACTTCGTCTTTGGCGTAGAAACGTCAGTTTTGAAGTAAAATATTCAGTTATACTAGAGTCAAATATTCAGTTTCTTTGTTAAAAAACGTCAGTTTTGGATTAAAAGCCGTTATTGTTTGGTTAAAAAATGTTTAATTTTTACGTCTCTCAGACAAGACGTTGATGAAAAGATGGTCACCCTGTATATTTGAATGCCAATTAACGATTTCCGAGGAAATGGAATTGTCTGTTAATAGAAAAAGTCTGAATAGAATTGTCAGTTTTTGGATAGAAAATCAGGAATAGAAGGCTAAAACAGTTAATTTCCGAACGAAGTTGTTAGTTTTTGATGGATTACGACCCTTTTTTGTGAAAACTTAGTTTGCGGGGAAGAATTTGACGATTTATTGCGCTACCAGTTCTTTTGTTGAGGTCTCTAGTTTCCATAACGTCCGACATATTCTGCCCAGCCCTTGGTCAAGGGCTGGCTACGCCCCTGCCTAGGAAGGTGTTTTTAAAAAAAGTAAAATTATACAAGATCACTGTAGCACAGGTCTTGGAAAACGATGTGAATAAAATATATTACCGACACTAAAGGTTCAATACTAACTATAAGTCCAAGAAAAAAAGTCAACAGACGAGGGATAGACTTGGGGAGAATGCTACTGAGTTCATTAGAGCGATAGTAGAACTGGTAAAGTATGGTGGTAACCTGCAAGAGACTCCAGCGCAGTGAAGCGATAGAAGTGACGAATGAAGAGGCGATTATAAGTGAAAAGGAATGTCACCGTTAGAGGGTCGTAACGGTGATTTCAATGTGGTCGTCACCGGAGCCAACAGTGACGGAGTAGTCACAGTGATAAAATCACCGACAGTGAAATCACACCTCACCTCTACAGCAATAAGTCCAGTAAATCCACAGTACTGCATCAAAAACGTAACCTCTTGAAAGAGAAAAAGCGTGAAATTAAGCGAGTTAGACGTGCAATTATCCTCTATAACACGACTTTTACGACTCAATTAACTTCTCAGCTTTTTTTCTGAGCTCTTTCCACCTAGAGCTTTTATTCAAATTCTGCTAATTTCACCGGTATTTTTTTTCCCCCAAGTAGCCGGTCTAGTATTAAAAACAACTCACGATTTTTTCTTTATTCAAACAAGAGATTAGTCTACGACGTGTTATTTATCGATATTTAATGGGAAAGCTGTACATAAAAATACGTGATAACCATTTGTGATAAGATCTCTACTGCACTCAATTACGATTTTTTTTTTTGTTGCATGTTGATTGAAATATTTTGCACCCATTGCCTCATTACCATCAACCAAGCCACTCGTTTACAGTCCCCCCCCCTTTTTTTTTCAATTTTTATGGTTTTGGCCCTCTTGTGAACTATTTCCCTTTCGATCGACTTTTGTTAGCGTTTATTTTCCACGTGCTTGAGTGGAAAATTGATTGGGTACGCAGCTTGGGCTTGTGAAAAGAGCGTTGGTACCGAGCCAATCGTGTGTCAATGAGTCATTTCATCGTCCTTAAACATCTAACGGAAGAAAATCTTTCCTTTGCTGTTAACGGAGAATGCTTTTTCTTCTTTTTTTTTTTTTAAATGAATAATTTATAGTTTTTTCTCTGCTTTTATCTTTGCTGATGGCGAGACGGGATCAAAAATGGTACTGGTATAATATCTTTGGGTAAAATACAAAAATTTAAAGACGCAAATCAAGGAACTTTAAGTCATTGTGAAGTACGGCATTCTCGAATCAGTTTTTTCCGTGATATAAAAGGCAAACGATCTAATTTTGGATCAAACCTCATGACTTCGGAGTGGTTGTAGCTGAAGAGTGGCTTCAGACAAAGAGCTTGTGTGAACATGCGACAAAGACAAGACTTCTTTTGCAGTCTTTGATTCTCGTTCTGCCTCATTCTATTTATTTAATCGTCATCTAATCAATCAAATGCAATTAAAACAACCTTCACTGGCCTTGTAGCAAGGTCGTAATAACTTTCATTATTTATCTAAAAACAGGATCTTTCCTCTTTCTTCTCGTTATTATTCTTTATTTATTTTTTAATTTCATTATATTTTTTTTTCATAATAAGCCTCCGTATACATGCGTATACAGTATTTTTTTTTGTATCACTCGCCAACCAATCTATGTTTATAGTCACGTACGAGCACTTCAGGGTTCTCCAAGTTCCTCGCATATATAGCCTTATTTGTATGAGGTTTAAAACTTATCCAATTGGTATAAAGACACTAAATTAAAATGATATAATTTAACTGTCATTTTTTGTGCGGCTTTATTTCTTCCTATAGTGAGTCGTTTTCAACATTCTCGTATAGGGACTTCGGGATTTCAGAAAAATTAACGTGACAAGTTTCCACTTGAAACTATATTACTATAGAAGTTACAGAATATAAACAAAACAGGCGCGTTGTACAGTCTCAACAGCGTTTTGATTGCCGGGCAGGTATTTCCCCAACTTACCCTTCCCTAGCGTTCGCCTCTCGTTGGGTGTCTGTCCAAGACGAGACCTTCAAGAGAGCGAATGTATCTAACTAGTACGCATGCGTCACTGCTTATGGCGTGGGGCTGGGGTGGTTTATCAATCTGTTATCGTTTGTTTACATTAGTTTTAAAATACATTTTGTGAGTTCAACACTATGGTTCAACAGTTCATTCAAAGTTTGTTTATTCCTTGCGTCGGTGTAATATAGCGGTGGGCAGCATTGCCAAAAAACTCCCGTCTGCTGGCACCTCATGGAAAAAAAGACATTGTTATTTTGATGGTTATGCACGAACCAAGGAATATTTTGAGTTAAATAAATCATGTCGTTTTCTTTTAAACTGACTCATTAAATCCAAAATATCACAGTGGCGCGGTCGGTTACAAATCTCGGATTTACAAATCTCGGATGACACGAAGAAAAGTTCGAAAATCTCTAGCTACGGAAGCGGAGAAAAGTTTCAAGGGCTAGTCGACGAGATTCTCCGGAAGACGACTCGCGAGGTAAGGTACCTCAAAATAGTAAAATACGAACAGTTTGGTGTCCGCAATGTTCTCTGGCGCGGTAGTCGGGGCTGTACCCGAATTCGACTTGGAACACGACGATTGGGTCATCTATAAAGAGCGGCTGGAGCATTATTTCGCGGCCAATCTAGTCGGCGAAGAACACAAAGTGCCTGTGTTACTCACGGTAATTGGACTTCGGGCGTACTCCTTGCTGAGGGATCTGTGTGATCCAGTTCCACCAAGCTCATTGTCTTACGAGGAGCTCGTCGAGAAATTAACCGGTCATTTCGCCAAAGGCGGTGAGCGTTTACCGGCAACGAGTAGTTTTCTACTCACTTCGTCAGTTTCAAGGGGAAACTGTCAACTCTTGGTTTGTTCGCATCAAAAATGCGGCGATACTGTGTCGCTTTGGAGCACTTCTTGACGAAAAAGTGAAGGACAAATTCGTTACTGGAATGCATACAGGGCGTGTGCTTGACAGACTCTGCGAAGAAGACGAGTCCAAACCACTTTCGACGCTTTTAGAAATAGCGGTTCAGAAAGAGGCCAGTCTCTTATCATCGGCATCGTCGGCGGACGTTCATTTCACGGCAAAAAGTGGCCATCAGTCCAACGGGTCTGTTCTGCCTATTTTTGTGACGATCCAAGTTAATCAAGTTCCCGTAGTGTTTGAGGTGGATACGGGCAGTGGTGTGTCGATTGTGCCTGGCAGGGTTTTGTCAAAGCTTCCGAATGTTACAGTAAAACCCACCCATGTAACTTTAAGAACCTATGACGGCGGTTCGATAATTCCGAAAGGGGAAATTCAGGTGGTCGTATCGTACAAGGGGCAAGAATTCATGGCGACGTTCTTGGTTGTTGAGAAGGGTGTCAGATCGCTGCTGGGCCGGGATTTGTTGCAAACTTTGAAATTAAAATTAAATGTGGACGTTCATTTAAATATCTCAGAATTGACGGTTGAGGGTCTCGTGGAAAGACATAAAAAATTATTTACAGGCAAATTAGGGGAGTATAAATTGACTAAAGTGGATTTCGAAGTAGATAAAGACGTTGCCAATTCCCTTTGCCTTTAAGGAAAACGTAGAGGCGGAAGTCGTAAAGCTGGAGGCGGCAGGGGTCATTACTGAAGTCGGGCATACGGATTGGGGAACGCCGTTGGTGCCAGTGCCTAAAGCCGATGGCACTCTGAGGCTTTGTGCAGACTACAAAACCACTATTAACAGGTACCTTCACGATTTTAATTATCCACTTCCTCGGATAGATGACGTTTTCGCGAGCCTCCAAGAGGGACAACAATTTTCTAAATTAGATGTGTACAATGCTTACAACCAGTTGGTTTTAGGGGAGCGAACCCGACATAGTACGAACAAAGGGCAGTACTTAGTCAATAGGTTGCCGTACGGTACGAAACCGGCATGTTCCTTATTCCAACGAGAAATGGAACGGGTACTTCAGGGTATTCCTGGCGTTGTCAATTTCTTGGACGACATTATCGTCACGGCCAAAGATAAACAGGACCATCTAAAAAATTTGTCGACGACGTTACGAAGGTTGGAAGAAGCAGGTCTCACCCTGAACCTTAAGAAATGTAGGTTTTTCGAATCTGAAGTGTCTTATCTCGGACACATAATTTTGAAGGACGGTCTAAGGAAAAACCCGGAAAAAGTTGAGGCGATTTTAAAGGCACCGGAACCAACAAATGTGGCTTCGTTGCAAACTTTTTTGGGTATGGCCCAATATTACGCGAAATTCGTCCCGGATTTTTCGACGATTTTGTTTCCTTTGTTTCAACTTTTGAAAAAGGAGGTTCCTTTTAGCTGGACAACAAAGTGTCAGGAAGCATTTGATAAAATCAAAAAGCTGTTGGCCTCAGACGTAGTTTTGACGCACTATGATCCAACCAAACCGCTTAAGCTAGTTTGTGACGCTTCTCAAAATGGTATCGGCGCTGTTTTGGTGCATCCATCAGGCGATGGCACGGAACGCCCGGTGGCGTACGCGTCAAGGACGTTGTCGGATGCCGAGTCCAGGTATTCCGTTATACACAAAGAGGCTCTGGCCATCTACTGGGCTACGCAGAAATTTTTTTCAGTATTTGGCAGGGAGACATTTTGAACTTGTCTCGGACCATCGACCACTTCAGGCCTTATTTGGCGAGTCGAGGGGTTTGCCCAAAATCGCAGCAAGCCGTTTGCAGCGTTGGGCCGTCCATTTGTCGGGGTTCGACTACTCTTCTAAACCTGTGCAAGGGAAACTGAATGTGGTTGCGGACGGATTGTCACGTCTGCCAATGTCAAGTGAAATGGGGGAAGAGGACAAAGGAGGAGAGTACGTAAATTTCCTTTTCCAGTCGACACCAGTAACGGGGGAAACCTTACGGGAAGAATTGCAAAAAGAGGCGTCATTGTGCAAGATCTTGGGGTATCTTAGAAACGGTTGGCCTAAGCAGGTGGAAGAAGACCTAATACCGTATTTTAGACGTAAACTAGAATTGTATGAAGATCAAGGCTTGCTTTTGTGGGGGCACAGGGCAGTAACTCGATTTTATTAGAATGTCTAGAACTGAATGAACAGATTTTTTTTGTTTTCATGTGGCGGGGGTAATAAAAAATTAAAATTGTGACACCACAAGCGTGTTTGCTTAGTGTCATCGAAAAATTGCCGCAACGTGATGTCCTCGATTCTCTACCAACAATAATGGAGTGCCACAGGGCTCCAAGCTCGGCCCTCTTTTCTTTATCATTTACATCAATGATCTCGCTGAGCGTCTCTCGACCGCTACTCTTTATGCTGATGATTTGACAACGTGCCACATTGATAAAGACCTCCTTTCAGTGTCATCAGTTTTAGTCTTCGTCTCGTCTTTTCAAAAGAAACCTCTAAGAGATACTCCTGAAGCACACTTTTTACTCGCTAGAGGAATTCTTCGCAGAGAATTTGCTTTGATTTAGGTACATACTGCTGTTTACAGTAATTGACGTTTCCTCAACAAACTCTGTTTGGTACTAAATTGATGAATAAAAGCTATTATTATTATTATTATACGAATGGGAACTCTCTTCAACATGCACCAATGAGCACTGTAAAAGAGAGCCTGAGCTTCTGGAGGAATTAACGTAAATGTTTTTTTAATAGGCTTCTCCCAGTTCTCTCCCTCACCCCGTGTACCCCTCGCAACACCCTCACCAAACTATCACCAGTGTACCGGTGCGCTTTTGGAAGACGAGCTAAAATTATCCTGCTCCTTCCATATATCCTTTCCTTGGCTCTACTCTCAGGAGCAAGGGAAAAACATTAGGTTCAGAGAAATGTTGTAGAGTCATCGCCAGTAACATGGTTCCCTTTTTTCCTCCGCCCTCTCGCAGGTTTGTTACACTGTGGATTTTTTTTTTTTTTTGCCATTACTTCCAAGTTCCCACGCGTGGGACCCCCTTCTTCAATTCTGCTACTTCGCCCGCGTGAACCCTCCCCACCCCCCTCTTTCAACCGCACATAACCGTACCACTTCGTCTTTTTCACTCCACTAACACTCTCCAATTTTATTTATGGGCTTCATAAGGATAACTAACAGTATGGTAACCTTCCGTTCCCAATCTTCTTGTGACCATCACGTCTTATAGCTGGTCACAATATTTCATTCCTGGTAAAAACATTTTTTCGCGGAAAATAAAAATTAATGAAGCCGCCAACTGAAGAGATGTCCTTATGAAGAGACTAGAAATGAGTTATAGCGCTCTGGAATGAGAAGAAAAAGAGATCGGCTTCCTCGAATCTATCAATTTCTAATGGTATAATGGAGATCTTTAGCGATTTTTACCCTCAACCAAATCTATTGCTCAAATTAATGATCATGATGTCGTTGAAAAGGGGAGGATTGAACGTGTTAAAAGGAGTGACTGATGTTTCGTTAAGCACACAATTTATAAAAATTTAATTCAATTTTATTTATAAAAACAATTATTAAGTGGCTCTCGTTCACCTAAATGAACATTTTGTCTTACCGTAACGTGCGTAGCTCAAAATCTTTTAGTCGGAATCCATGACTCTGATTTCCCTTCCTTTAATTGGAAGAGAAAAATAATTAATAACAGAAAGAGTTAGGTAATTAATGAGTTGAAACTATTTTTCCTTTCCAATGGTTCCAGAATTACTTGCGAGGGTTATAATGGACGCAGCCTCAATGAAGAAATATTTACCTCTCTAATTGTTAGATTAGCTTGACAGGTTAATCTTCACTTAATTACAGAGTATAATTTCATCATTGAAATAAACTAACATGTTCTTGACAGGATGATGAGGCAGGTTTTTCTACATTGCACCCCTTTGTCAAATAATTTTGTGTTAAAGCGTAATTGTGTGTATATGCGTAGGCTGTAATACTTTTGAAAAAAAAAATCGAATTGGATTTCTTTTTGGCATTGTTTTTCCTCGAGTCAAAGGTTAAATCGCGAATCATTCACTCAGACTCTCCTCCCCACCCCTTTCCAATCGATTTCTGCTATGCCTCAGTTTCAATTGAAGCTCAAAGATAAAGAAAAAAACCTTTCGGAACAATGGAAAAACTCCCCATAATATAAATCACGACGTACCTTCGAGCAATTTTCGTTTTACTTAAACCTGGCAAAGAATAGGAAAAAAAAGTCAAGGTGAGCTTGTGGTTTCTACAAATTAAAAAAAAGAATCAAGCGATTCGGCCAGTTTGCTTGAAATTACTTATCAATTCCGTTTAAGAGAAAGTGAGGTATGTATCGAAAATGCAATTTTTGAATATCTCGAACGGTTGGGCTCGCCTTTTTACTCGTATTTTCCAATTTCTCATTGATCTGTAAAGGGAGAGGCCACAGCTTTCTTTTTCAATATTTCTTACGAATAACATTTTACTGAATTTGTGACTGTTGTTTATTGGGTGGAAAAGGTAATTCCTTCGCGGTAACAAGTGAAAACTCAGTAACGACTATTTTATGCATTATAATTATTGTGTAAATATAAAATTCGACAGGCTTGTATAAATTTCGAATAAAAGTTTGTTTATGGAATCTTCTGGTGGCCGTACAATACTCCTGCGACTTTTTATGCAAGTTCGAGGAGAGAATAACGATCATATCCCTCTCCATTGCGTTTCCTAAATTTGGTCGTCTTCTCGAGTGTTCAAATAAGGCCGAGGTTATTTTTTTCAGCATCTGGTTTAATATTTTCCCTATCCTCAGGAACGAAAAAAAAAAAAAAACTCGTAAATTCCCCGCAATTTTGGTCTTTTGATCTTTATTCTGTTCGGGGGGTCCTTGCGGTAAGAAGTGATAGCCAACTTAATGAAACTTGACATTCCCGTTGATTTGTTTACTTCCAATTTGCTCCACAGCCGCCACCACGTATCGAATATAAATAGCCGAAAACGAAGTTCCCCTTTCATGTTCACCTCTTTCATCAGTTAGTTGTTTCATTATTTAATAGCTGTCACGTAAAAAATTAAAAATTCAGTCCAATTAATTCGGAAGTAAAAAAAAAAATTGAAACAAACCGTCAATCAAGTTGAAAAAGAAAAGTTTAGCAGTTAACGAAAAGAATACTTATTTCCATTTTATTAAAATTTCGGTTAAAGTGGCGTCTGAAAAAGCCTTCCTTTGAAATAACAGCCAACGGCAATTATTTCAGTTTTAATTTATACTTGCCACTAAGACAGCACCAGGCGTTTGAAGCTACAAATCGATTCCATCGTGTCTTTCCCTGAAATGGTGCCTCCCCGCGCCTTCATTCTATCCCAATAACACACTCAGTGATAAATGAACTTCAATGTTTTCTCACAGCGATTGAAAGCATCGGAAATTCTCACCTGGGAAGCAGAACCATCAACCTACGCGAAAAATAATAACCCCCGCCCCCATTTCCATCATAATCTTCAAACTCCCTCGTAATAAACGCCTTGTTTTCTTTCGCGTATTGTAATTAAAGGTTGCCAATGGGAGGAAAGACCCGACTAAGCCCTAGGTCAATGTAAAACCATTTTTCATCTAGCATTTAAAATTCAGTATTTATACGCTTTAAGAATTAGAAATTGATCCTAGGCGATAATTTGTGTTGGGCTTTTATGAAATAAATGAGAGATCATTTTATTTTCTTTCAATACGCGGAAATACACTCATGGTTTGTTTTGTTTTTTCAAATCGAACAATAGAAATTAATTACAAATTGTATGCGTTTACGCACTGCGTCCTGAAAAGATAACACGAATGAATTGTTTGTGCTGCTGCATGGGTGGTTTAAATATCGCTGTATATTGTTTGTGTGTGAGTAACACATTTCGTAATCACAGCCGCGGTTTGAAAAAATTCCACGTCAGATTTTTAATTTCCTTGTTGATGTCATGGGAAAGTCCAAGAACTGTGCTAAAAATCACCCGCGATTTTTTTTTTTTTTTTTTTTTTTTCGTGGGCGCGGACCCAGCCCAGCCGAGCCTGCCGGCGCCAAAGCCATCAGTAGGCTCATGCACCATACCCCTTGGGGCTGCAGACTCGGAAGGTCTAGTACGGCTCCTCAAATCTCCCTAATATCCTCTCGAGAAACTCCAGGACCCGAACCCCATTTGTCCGAGAGAATGACGAAGTGTTTGGCCTAAACTAAAAATTTCACAGCACAACTTTTAAAATCCAAGTCTTTACCCCCAAAACTGGTAAATTCCGCCTAAAAATGGTGGGTTTAACCCAAAAAAAATGATCTTAATTACAATTAACAGACCACTCAGTCCTAAAAACTGCCGATTATATCCATGGTTTTCTAGAGGCGAAGTAGTGGAGTTATGTCACAAAAAGGAGTTATGTCGTTTCTTTTTGCCGATTATATCCTTCAATTGGCCACTTTATTTAAAAAACAAAAAACAAAACAAACAAACAAACAAAAAACGACAATTCCTGGCCATGTCTGACGTCCCCCCCCCCCTCAAAATGAAGATGCTACCACAAAACTGGCGATTTTAACCTAAAACTAAACTTTACTGTTACATTTCAAAATGAATATTTTACACCCGAAACGACAATTTCCCCTCAAAATTAGATAATTTACTCCAAAACTGACAATGTCACACTTTAACTCAAGTTTTCCTCAAAACGGGTGATTTTAGACCATTCTGTCTTGAAAACAGGTGATTTCACAACAAAAAAATGACAAATTCATCGCAAATGTGACGATTTTATACCAAAACAGACAATTTCACGCCAAAGCTGACGTGTTGCCCCCAGGGGCGTAGCCAGTCCGTGATCAAGGGGTGGGCAGCCAGATAGGCACGGATCCACAGTAGGGTGAGAGGGAGGCACGTCTTGAGAAAAAGTGTTCGTTCGCGGATGAAATCCAGAAAAGAACATTTTGCGGCTAAAGACTGAGGAAAAACACCCATTCAAGGCTAAAATTCGCGGTTGAAATTGAAAAAAAACACGCTAATTGGTGGTTTTGCGATGCAAAATCTAAGACGAAATTAAGAAAATGCGCTAATTCACGGTTTATAGAGCTCTTTTAACAGCTAAAATTGACAAATAGACTGCTCGTTCAAAGTAGAGTTGAGCAAAATCACTCATTTGCGACTAAAATTGAGAAATAGAGCTCATTCACGCGGGTAAAATTGAGGAAAAATTGTTCTTTTGCGGCTGAACTTGACAGAACGCATCAATTCGTGGTTAGGCGTTGCCCATAGTGCTAGCCGTAATTGAAATATTAAATCAAAAATGCGTTATTTTACGGTTTTTTAAGACCTTTTCATGGCTAAAATGAAGAAAATGGGCTAGTTCAAGGTAAAATTGAGAAAAAGCACTGAGTTTCAGCTAAACTTGAAGAAAACGTCAATTCGAGGCTAAAAACAGTGCACTTTCACGAGTAAAATCGGGGAAAAACTATGTGTAACTACTCTTGAGAAAAACTTGATTCACGCCTGATGGATATGGCGTATGAGCAGACTACGGCTGTGGCACCCTCGACTCGGCATGGCCGAGTACGGGCTCACTGATTGATTGATTGATATGTAAGCAGCTTCACTGGCGAAACTATCAGATGCACCGTTGCCCTTTCACAGGCTGATAACAGGATCCTGGAGGTGAGAATCACGTCAATTCATGGTCATCAGAGACTAAATTTGCACAGAAACGGCCACAATCCGTCAAAAATATCTGCTGGAAAACTGTCGTTTGTAGCCTTCTATTTCGGATTTCATGACGAAAAACTGAAACTTCTCCCCCCGAAAAGTGATACTTTTGGATTTAAACTTCAAATTTTAGACCTAAGACGGTAAGCAGAGCTGGCATTTCCTCTCCCACCAATCTGGATGACAGAGCGGGCCAAGCACGGTTTGAGCTAGCCAAAACACACGAAATTGCCCGTCGAACCTGCGAAAATGGGATCCTAGTGCGAAAAATCAGCAAAATCAGGTTCCAAATTAAGCCGACCCTCGAAATCGGTTTGTCAGCAACAAACATCCGCGAATTTTGGATTTTCGGTGAAACCGATAAGCGAAAATGTGGTCTTTTTTAGTGAGAAAAATCCGCAAAATTGGTTTTATGGAGCTTAGTACAAGAAATTTGTGTTTCTGTTAGCCCAATCAGGGAATTTTTTTTTTTTTTATATATGAAATATCAGTAAAAATGATGTCTTAGTAGTCGAAATCAGAGATGCTGGTTGCTCAGCGAGGCAGAGGTTTGTCGTGTGCGAAATTCGGTTTTCACAAACAAAAAAAAAAAAAAAAAAAAAACAGCGAAAGTTTTATGCTGGATTTTAGTCATTAAAATTGTAACTTTTGGATGGAATTTAGCGGTGATCAGCTGCCCCACGAAATCTACGCTTTTTATTCTGACGTGCCCCCCCCCCCCATCAATGAAGATGCTACTACAAAACTAGCGATTTCAACCTAAAACTAAACTTTACTCTTCCATTTCAAAATGCATATTTTACACCCGAAACGACAATTTCCCCTCAATATTAGATAATTTACTCCAAAACTGACAATGTCACACTTTAACTCAAGTTTTCCTCAAAACGGGTGATTTTAGACCATTCTGCCTTGAAAACAGGTGATTTCACAACAAAAAATGACAAATTCATCGCAAATGTGACGATTTTATACCAAAACAGACGATTTCACGCCAAAGCTGACGTGTTGCCCCATAACTGATGACTTTAATACAAAACTGGCCATTTTACCCCAAAACTGACTGTTTTAATTCCAAAACTTACGATTTCATCCCAAAAACGTTCCTAAACTGAAGATTTTACCCTGAAACTTGCGGTTCCATCCCAAAAATATCAGTTTACCTCAAAACTGAATATTTTACTTCAAAATTGATATTTTAATTTGTTGGGCACAGCTTTTCAGGGCACATAGAGTAAGTTTTGACGATTTCAAGGCTGGAATAATTGCCATTTTTAGGGCGCATAAAGTCAGTCTTTCCAGATATAGGAGCGAACAGTGCGTCCCAAGTCAAGGCGAGAACAGCCGGGTTGGCCGTTTTCGGCGCTCCGAATGGTCTGTTTTGCCATTTTTAGAGCTCGATTCGTCGGGTAATCCATTTCTAGAGCTCGTAAAGTAAATTCGGAAATTTCTAGGGCTCAAATATAGTAATTTTAGCCATTTTAAAGACACGAATTGTCAGTTTTGCCATTTTCAGGGCTCAAATACCTAGTCCATCAAGCCAAGGCCATGAAGTTTGACCATTCCTGGTGCGCAAATTGTCGATTTTTCCATTTTCAGGGAAGGAATCGTCTTTTTAGGCATTTCCAGGACACGTGAAGTCATTTTGGCCGTTTTCAGGGCGTGATTAGTCCGTCAAGCCAAAAGCGCGCATTATGGTCATATTTGGCTCAAGAATGGCCAGTCTGATCAATTTTAGCGCACGAATGGTCGATTTAGCTTCTTTCGGGCGGTAGACACGATCTTTTTAGGCACTTTTCAGAAGTTCACCATTCGCCACCAATTTTTAGGGCGCGTGAAGTCCAGTTTTAGCCATTTTTCAAACGCGAATCGTCAGTTTTGTTTTTTTGGGCGTGACTTTAGTTACTTTAGCCGTTTTTATAGTGTAAATAGCTAGTTTTAACTATTTTTAGGCAGTGAAAAGGCTGTCAAACCAGTTTTAGTAGAGCGAACCACAGCATTTCTCTAGCACCTCTCTTGAGCAAATACTGAATCCGCGTCTGTCTGCGAAAATGGTATTCTAGGACGCTAAAACGGCGAATTTGGTCTTTGAATTATGTCACCCTTGAGATGTCCGTTTTTTGAGCGACAAAATCCGTTGAAATTTTTTTTTTCATTAGTGAATCCGTGAAGTTATTTTTTTAGTTAGCGCCGACGAAGCACAATGTGATTATCCTGAAAGATTTTTACTATCAGAATGCATCTAGGGGAGGGCAGCTGCCTAGCCCTGCTCCCCTCTGGCTATGCCTATGTTCCTAGGTAAATTCGTGCATTGCAGTTTTTGATCCATGACTCACCTTCATGTTTGCATTTGAGGCTGTGGGTTCGCTGTTCATAGGAGTTTTCCACGGATAAAGTTAGAAAAAGAATTATAATTTTTTTTTATAACCGATGCAAACAAAATTGATTTGCGAAATCGTGTCTCTCATTTGCCCTATTAATAGGCTTTGTTGGGTCTGGGAATGAAATTCACACAGATATACCGGCGAGTCCGGTAACATTAGGCATTTGCTCAAACAAACTGCTACAGGGGGCCTGTCCTGTAAGATTTCAGGGTTTTTTTAGGAATATCCTCAAATCACATGTTGATTGGGAGGACGGGTGGAAACAAACAGTGATAGTGACATTAAAAAGCTATAGAACAGGGCCTCAGTAGTCACTTAAGTGACAAAATCACTGGTTTTTGTCGCAGTGACTGCACAGTCACCGGAGCTAGTTGTAACTGTGACCGACAAGAGCTGTCACGTCACACCTCTACCCACTACCCTTCTAGTCTGTCTCCTTCCTAGGCTAAGCAGCCATTTCATTGTTTTCCTATCCATACCCTTGATGCGTTCTCTTGCCTGCCGGCAGTGGGTTTCCTCTTCCCATATCGCCTGAGCGCGGCCTATAGCCCATCTTCAGTCTGATCTTTCCCAAACCAGACTCTTTTGTCACCCGCAAAACGGGTTCCGGTCCCACATATTGGGTCGAGGCCCTCTTTTTCGCCAACTCATCAGCCTTCTCGTTGCCCGGTACATCCACATGCCCCGGCACCCAACCTGAGGTCTCTTCGTTCCCCTTTTCTACTAATTCCCTGATACTTCTCCTGTAGCTCGCCAACACCCCGGATTTTACTACCGGCCTGGCTATAGCACCGAGTGCAGCCCGGCTGTCGGAGTATATCGTTATTCGCCTGTCTGTTGTCCCCCTTTTTCCCAGTTCCATTGCACATGCCTCAATCGCTATTACTTCCGCTTGAAACACGGTCGCTTGTGTCCCAAGCGTGATGCTCTCTTCAAACATCAGGTCGGGCACGTAAATGCCCGCCCCAGCTCGCCCCCCCCCCCTCATTTTTCAGTCTTGAACCATCCGTGTAACACTTCAGAACCGTATGTCGTCCGCATCCGGATTTCTTCTCCCCTTCCGTACCCTAACGCTCAGTTTAATTGGGATTAAGTCTCAAAAATCCGCAAACTGTCTAATTGATCAGATCTCATCTTGGTCTTGGGGGCGACTTCATTCATGAACTTCTGAACATCTCCCATTCTCCCCCCCCCCTCAGTGTTTGATCTCTGCCCATCAAACGTCCATCCTTTAAGCTGCCTCCATGGCCCGCACCTTGATCTCTAGGCTCAAGGGTCTTAGCCCCATCGGCCTAGTTGGTGTCTTTCTAAACGCTCCTAACACTGCAAGACACGCCAGTCTCTGAATCCTGTCCAGCTTACTTGCACTCGAGCCCTACTGGCCGCCTTCTACCATACTACCGCCCCGTATAAGATCATAGGCCTTATTACCCCCGTATATAACCAATAGGTTTTTAGTCCCAACTATTCTTCTTATTTGATGAAAGGCGTTTACCACCTTGCCTTGCACTTCCCTGATGTGGGCGGACCATGTTAACCGACGGTCCAACCATACCCCCAATACTTTACTTCTGGCGCCAAAACGATCTCCTCCCCCTTGTAACATATGGGTTCCAACCCCCGCATAACCCTTCTCCTGGTAAAAAGTACCAGCTTCATCTTTTTCAGGTTTATCCTCAAGCCTCTAGGTTCACACCATCGATTCACTAACCAAATCTCCTGCGGCATCAGGACCCAAAGCGTTGATAGGTCTTTCCCCCTAATGACTATCACCCTGTTCTCCACCGTAGCTGAGAATTTGTCCCAGTCCGTCCTTCTTGGGTTCCTTACAGGAAGGCTTATAGCTCCTTCTTGACACCTAGCTCAAACAAAATAGGCCTGTAATCAGAAGTTATTACTCTGTCTCCCACCCTCCACCCCGAAATCCACCTCCCGGTTGTACCAAGACTGAGGGTTATGTCTAATATACCTCTTGTCTGTTCCGCACTACGAATGTAGGCTCCTCCCCCCCCCCCGACGTTTTCCACGACCATACCCAATCTTACCAGATCTTCCATCAGTTCCTCTCCAGGCCGGTTTGTATCAGAGGAACCCCACGCTAGGTGGTGAGCATTGGCATTTGCTCCCACTACCAAGAGGCTACCCGTTGCGCTACAATAATCCCTTATAGCCGTTCCAGGCTTTCTGGGATCTCCCCCCGCTCTCCACCCCTCTATACCAAGAGGCCAGCACGACATTTTTCTTTCCTCCCCCTGGCAACGTGACGCATACGGCGAGCGAGACCAAGTCCCTAGTCTCGTATGCTCTCAGCGGCTTCGGCTTCAGCCCTACCGCAACTAACACGCATGCCGAAAATAACTCATAATTCGCGTTATTTAACCCCCTCACCCCCCCCCATTGTATACATACGGTTCCTGTATAAGGCCGATGTCAAAACTTTGTCTGCCCAGCATCACCGCCGATGGTGTGGTGTGATAGCTTTACATCCAGCGTTATTTAAAGTATTTCCTGGCGTTCCTGGTGTAAGTATACCAACCGAAACGCCAGCTCAGTACGACTTGAAGGGCACAGTACGGCTGTGAAACCATATACAATCGGAAACCGTCAAATGCCCCGTTCAAACTGGTTGATTAGCATTAAAGCTGACCATTGTTCCATGAAAAAACCAAAATTAACATGAAATTTCGCCCGAAAAAACATAAATTTTCGGCATGTTTCGGAAAGTCGCTTCACGGTTAAAATTGAGAATAACGGTAATTCACTGATAAAATAGAGAAGAAGCGCTAATTAAAAGCTAAAATTGAGGAATAACTTCACCTGTAAATCCCAGGTAAAACTGAGAGAATTAGTGAAAAAATTACATCATTCGGATCTACTCTAAATACCCGCGAAATCGCTAGTTTCGGTGCCATCACGCCGGGCTGAAAATCTGCAGAATTCCACGTTTCGGCCCTATAATTATAATTCGGGACACTGCTAGTTTCCGGTACTTACTTCCGCGAAATGGCCAGTTTTTGGTTTCTGTGATTTATTTGGGATCCTTCTTCGTGGCGGAACCACGGCAGTGCCCAGCCTTCAAATTTGCTATTGGGAAATTGGTATTTTTAGGGCTGATTATTCGCAATATTGCAAGTTTCACGTCTCAATTTCGAGAAATTACAATAGTTTCGAGTATTTATTCCGTGAAATTGCAAGTTTCTGGTGGTTTTTTCAATTTATTTATTTAAGCGGTACAGGAAGCCGAGCTGGCTCGACCGAGACATCACTCCAAGTCCAAAAAATAGTAGCAAAGTTGGAACATTTAACAGGCAAAATATGAGATATTGATAGCGATTTCCATTCAACAGACTTCACAAGTGTAGTGCAGCGTCCTCTCCATAAACATATGTTTCAATTCAGAGAGGACGGATGGAAAAACTTACATCACACGAGTGATTTACATTGAATGGCAAAAGCCATGACAGTTTCCTGGTTAAATATTTACGACTAAAACAACTCAACTGAAACAAAATGGCAGTTTCGAGACCAGTTTTGTAGTGGCGGAATCCTGGCCAGCATCTCGACTCTAGTGAAATTTCAGAGATTGCCAGACATTTTCCGTGGGACAGGTGCTCACAACAGAACTAGCTGTTGGCAAACACCGTATTGGCCTGCTTGAAAACGGCTGGCTAGGGTAAAAATTGATTCTTCAATTTACAAGCGTTTTCAAACAATAAGCTAGAAAACCACCAAACCACCATCGCCTTCCAATATCGAATGAAACCCTGGCTACTATAGTGAGCATCGAAATTTATCGTTTTCGCTGACGGCGCTATTTACAATAAAATTGGATGGCGGCGTTGGTTTTCGTAACGTATTGGTCGGGGTAACGACTTTTTACTTGCGCCAGTCGTTTTCAAACCAGCCAAAGGTGTGTTTGCCAACAGCTAGCTCTGTTGTGAGCCCCTACAAATTATAATGTCTAGTGTCTAGCTAAGGGTTTTTTGATGATTTCTCCCTTTTTACCAACTCTGTAACCACCAAATCTCTCCTCATTTAATATGTGTTTAGGATAAGGCTCAAGTATCACAATGTAACCACAACCTATATTATTTAAATCTATTTCCCTCTCTTATGCAAATAAAAACATTAAAATAATAAAAAAAAAAAAAAAAAAAAAGTTGGGGAAAACATAAATGAGGGTTTTAAGGGAGTGGATCGATGTTATGATAATTTGAAAGGAAGAGTGAGCCTATCTCGTGTTAAAAATTCATTTTTTCTGTCTCCAGTTGATCATGTTGAACTTGAAGGATACATCTCGAAATTGAAAAATTCAAGCTCGTTTTTTCCAGGTCTGATTTCAAACTTTGTTATCAAGCGAATTGGTACTAGAATATCTAGGCCCTTATCCTATATTTTTAACTTGGTGTTTGAATTGGTTTAAACAAGCCATAGTCATTCATTTGTTTAAAAGTGGAGATAAAAGTGAATTGGGTAATTACAGGCCTATGGCTCTAACGCTGTCTTTCTCCAAACTGCTTGAGAAATGTATAAAAAAGAGGCTATTGGAATTCCTAAGCAAGCATGACATAATATCGAAGAATCAGTACGGCTTTCAGGCAGGGTTGGGGACGGATCATGCTGTTTATGAACTGACTTCTTTGGTCGCAGAGGAATTGGACCAGGGTTTCTTTGCTTTGGGAATCTTTCTAGATGTAAGGAAGGCCTTTGATTGTGTTCACCATCAAATATTGTTACATAAGATGAGGAATTTTGGAATAAGAGGAACTGCTCATGACTTGTTTAGAAGTTATTTGGAGGACCGTTCTATTAGAACCAGAGTTGGTAAAGCTTTAAGTTCCTCAAAAAATGTAAATATAGGTATCCCTCAGGGAACAGTATTAGGACCCATTCTTTTTTTTACTGTATACATCTGAATTGATGGATTTGCAGATCCAAGGCCAAATTATAGGTTTTGCCGATGATACTGCGCTTGTTTTTTGGAATAAGGATTATGTAAAGCCTCTTGAAAATACTTGGCGTGAACTGCAAATTATTAAACAGTGGTTTGATAGCCACTTCTTAGCTATTAATTTTGATAAGTCAACCGTTTTGAGGTTTGGTATAGGTAATAGAACTTTTCCGTCAGATCTCACTGCCTTATGTGTACATAGTTGTAAGAATAATGTCCCGAATACATCTAGTCAATCTTGATGTGATAATCAGGAATCGAAATGTGATATGTGTAATAGTCGTTTGATATCATTTCTGTCTAGTGAAAAAGAAACGTGCTCGGCCCGTTGTCTCTTGTTACCAGTTAGGAAATCATGTAAATACTTAGGAATAGCTATTGATGATAAACTTAAATTTGATATGCATGTTAGTAACCTTACCAAAAGATTGACAAGACTCTTCTATAAATTTCGGGTTCTGAGAAATGTATTGGACAGAAAGATGCTGATCACAGTCTATTATGCGTTAGTCTACTCAGTAATTAAATATGGAATTCTCGGATGGGGTTGTGTGACTACCACTGCTTTAAAATCACTTAATGTTGCTCATAATACGATACTTAAGATTATTTTGAGGAAGCCACGAACTTATAATACGGTTATGGTTTTTAAAGAACTACAGGTTTTAAATGTACGTAATACGTTTCTACTCCAATCGTGCTTACATTTGTATAAAAAAGGGGTTCGTGAAGAACATGTAGTGCTTCAGAGGATGACAAGGAGTGCGAAATTTGGGAACGTGAGGTTGCCTTGGCTCAAAACGGAATTTTTCAGGCTGCGAACTATCAAGCTCTCTCCTTTCTTCTTAAAAAAAAGATTAGCATGGCTGAGTATCCGACAGCACTTAAATTTAAGAAAAAGATGTTGGATGTATTAAAAGATATCAACTGAAAACACTCCTGCTTGTTTAAATTTGTAATTTGGTTTGATTATGTTTTAGCGTTTAGTTAAATATAGGCTGAGTTTAACTCCACTCCCTGCACAAGTTCTTTACTTATAGGGATTGGGCAAGCTTTTCAAAAAAGTATGTTGTTCTGCATGAAAAAAAAAAAAAAAAAAAAAAAAAAAATATGGGTTCCAACCCCCGCATAACTCTTCTCCTGGTAAAAAGTACCTGCTTCATCTTTTTCGGGTTTTTCCTTGTGGCGTCCCTTCACATTTTTACATAAAAACTTCAGTTGTTCGGTTTTTCTTTGTTAGAAAAATATAGACTTTCGTTCTCTGACTTACGCGGTCTCGTTTTTCTTGTACACGCTTACAACTGGTGACCCCGACTTCACTCGTAGTATTATGGCTCAACCGGCTAATGACGACGCGGTTCTAGAGCCACAACGCATATCAAGTGTCTCCGTTCGGCTACCTCCGTTTTGGCGCCACCGGCCCGATCTTTGGTTCCGCCAAGTCTAAGCTCAGTTCGACTTACCAGCCAACCGTATCACTCAGGACACTACGAAATTCAATTACGTCGTTTCCACTCTCGACATGGACGTCCTCGAATACGTCAGTGACATCATCAACCACCCGCCTGCGACTCACAAATACGATGCCCTGAAAACAGCGCTTCTTTCCGCTGTCACCGACACCGACGAACACAAATTCACCAAACTCCTCCACGAGGTCGAACTTGGAGACGATAAACCGTCACAACTTTGGAGGCGCATGAAGGAGCTTGCCGGCACTCAAATATCTGACGACGCGCTCAAAACTTTGTGGCTTCACCAACTTCCGTCTTCCGTCCAATCCATTCTCGCCATCAGTTCCGAACCTTTACCGATTCTCACAAAATTAGCCGACAAATTTGTCGAAGCTGCTGACCGTGGACGACATCACTTCCTTCCTCCAGAGTCAACACCTTCCCCTTCCGAACCCACAACTTCCGCACCTTCTTTTTCCACCCTTCTCGACGCGATCCAACGGCTCACTCAACGCCTTACCGACCTCGAACAACGTTCAACCCCCTCGCTAATACGCCGTCGCTACAGATCACCTTGTCCCAAACCAGATCTACACACTTCACTCCCCAAAACAGGTTTCTGTTATTATCACGAAAGGTTCGGTAACAAAGCTCAAAACTGTCGTTCCCCCTGTTCCTTTTCTTCAAAAAAACTAATGTTCCGATCGCAGGTGGCGGCAAGCGATCACCGTAACTCGACACGCCGCCTATTTGTCACCGACAAAACAACCAAAGTTCGTTTCCTCATCGACTCAGGCGCCGACGTAAGCGTCATTCCCTGCACGCGCCGCGACAAACTAATGGCCCACAGAAGTTCACCTTGTCTACTGCTGATGGTTCTGCGATCCCTATGTATGGTTCCCGCTTTCTCTCACTCGATTTCGGTCTTCACCGTTCGTTTCGATGGCCCTTCGTCCCCACAGAGGTAACATACCCCATTATCGGTGCCGACTTCTTGGCACACTTCGATCTTCTCATCGACCTCCGTCGTCATCGTCTGTTGGATGGCACTCCTCAACTTTCTGTCGCTAGTGTTCATCCTTAAACTGAACCGTCGAATAACCCAGCACGCCTGAACCTCTGTGACACGACGAACAAGTTTGCCGCGTTGCTCACACAATTCCCTGAGATCGTTCAACCTCCCTCTTTTCCACGCCCATCTCTACCACACAATACCCAGCACGCAATCGAAACCACCGGACCACCTGTTCGTTCCCGCTTTCGACGTCTTCACCCCGACAAGTTGAAAGCTGCCAAAGCAGAATTCCAAACAATGCTAGACCTCGGCATCTGTCATCCCTCTAAATCTTGTTGGTCTAGTCCGCTCCACCTCGTTCCTAAAAAAGATGGCACCTGGCGACCTTGTGGTGATTTCCGACGCCTAAACGCTGTCACCAAACCTGACCTCTACCCTCTCCCTCATCTTCACGATTTCACGTCCAATCTTCACGGAACGAAATTTACTTGAAGCTAGATCTCCTTCGAGCATAAAACCAAATACCGGGAGGGGGGTTAATGTGGCATCCCTTCACATTTTTACAATAAAAACGAGACCGCGTAAGTCAGAGAACGAAAGTCTATTTAGCCATTTTTAGGGCGGGAATCGTAAACTTTTAAGGCATTTTCATGGCGCGCCAATCGTGCGTCCAGCAATTTATAGGGCGCGAGAAGTCAGTTTGACTCTTTTTAGAGCTGCAATCGCCAGTTTCGCTATTTTTAGGTCGTAAATAGTAAGTTTAGTCATTTTTAAGGCACAAAAATCGTCAGTTTTTGCCATTTTTTGCGACTGTAGTCATACCTAGATTTGAAGGATGCGAGTGGCTATCAAGCCAGGTGGCTATCAAGCCCCTCCTTGTTGAACAAAACCTGAACCCGCGTCTGTGCTTAGCATACATTTACAATATCCAATGGCAGTTAGGTCCCCCCCCCCTTGATAGTTCATCGCCTACGGGCTCCACGAGGGCTAGAAACGGCCGTCGGTGTTGTCAGATAATTAATTAATTTTTCACTCTATTTATGGTAATCCTCGATTAAGACCCGAATATCGAGGTAAATAAGTTTGTGTCCTCATCTCAATTTCGAGCACGCAGGGCTTACTAGGCCCATTTAAAGGAAAAATTAGACGAAGTTGAATACATTCTGACGAAATTAGCGTTAGCGAAAAATTGCAAATTGTTGGTATAGAGATGAGCTTTGTTCGAAATCCCGCATGTATTCCTTCTTAACGAGAAATTGTGGAAATGCTAAATGGAAAATGGGAATGGCTAGCGCAAAGGAACAGTCGATCGTTTTCTTCCTGTAGAGGTCTATGAATGACGTCAATTCCCAACCTCGTCAGAGTAGAGCAAGAGGGGAGCTGTTCCACCACTCTACATAGCTCTACCACCTTGGGCGAGCACTGGTGGCTCGTGAGCTGAAAAGGTGGTAAGGCCGACTGTAAAAGGGTTGTCGGGGGGGGGGGGAGGAATAGCTCTGGGCCAGTTAGCTGAAATACATTACAGCTGAATAACCCATATTTTCCCAATAATTTCCACGCTAACGAGGAATTTTACGAGTTTCGGATCTCCCTCCTTCCCCCGAACTAATCTTCCCCCCTTCACTTTTTCGAAAAATGAAAACGTCAATCGAAGGCGGTTATTACACCGGTTTTTATGCCAAATATGGTTTCACTAGGTTAGGTTATACTAGTGAATGGTGGCGAAGAAGTGAAAACTAAAAAACGTTGAAATTAAAAGTATTTGTATTTGTATTTGTATTTTCGTTGAGTGTGAAATACAAAATACTTTCGAAAATGTATTTTAAATACAGAAATTCAAATACTTTTCCAAAAGTATTTAAATACAATTACAAAATACGTATTTTATATTTAATATACAAAGTATTTTAAATACTCAAGTATTTTGCCCACCCCTGGTCTCAACTTCAGCGAAATTGAACGTTTCGAGTTTCGAGCTTTTTTTGACTGTCATGGATTTTGGGCAAATAAATCCAGATAGCACTCGAATCCTGACGAATAATAGCCACAAAATTGCAACATTTTGAAGGCAAACATCATCAAAACTGGAAGTTTACTGGCAGAATACTCGTGGTATTGATGATTGCCATATGAAATTCGATATAGCTAAGTTTCCGGTCTTTTTACACATTTTTCGAGCCCTTTTCCTCACTTTCATCGGTGAATTAGAGTTATTTCTCAATTTTAGCCACGAAGTTGCCACCGCATGAACCAGGAATTGGTGAAGGGCGTAGCTAGGACGGGCAGCTGCCTATCGCCCTTCTTGAATTCGTCATTTTTCATGACGATCCTTGAAACCGGATGCACTATAATATGCAATTTAATCATTAAACCTTGACTGATTAGCATGAAAACTAGACATTTATAAAACAAATTTTGGAATTTCGCTCAAAAAAATATTATACCCAGAAAA
Organism: Corythucha ciliata; assembly: GCA_038030265.1. NCBI lineage: Eukaryota > Metazoa > Arthropoda > Insecta > Hemiptera > Tingidae > Corythucha > Corythucha ciliata. The sequence goes on from CM075938.1 coordinate 3,723,224, forward strand.
ACGGTCATTTTCAACAAAGTCACTTCTCAGCTATAAGATTGAAAAAACGCTAATTCGTAACTAAAATTGAGAAAAATCGCCCGTTCAGAGGTCAAATATAGAGGGAAGCGTTAATTCCCAGCTAAAATTGTGACAAACCGCTAATTCTTAAGGAAAAACGCTCATTAACGGCTATAAAGCTGTGAAAAAGCGCTAACACACAACTAAATTTGAGGAAAAACACATTCACAGCTCGAGAGGAATAGCGAAATTGAGGCAATTTACTTCATTCGGAGCTACATGTTTGAGAAATTGGAAGTTTCGGGTCTGAAAATCCGGGAATTCGGTTGTTTCCGGTCGTTATTTCCGTGAAATTGCAATTTTCGTGTTTGTTTTTTTTCGGCGTTAGTGGAGCACGGGCTCGGTTAAGCCAGCGTCCTGACGAATAGCCTCTTTTTTAGGCAAATATCCACGAAATTGCGGGAGAGCGATAAGATTTGGGTTTTTAAACATTCTTGGAATTGTCACAGTTTTGAATCTAAGTCCGTGAAATTGCATTTTTTGGGTCTGAATATCCGCGAAGTGGCTGTTTTCCGGTCTTTATTTTCACTTGTGTTCACAGCGATTTCTCTATAAACTTATTCAGTTGAGTTTTTTTAACCCCGAGAGCAGCACATTAGCACACCTTCACAATTTTAGGTCCAGATTTGTTCCTATATCCATTTTCTCCAAGAACACAGCACATGCACGGACCTCAATAGGCTACTTTGGTGTTATGAAAAATCGTCCAAAACCAACGAAAAGACAAAACGTTCCGTTTTTGGCGCTGACCAGATGCCAGGCGGGACCAGAAAAAAACGGGCCTACAAATCTCGTTTCTATATTCATGAATATAAATATATAAAACCCGAAAATCCCTATTTTTCAAAATTCAAAGTTTTCGGGGCCTCTCTTTGAACGGGATTCCTGGATGGTTCGCCCCCCCCCCCCCCTCGCTTGATAGGCTACTGACAATATAAGGATATTAGGCAATAAAAAGATTTAACTTTCTCTTGATTGGCACCGCAGAAACGACGCACGCATAAATAATAAATTTCCAATTGTCTCTATCCCACTTCAATCACAACGTCGTCCTATTCGTGCGTAGGAGTCACCTTTATACAGGCATTTCTCACGCGTTTACGTTCTACTTTTAACCCAACGGCAACACACTTTCCGATAAAATGGTGGTAGTCTACTCCTCCCCCGCTACAAAGAGCCCATGCGCCGATTCACTCGGAGCGTTTCCATTTCTTCCGGAAATGGGGTGTCGAGTCCTACAAACACTCCTCCTGTAAAAAGTAAGGCCGTCACACAAACAAAACAGGAGGTGGAGGCGTGTTTTTGTAGGGATTGGGAAATAGTTACAGGGATGAAAAAAAAAAAAAGTAGGCCATTTTATTTTAATTCGGAGAAGGCTGCGGGATGTGTTTTCATATTTTATTCTTTATTCCTTGTGAACAAAAAATGACACTTTAGAAATGAGTTTCAGACAAATTTGGTAAGCCTGCTTTTCGCGGAACTTATTAATTAAAAAAGAAAAAGACGACACGTAAAAATAGACAGGATATCCCGTTCTTTTGATCTTTTTCAAAAAAAAAAATTACGCATAAATTGGGTGGGGCCATCTTTATAGGAAATGTGAAAGTTGTACTCCCCTATACCTACCTATAATGCTTTTTGAAGCATTTCCCCCAACATTTACAACCCAAACAAGAATAATACTTCAAGGTTCATGCCAAAGGGCTCATATATTCTTGAAAAGATGTGGAAACTGTGGAGGCCATTCCCCTTATGTACACAACTTGTCGAAAAAATACGGCGACGCTCGAATGCAGCGAATGTGCGTCGCTTTATGCTATTGAACGAGGCGGGGGCATGCCAGAAATTCGGGCTATAGCGTTCCCATAAATAACTTCGCACTGGCCGGAAAAAATACTAATGGACTTTTAAACGATTTCTTTGTTCTATCCGGAGTTCTCCACTTTCGATTATCTCAATGTCCTTTTTTCAAACAGGATTTTATTTCATTCCACCCGAAAAAGGAAGGATTTTTTTTTTTCTGCAGAGTAAAAAGGTATCATGAGGAATAATCGATTTTAAATAAATTTCGCAAGCAGAAAAAATACCAATGTACCGGTTACGAAACTGAATTTATTGAGATCATCAAAGAAATTTGCCGATCCTGTACATTCCAGTTCGTCCTCCCCCCCCCCCCTCACGAATTGACTTCATCGAGCTCGATTTGTCGGTATAAAGGTGAGAATTGGACTCGGTGCTATTAAAAATTTGAAATCCAAGAATTCGCTGTCCTCTTTCCCATTATATCGTACGGGCCATAAAAGGGGGACAAAAGTATAATACATCCTGAGTGCTATACACTCAGCACCCCCCCCCCCTCACACAGTCTTGTCGACGGTAACATCTACCGATTAGTTCACAATCTCTGCCTCTTTTGTTTATAACTGACCAAGCGTGGAACGCTCATATGAATAGATCGCTTATCGATTCCATTGAAATATTTCCATATTATGTATTTAGTAGTTTTTCCTTTCCCCTTCGCTGGGTGGCAGCAAGGGGATAAAAACTAACGCAACGTAACATTTTTCCACATCCGTTTCATTGTTTTTAAAACGGTAGGAGACCACCCCCACCACCCCGCCACCCGACCAACAGCAGCACCCCGGTCCACTGAAGATTCATTATTGCTCTCGCTAGATCAACCCTCAGGAAACAAGTTTGCCTTGAAGCTGTATTGTTTACTGGTTTAAAGCTCGAACTCCTATACACAATCCTGCTACTTTAAAACGCTACCTCTTTCGTGTTTATACTATTTTTTCCTTGCAACAGGCGGTGAGGGGCGGGGGTATCGTTTGACGCACTCAACGACTGCGAACTTTCTCTTTATTTTTCAATAATTTAAATTTTATGATGAAGAATCATAACAATTATATTAATATCCCTAAAGTAAAAATAATTTATGGAGCATTGTTAAATTACCTTTCTCTCGTCATGGTGTATCCCTCATTCGTGGGAAACCGTCATGCTATGAGGGAGAGCCTCCCTCATAGATAAGAGCGTTACCAATTATTTATGCCAAGGGCGTAACTATGAGTCGTGTGGCAAATTGTAAATTCCAGGTTTGGGTTCTAACTCAAAAGAGAGGACGAAAGATCTTTTCCTTTTCATCGTTAATCTCCACTTCTCTTCACCCACCTTCCAATGTAAAAAGAAGACAAAAAAAGTCATAGGTGAGTTGGTCATTAGGTCTGCAGGAAAGAAAGAACAGAGAACGGTGTGTGTGTGTGTGTTAGTAGTAAGATTGATCGAACAAGTGGTGGTGGTGGCCTTGGACCAACAGTAAAGTACTAATGTATACGGTAGAGGGAGAACTTAGCGGCCCTTTTCTACATAATGCCCTCATCTCTTATAGAAGCGGTACTGCAACAGTGCTTCGCGTGCAAAATAGATTCTCATTCATCTCCATCCCTCAGGCCTCCAATCCCGCGGGATTCCATCTCAGGACATTATAATTGACTGTGGAATGATGGATGGGGGGGGGAGGGTGGATTTTTTTTGTTGTTTCGATTGCTTAGGTCGCTCTATAGTCGAGGTCATCGGTCAAGATACACAGAAGAAGATGGTACTTTCACTTTCCTTGTACAACTAATTAGCTTCCAAGTAAACTAGCGGTGAGCAACGGTGAACAGTGGAGGCGGGCGGGAAGGGGAGTGCACTCTCTTGTTTTCAATTTATTCTCCACGGTCACACACGTTAGTAATCTGCATACTGAACGGAGGTATTTCCTGATTTTATTTCTTTTTTGAAGGTTTTTGTGCAAATCTAATTTGCTGAGAGTCTCCTCAGGATAAATCTGTCCTCAATATAGGAAATTCTAATAACATCGATCATCAAATTATAGCGCCACTCAAGTTTCTACAAGGAAATTCTTTTTTCTTTGTTTTTAGTAAGCATTCACTATTGCGAGACTCCCTGAATTCTCTTTATTTCAAGGCCTATGAGTACCCTCGCACTGTAGGCAGACTGTCTACGCCTCAGGCTGCGACAGTCAAAGTTGAACGGTCAATTATATGGAGCAGGCCGCACTCATTATTGAAATGGAAGTGGACGATATTGTCATGATTTCCTCCTTAGCTCGCAAAAAAGCGCACTTGAACCAACTTTGGAAACACCAATCAAGGAAAATTGGTTCATTCTTCAAGGAGCGCCACTCAAAGTGTCTATTTTTCGATCGTACTTCCCAGATCTGCGAATTGGGAATCAAGTCGTGAGGTTTCCCAAAACTTTGATCGCCACAGAGTTTTCAAAAAACCACCGAATAGCGTTTCGAATTAACTCGTTTGAAGGACCAGTTGAAAAGAGCGTCGCTGAGCTCTAAACCCTATAACTCTGTGATTTCATTTTCAACCATTTCCATACCACATCAACACGGCTAATCCATACACGTTTACCTTTGAGTTCTGCCGTAGAGCCACAGAACGGTAACGATTTTTGTCTGAATCACTCAGTTAATTAATTATTTTATTTTTATTTTACGTTTCTTTATTTAATTTTGTTTTTATTCTGCTCCGCCAAGCTTCCGTCAAGCATTAGTTCTCTTAAATCGGTGTATAGGTAATATCACTGACTCATTTTTAGTGGTTTTAACAAAGTTGGCACTACGAGAGAATTCCTTTTTAGATCGTCCTTGTTTTTTAATTGAAAGGGTTTAAAAACAGAAGAAAAAAAATTAGTCACCGCGGGAGTAAAATTACATTTTTAATAAATATTCATTCAAGTAGGTGTATAACATGAACATCGTCAAGCAAAAATGTTCGAATAGTCCATTTTTTATATTATTTTTAATTTCTCCGGTATTTCTTTTTCATCCAATACTTCGAATTCCATAACGTGAAACAATCGGAGAGCTATTCCCAAAGGCCCGTGTTTCTCTTGGAATGCTCGATATAAATCAAGAGACTTTTTGTCTCTGTCACCTTAAAAAAAAAAAAAAAAAAAGACTGCGTTGGTCCTTGTATTCTTTAGTACTGAAAACCATCTCAAACATAATCGGAGATTCGCTGGGTTTTCTTTATAGCCGGGAGAGTATTAATGACGTTCCGAGTTATCTCACAATCGAGTAAAATACATGCGTTTGTCATGTTTTTAAGTGCTTGCATTGCTGCCAAGATGAGGACGTCTCTGGTTTAAGAGAATGGCAGCTTGGAATAGGCTTACGGAGGTGGTTTCAATTCAAATTAAAGCTACTGTTCTATGAGTGATACAGGGAGCTGTCCCTCGTCGAAGATGAAAGGAATAGGGCCGCGCCGGTTTTCATTTCTGTCACTAAACTATAACCGCCTGTTTGTCTTCTTACCCTAATAAGAATTAGGCGATATTTCTCGCTCGCCTTTCACGCCAGAAAACTTTTGAGCGCCTTTATAAACATTAAGGATTATCATCAGTCCTATGCTACGACATTTTTCACTTGGATAACAATCGGTGGAAAGGAACGAAAAATGCAGTGGTCGACTGGCGGGTCGGTAATAATATTTAGTCTTATCTAACCGGGGTGTACGGTCCTGTTTCTCAGTTTTAAAAAAAATAAATAAGAGTGGTTACACATATTTGTGTTTCGGCAATAAGTACAGGACCAGGACAGGCAGATCAGTTCATGTTTCATAAGCGATTTATTCGACCAAATTAAAGCTTTTGGTCAATTGTGTTTTGTTTTTTCCGTTGCTATTTTCACGGTGGAAGCAGCCGTCGAACAGGCCTATAATGATCTACTGCAAAACGATTGTATTCATTCAGTGTTGAATTTAATTTCAGACAGGAAAAAAAAAAATTAAAATGTTACAGGGCCACCAAATTTTGTTTCATCAACATTCGCGGGTCAACAATAAACCGATTTCTTGGATTTCACTCACTAAAACGTCAATTTCACGTCTTTTTTTGTACTGAAAAAACAAACGCATTTTTGCAGCTCTGCCTCTGTAAAAAGCCAAATTTGCGGATTTTTCTCAACAAAGCAATTTCGTGCGGCATCAGGACCCAAAGCGTTGATAGGTCTTTCCCCCTAATGACTATCACCCTGTTCTCCACCGTAGCTGAGAATTTGTCCCAGTCCGTCCTTCTTGGGTTCCTTACAGGAAGGCTTATAGCTCCTTCTTGACACCTAGCTCAAACAAAATAGGCCTGTAATCAGAAGTTATTACTCTGTCTCCCACCCTCCACCCCGAAATCCACCTCCCGGTTGTACCAAGACTGAGGGTTATGTCTAATATACCTCTTGTCTGTTCCGCACTACGAATGTAGGCTCCCCCCCCCCCCCCCCCGACGTTTTCCACGACCATACCCAATCTTACCAGATCTTCCATCAGTTCCTCTCAGGCCGGTTTGTATCAGAGGAACCCCACGCTAGGTGGTGAGCATTGGCATTTGCTCCCACTACCAAGAGGCTACCCGTTGCGCTACAATAATCCCTTATAGCCGTTCCAGGCTTTCTGGGATCTCCCCCCGCTCTCCACCCCTCTATACCAAGAGGCCAGCACGACATTTTTCTTTCCTCCCCCTGGCAACGTGACGCATACGGCGAGCGAGACCAAGTCCCTAGTCTCGTATGCTCTCAGCGGCTTCGGCTTCAGCCCTACCGCAACTAACACGCATGCCGAAAATAACTCATAATTCGCGTTATTTAACCCCCTCACCCCCCCCCCATTGTATACATACGGTTCCTGTATAAGGCCGATGTCAAAACTTTGTCTGCCCAGCATCACCGCCGATGGTGTGGTGTGATAGCTTTACATCCAGCGTTATTTAAAGTATTTCCTGGCGTTCCTGGTGTAAGTATACCAACCGAAACGCCAGCTCAGTAGACTTGAAGGGCACAGTGCGGCTGTGAAACCATATACAATCGGAAACCGTCAAATGCCCCGTTCAAACTGGTTGATTAGCATTAAAGCTGACCATTTTTCCATGAAAAAACCAAAATTAACATGAAATTTCGCCCGAAAAAACATAAATTTTCGGCATGTTTCGGAAAGTCGCTTCACGGTTAAAATTTAGAATAACGGTAATTCACTGATAAAATAGAGAAGAAGCGCTAATTAACAGCTAAAATTGAGGAATAACTTCACCTGCAAATCCCAGGTAAAACTGAGAGAATTAGTGAAAAAATTACATCATTCGGATCTCCTCTTAGATACCCACGAAATTGCTAGTTTCGGTGCCATCACGCCTGGCTGAAAATCTGCGGAATTCCACGTTTCGGCCCTATAATTATAATTCGGGACACTGCTAGTTTCCGGTACTTACTTCCGCGAAATGGCCAGTTTTTGGTTTCTGTGATTTATTTGGGATCCTTCTTCGTGGCGGAACCACGGCAGTGCCCAGCCTTCAAATTTGCTATTGGGGAATTGGCATTTTTAGGGCTGATTATTCGCAATATTGCAAGTTTCACGTCTCAATTTCGAGAAATTACAATAGTTTCGAGTATTTATTCCGTGAAATTGCAAGTTTCTGGTGGTTTTTTCAATTTATTTATTTAAGCGGTACAGGAAGCCGAGCTTGCTCGACCGAGACATCGCTCCAAGTCCAAAAAATAGTAGCAAAGTTGGAACATTTAACAGGAAAAATAAGAGATATTGATAGCGATTTCCATTCAACAGACTACACAAGTGTACTGCAGCGTCCTCTCCATAAACATATGTTTCAATTCAGAGAGGACGGATGGAAAAACTTACATCACACGAGTGATTTACATTGAATGGCAAAAGCCATGACAGTTTCCTGGTTAAATATTTACGACTAAAACAACTCAACTGAAACAAAATGGCAGTTTCGAGACCAGTTTTGTAGTGGCGGAATCCTGGCCAGCATCTCGACTCTAGTGAAATTTCAGAGATTGCCAGACATTTTCCGTGGGACAGGTGCTCACAACAGAACTAGCTGTTGGCAAACACCGTATTGGCCTGCTTGAAAACGGCTGGCTAGGGTAAAAATTGATTCTTCAATTTACAAGCGTTTTCAAACAATAAGCTAGAAAACCACCAAACCACCATCGCCTTCCAATATCGAATGAAACCCTGGCTACTATAGTGAGCATCGAAATTTATCGTTTTCGCTGACGGCGCTATTTACAATAAAATTGGATGGCGGCGTTGGTTTTCGTAACGTATTGGTCGAGGGTAACGACTTTTTACTTGCGCCAGTCGTTTTCAAACCAGCCAAAGGTGTGTTTGCCAACAGCTAGCTCTGTTGTGAGCCCCTATGCCACGGAAAATATCTGGCGATCTCAGAAGTGTCATCTCCTAGACCATAAAAAACGTCATGCGCAGGTGCCAGACACGATCAAATGACCCGGATTTTTCATACGGTGGGCTCCCGGACTACTTTCTCTCGAAAAATGAAGCATTTTAAAAGGTTGCCTAGACCGGCCTAGGCTCCACAGAACACATACATACAGCTCGTGAACGGTGCCTAAAAAATGTCTTTGTGTGTACTGGGCTTTAAAAGTACGCACAGACGGTGAGGATTTCCTGTTTAGGTCAACCCCACCGGCCGGCTGGAGCGTCTGGACCTGGCTTTGACTTCAGTTGAAGTCACCTTGAAGTCAACACACATCAGTTGAAGAACGCGCAGTCCACCTCAACTGATGTCGAAGTCTGGGCACACGCTCCGGCTGGCCGGTAGAGAAAATCTCACCGTGTGTTCGTACCCTATAACTGTAGGGGTTAAAGAGTCTGGGGGGAGGAGCCTCAGGAAGGTTCTGGGGGGGGGGGGCTACAGAAAGTTTTGGGGGGCTATAGGACCAAAGCCCCCTCTATCTCCGCCCATGACCGAACCAGCAAGCACCAAGGCGATAGATATAACAGGTGGCGCACCATGGATCTGAGTAGGACTGCCTACATCACTCATAGACCAGAAAGTCTGATTGCCTGACCGTCTGTTAGGTTTTATAGTTACTTTTCTCTTTCTTAAACGGTGCAAAGTGCCGTTTTTAGGGGGTAGGCAACCGCATAGGGGCCCCGGCTTGGAATAAAAATAATTAAAACAAAATCTCAATCGAGAGAAAATCCTGGAAATTGGGGTTTTACAGAGCTAAAATCCGAATAATTTGGTTTTTGAAGAATTCAAAAATGGGCTGAATTCTTCAAAAACCAAATTATTCGGATTTTAGATTTTGTTGTAATTATTTTTATTCCAAGCCTTTATGCGGTTGCCTACCCCCTAAAAACCACGAACCACGAAAATCAGTGAAATTGGCTTTGAAGGTGCCAGATCCACAGAAAATGGTCTTAAAATATCCAGACATGTGAAAGTGAAATTGGTGTATTTGAGCCAAACACCCGAAATGTCTACTTGAAATAGCCAAATCAACGAAATTTGGTTGCCAAAGTTGACCAAACCGTGGATTTTAAAAGAAAATAAATCTGGCAAATTGAGGCTTTAAAGGGCCAAATCCTGAAAATTCGATTTTTAAAGATCTCGCGAAATTGCATTTTCGAATGAGAGCAACCTCGCGAAATTGTCTTTTGAAGAAGACGAATTGGCTTATCGGTTAATCCAAACCCTCGAAATTGATTTTTGAAAGACCCAAACCCACGGAGTTTGTTTATTCAATTGAGACGGATCCCCAAAATTGCTATTTTTAAGAGCTAAGACCAATAAATTCTGTCCATATAGAAGTGCAAAATACTTTTCGATTTAATCTGCTAATAATTGTAAAAAAGCCCGTAATTTCATGAATGAATCGCCTATTTTTTAAAATATTATCCATTTTACAGACAAATAGTCTGTTTTGGGGGCTTTTCGGATCTTTTTGTAGGTTGTGACTGTCTTAGGGTTGCAACTTTTTCATCATGAAGGCAAAGAAAAGAAAGGAAGGTCTTCTCCCACTAGTTTCGTTTGAACTATCATGACCGTGGTTTCGGCAACGCCATTGTTCTCAAACGAATAAAGCACTACCGGTATTGATACTTCCAGGCACGAATCCGTTATTTTAGTCATTTGCATTTTCAGGGCGCGAATCGTCAGTCTTTAGCTATCATTAGAGTGCCTGGATCCAATTTAGCTGTTTTCAGAAAGTCAAGCCACGCGTCTATTTAGCCATTTTTAGGGCGGGAATCGTAAACTTTTAAGGCATTTTCATGGCGCGCCAATCGTGCGTCCAGCAATTTATAGGGCGCGAGAAGTCAGTTTGACTCTTTTTAGAGCTGCAATCGCCAGTTTCGCTATTTTTAGGTCGTAAATAGTAAGTTTAGTCATTTTTAAGGCACAAAAATCGTCAGTTTTTGCCATTTTTTGCGACTGTAGTCATACCTAGATTTGAAGGATGCGAGTGGCTATCAAGCCAGGTGGCTATCAAGCCCCTCCTTGTTGAACAAAACCTGAACCCGCGTCTGTGCTTAGCATACATTTACAATATCCAATGGCAGTTAGGTCCCCCCCCCCCTTGATAGTTCATCGCCTACGGGCTCCACGAGGGCTAGAAACGGCCGTCGGTGTTGTCAGATAATTAATTAATTTTTCACTCTATTTATGGTAATCCTCGATTAAGACCCGAATATCGAGGTAAATAAGTTTGTGTCCTCATCTCAATTTCGAGCACGCAGGGCTTACTAGGCCCATTTAAAGGAAAAATTAGACGAAGTTGAATACATTCTGACGAAATTAGCGTTAGCGAAAAATTGCAAATTGTTGGTATAGAGATGAGCTTTGTTCGAAATCCCGCATGTATTCCTTCTTAACGAGAAATTGTGGAAATGCTAAATGGAAAATGGGGAATGGCTAGCGCAAAGGAACAGTCGATCGTTTTCTTCCTGTAGAGGTCTATGAATGACGTCAATTCCCAACCTCGTCAGAGTAGAGCAAGAGGGGAGCTGCTCCACCTCTCTACATAGCTCTACCACCTTGGGCGAGCACTGGTGGCTCGTGAGCTGAAAAGGTGGTAAGGCCGACTGTAAAAGGGTTGTCGGGGGGGGGGAGGAATAGCTCTGGGCCAGTTAGCTGAAATACATTACAGCTGAATAACCCATATTTTCCCAATAATTTCCAAGCTAACGAGGAATTTTACGAGTTTCGGATCTCCCTCCTTCCCCCGAACTACTCTTCCCCCTTCACTTTTTCGAAAAATGAAAACGTCAATCGAAGGCGGTTATTACACCGGGTTTTTGTGCCAAATATGGTTTCACTAGGTTAGGTTATACTAGTGAATGGTGGCGAAGAAGTGGAAACTAAAAAACGTTGAAATTAAAAGTATTTGTATTTGTATTTGTATTTTCGTTGAGTGTGAAATACAAAATACTTTCGAAAATGTATTTTAAATACAGAAATTCAAATACTTTTCCAAAATTATTTAAATACAATTACAAAATACGTATTTTGTATTTAAAATACAAAGTATTTTGCCCACCCCTGGTCTCAACTTCAGCGAAATTGAACGTTTCGAGTTTCGAGCTTTTTTTGACCGGTCATGGATTTTGGGCAAGTAAATCCAGATAGCACTCGAATCCTGACGAATAATAGCCACAAAATTGCAACATTTTGAAGGCAAACATCATCAAAACTGGAAGTTTACTGGCAGAATACTCGTGGTATTGATGATTGCCTTATGAAATTCGATATAGCTAAGTTTCCGGTCTTTTTACACATTTTTCGAGCCCTTTTCCTCACTTTCATCGGTGAATTAGAGTTATTTCTCAATTTTAGCCACGAAGTTGCCACCGCATGAACCAGGAATTGGTGAAGGGCGTAGCTAGGACGGGCAGCTGCCTATCGCCCTTCTTGAATTCGTCATTTTTCATGACGATCCTTGAAACCGGATGCACTATAGGAAATCATCAATTTAATCATTAAACCTTGACTGATTAGCATGAAAACTAGACATTTATAAAACAAATTTTGGAATTTCGCTCAAAAAAATATTATACCCAGAAAAACGGTCATTTTCAACAAAGTCACTTCTCAGCTATAAGATTGAAAAAACGCTAATTCGTAACTAAAATGAGAAAAATCGCCCGTTCAGAGGTCAAATATAGAGTGAAGCGTTAATTCCCAGCTAAAATTGTGACAAACCGCTAATTCTTAAGGAAAAACGCTCATTAACGGCTATAAAGTTGTGAAAAAGCTCTAACACACAACTAAATTTGAGGAAAAACACATTCACAGCTCGTGAGGAATAGCGAAATTGAGGCAATTTACTTCATTCGGAGCTACGTGTTTGAGAAATTGGAAGTTTCGAGTCTGAAAATCCGGGAATTCGGTTGTTTCCGGTCGTTATTTCCGTGAAATTGCAATTTTCCTGTTTGTTTTTGTTTTTTTCGGCGTTAGTGGAGCACGGGCTCGGTTAAACCAGCGTCCTGACGAATAGCCTCTTTTTTTAGGCAAATATCCACGAAATTGCGGGAGAGCGATAAGATTTGGGTTTTTAAACATTCTTGGAATTGTCACAGTTTTGAATCTAAGTCCGTGAAATTGCATCTTTTGGGTCTGAATATCCGCGAAGTGGCTGTTTTCCGGTCTTTATTTTCACTTTGTGTTCACAGCGATTTCTCTATAAACTTATTCAGTTGAGTTTTTTGCACCCTGAGAGCAGCACATTAGCACACCTTCACAATTTTAGGTCCAGATTTGTTCCTATATCCATTTTCTCCAAGAACACAGCACATGCACGGACCTCAATAGGCTACTTTGGTGTTATGAAAAATCGTCCAAAACCAACGACAAGACAAAACGTTCCGTTTTTGGCGCTGACCAGATGCCAGGCGGGACCAGAAAAAAACGGGCCTACAAAATCTCGTTTCTACATTCATAAATATAAATATATAAAACCCGAAAATCCTTATTTTTCCAAATTCAAAGTTTTCGGGGCCTCTCTTTGAACGGGATTCCTGGATGGTTCGCCCCCCGCCCCCTCGCTTGGTAGGCTACTGACAATATAAGGATATTAGGCAATAAAAAGATTTAACTTTCTCTTGATTGGCACCGCAGAAACGACGCACGCATAAATAATAAATTTCCAATTGTCTCTATCCCACTTCAATCACAACGTCGTCCTATTCGTGCGTAGGAGTCACCTTTATACAGGCATTTCTCATGCGTTTACGTTCTACTTTTAACCCAACGGCAACACACTTTCCGATAAAATGGTGGTAGTCTACTCCTCCCCCGCTACAAAGAGCCCATGCGCCGATTCACTCGGAGTGTTTCCATTTCTTCCGGAAATGGGGTGTCGAGTCCTACAAACACTCCTCCTGTAAAAAAGTAAGGCCGTCACAAACAAAACAGGAGGTGGAGGCGTGTTTTTGTAGGGATTGGGAAATAGTTACAGGGATGAAAAAAAAAAAAAGTAGGCCATTTTATTTTAATTCGGAGAAGGCTGCGGGATGTGTTTTCATATTTTATTCTTTATTCCTTGTGAACAAAAAATGACACTTTAGAAATGAGTTTCAGACAAATTTGGTAAGCCTGCTTTTCGCGGAACTTATTAATTAAAAAAGAAAAAGACGACACGTAAAAATAGACAGGATATCCCGTTCTTTTGATCTTTTTCAAAAAAAAAAAAATTACGCATAAATTGGGTGGGGCCATCTTTATAGGAAATGTGAAAGTTGTACTCCCCTATACCTACCTATAATGCTTTTTGAAGCATTTTCCCCAACATTTACAACCCAAACAAGAATAATACTTCAAGGTTCATGCCAAAGGGCTCATATATTCTTGAAAAGATGTGGAAACTGTGGAGGCCATTCCCCTTATGTACACAACTTGTCGAAAAAATACGGCGACGCTCGAATGCAGCGAATGTGCGTCGCTTTATGCTATTGAACGAGGCGGGGGCATGCCAGAAATTCGGGCTATAGCGTTCCCATAAATAACTTCGCACTGGCCGGAAAAAATACTAATGGACTTTTAAACGATTTCTTTGTTCTATCCGGAGTTCTCCACTTTCGATTATCTCAATGTCCTTTTTTCAAACAGGATTTTATTTCATTCCACCCGAAAAAGGAAGGATTTTTTTTTTTTTCTGCAGAGTAAAAAGGTATCATGAGGAATAATCGATTTTAAATAAATTTCGCAAGCAGAAAAAATACCAATGTACCGGTTACGAAACTGAATTTATTGAGATCATCAAAGAAATTTGCCGATCCTGTACATTCCAAGTTCGTCCTCCCACCCCCCCCCTCACGAATTGGCTTCATCGAGCTCGATTTGTCGGTATAAAGGTGAGAATTGGACTCGGTGCTATTAAAAATTTGAAATCCAAGAATTCGCTGTCCTCTTTCCCATTATATCGTACGGGCCATAAAAGGGGGACAAAAGTATAATACATCCTGAGTGCTATACACTCAGCACCCCCCCCCCCCCACACAGTCTTGTCGACGGTAACATCTACCGATTAGTTCACAATCTCTGCCTCTTTTGTTTATAACTGACCAAGCGTGGAACGCTCATATGAATAGATCGCTTATCGATTCCATTGAAATATTTCCATATTATGTATTTAGTAGTTTTTCCTTTCCCCTTCGCTGGGTGGCAGCAAGGGGATAAAAACTAACGCAACGTAACATTTTTCCACATCCGTTTCATTGTTTTTAAAACGGTAGGAGACCACCCCCACCACCCCGCCACCCGACCAACAGCAGCACCCCGGTCCACTGAAGATTCATTATTGCTCTCGCTAGATCAACCCTCAGGAAACAAGTTTGCCTTGAAAGCTGTATTGTTTACTGGTTTAAAGCTCGAACTCCTATACACAATCCTGCTACTTTAAAACGCTACCTCTTTCGTGTTTATACTATTTTTTCCTTGCAACAGGCGGTGAGGGGCGGGGGGTATCGTTTGACGCACTCGACGACTGCGAACTTTCTCTTTATTTTTCAATAATTTAAATTTTATGATGAAGAATCATAACAATTATATTAATATCCCTAAAGTAAAAATAATTTATGGAGCATTGTTAAATTACCTTTCTCTCGTCATGGTGTATCCCTCATTCGTGGGAAACCGTCATGCTATGAGGGAGAGCCTCCCTCATAGATAAGAGCGTTACCAATTATTTATGCCAAGGGCGTAACTATGAGTCGTGTGGCAAATTGTAAATTCCAGGTTTGGGTTCTAACTCAAAAGAGAGGACGAGAGATCTTTTCCTTTTCATCGTTAGTCTCCACTTCTCTTCACCCACCTCCCAATGTAAAAAGAAGACAAAAAAAGTCATAGGTGAGTTGGTCATTAGGTCTGCAGGAAAGAAAGAACAGAGAACGGTGTGTGTGTGTGTGTGTTAGTAGTAAGATTGATCGAACAAGTGGTGGTGGTGGCCTTGGACCAACAGTAAAGTACTAATGTATACGGTAGAGGGAGAACTTAGCGGCCCTTTTCTACATAATGCCCTCATCTCTTATAGAAGCGGTACTGCAACAGTGCTTCGCGTGCAAAATAGATTCTCATTCATCTCCATCCCTCAGGCCTCCAATCCCGCGGGATTCCATCTCAGGACATTATAATTGACTGTGGAATGATGGATGGGGGGGGGAGGGTGGATTTTTTTTTGTTGTTTCGATTGCTTAGGTCGCTCTATAGTCGAGGTCATCGGTCAAGATACACAGAAGAAGATGGTACTTTCACTTTCCTTGTACAACTAATTAGCTTCCAAGTAAACTAGCGGTGAGCAACGGTGAACAGTGGAGGCGGGCGGGAAGGGGGGTGCACTCTCTTGTTTTCAATTTATTCTCCACGGTCACACACGTTAGTAATCTGCATACTGAACGGAGGTATTTCCTGATTTTATTTCTTTTTTGAAGGTTTTTGTGCAAATCTAATTTGCTGAGAGTCTCCTCAGGATAAATCTGTCCTCAATATAGGAAATTCTAATAACATCGATCATCAAATTATAGCGCCACTCAAGTTTCTACAAGGAAATTCTTTTTTCTTTGTTTTTAGTAAGCATTCACTATTGCGAGACTCCCTGAATTCTCTTTATTTCAAGGCCTATGAGTACCCTCGCACTATAGGCAGACTGTCTACGCCTCAGGCTGCGACAGTCAAAGTTGAACGGCCAATTATATGGAGCAGGCCGCACTCATTATTGAAATGGAAGTGGACGATATTCTCATGATTTCCTCCTTAGCTCGCAAAAAGCGCACTTGAACCAACTTTGGAAACACCAATCAAGGAAAATTTGGTTCATTCTTCAAGGAGCGCCACTCAAAGTGTCTATTTTTCGATCGTACTTCCCAGATCTGCGAATTGGGAATCAAGTCGTGAGGTTTCCCAAAACTTTGATCGCCACAGAGTTTTCAAAAAACCACCGAATAGCGTTTCGAATTAACTCGTTTGAAGGACCAGTTGAAAAGAGCGTCGCTGAGCTCTAAACCCTATAACTCTGTGATTTCATTTTCAACCATTTCCATACCACATCAACACGGCTAATCCATACACGTTTACCTTTGAGTTCTGCCGTAGAGCCACAGAACAGTAACGATTTTTGTTTGAATCACTCAGTTAATTAATTATTTTATTTTTATTTTACGTTTCTTTATTTAATTTTGTTTTTATTCTGCTCCGCCAAGCTTCCGTCAAGCATTAGTTCTCTTAAATCGGTGTATAGGTAATATCACTGACTCATTTTTAGTGGTTTTAACAAAGTTGGCACTACGAGAGAATTCCTTTTTAGATCGTCCTTGTTTTTTAATTGAAAGGGTTTAAAAACAGAAGAAAAAAAATTAGTCACCGCGGGAGTAAAATTACATTTTTAATAAATATTCATTCAAGTAGGTGTATAACATGAACATCGTCAAGCAAAAATGTTCGAATAGTCCATTTTTTATATTATTTTTAATTTCCCCGGTATTTCTTTTTCATCCAATACTTCGAATTCCATAACGTGAAACAATCGGAGAGCTATTCCCAAAGGCCCGTGTTTCTTTTGGAATGCTCGATATAAATCAAGAGACTTTTTGTCTGCTCTCACCTTAAAAAAAAAGACTGCGTTGGTCCTTGTATTCTTTAGTACTGAAAACCATCTCAAACATAATCGGAGATTCGCTGGGTTTTCTTTATAGCCGGGAGAGTATTAATGACGTTCCGAGTTATCTCACAATCGAGTAAAATACAAGCGTTTGTCATGTTTTTAAGTGCGTGCATTGCTGCCAAGATGAGGACGTCTCTGGTTTAAGAGAATGGCAGCTTGGAATAGGCTTACGGAGGTGGTTTCAATTCAAATTAAAGCTACTGTTCTATGAGTGATACAGGGAGCCGTCCCTCGTCGAAGATGAAAGGAATAGGACGCCGGTTTTCATTTCTGTCACTAAACTATAACCGCCTGTTTGTCTTCTTACCCTAATAAGAATTAGGCGATATTTCTCGCTCGCCTTTCACGCCAGAAAACTTTTGAGCGCCTTTATAAACATTAAGGATTATCATCAGTCCTATGCTACGACATTTTTCACTTGGATAACAATCGGTGGAAAGGAACGAAAAATGCAGTGGTCGACTGGCGGGTCGGCAATAATATTTAGCCTTATCTAACCGGGGTCTCGTGTACGGTCCTGTTTCTCAGTTTTAAAAAAAATAAATAAGAGTGGTTACACATATTTGTGTTTCGGCAATAAGTACAGGACCAGGACAGGCAGATCAGTTCATGTTTCATAAGCGATTTATTCGACCAAATTAAAGCTTTTGGTCAATTGTGTTTTGTTTTTTCCGTTGCTATTTTCACGGTGGAAGCAGCCGTCGAACAGGCCTATAATGATCTACTGCAAAACGATTGTATTCATTCAGTGTTGAATTTAATTTCAGACAGGAAAAAAAAAAAAAAATTAAAATGTTACAGGGCCACCACATTTTGTTTCAACAACATTCGCGGGTCAACAATAAACCGATTTCTTGGATTTCACTCACTAAAACGTCAATTTCACGTCTTTTTTTGTACTGAAAAAACAAACGCATTTTTGCAGCTCTGCCTCTGTAAAAAGCCAAATTTGCGGATTTTTCTCAACAAAGCAATTTCGTGTCGGCGGCTCAATAAGAAAATGATCTTGCGAATTTTCGCTGCTATCAAACAAATTTCACAGGCTGTTCATTTTCGCACTTTAACCCCGACTTTGTGTTGCTTAGCAAACCAAATTGTCTCGTTTTTCAATCAAAAAACCATTTTCGCACGTTTATCTCACCAAAAAAAAAAAAAAAAAAAAATTTTTTTTGGATTTCGCTCTCTACTTATAATAAACCAAATTACGCGGATTTTTGCTGAAAAACAATCTTGTTGGGTTATCTAATTCAAAAACCAATTTGACGGTGATGGTTTATTACATTAAAATAATATGGGGTACAGCTAAATAAAAAACTAGTTTAGCGGGTTCCACTCTCTGAAGAAACCCCGTCCACTGAAAGCGCGCGATTTCGCGCGAAGTCACTTTCGCGCGAAGAGGCGAAGAGCGAATTCGCGCGAACAGTTCGCCTTGTTTCAAACACGTCGATTTACATGGGACCCCGTTCCTCTGATAGCGCCACTTTCGCGCGAACAAGGACGAAGGCGAACAAACGAGTTTGATTTTGAACGCGCGAAGAGGCGAAATCGCGTCCACTGGACGGCCAGCCTAAAAATCCCGACTGAAAGATAAACACTCGAAACTATAGACATCAACTCGGAAATCGTCAATTTAGGCCTCCCGCGTAATCTTTAAAACCAAGAAAATGTTGCTCCCGATTATTTCAATTCAAATCGTCCGGTGTAGCCATTTTTAGCACGCGAACAGTCGGTTTGAACATTTTTAGGATGCTTATAGCCTATAGGCAAACCATTTTAATGACGAGATAATACAGTACAAACCAATTTGCTATGGGGTGGGAAGAATCGATTAGATCAGTGATGCTCAACCTGGAGGGGGGGGGGGAGCGCCACCCTAGGGGGGCGCAAGTGATTTCTAGGAGGTGCGTGAACTTGTCCTATAATATTTGTATAGTCGGTCTCAACCGACCATTCAAATATAGGAAACTTCAGGAACGTCACATTTTTGTTTCTTTACGCTGACACTGAGTGCCTCAGCCCACACTAAATAATTGAGAAATGCAGTCGGCAGGCCTGTCCAGGAGGGGGGGGGGACACTGGGTCCTTTATCCCCGGGGCCCGGTTTTCTCAAAAATCAAGAACAGGAAGAGAAAAAGGGAAAGCTTTACTGGGAGCTCAACTGTGGTAGGAGATTTGCAGTGGTTGGGTCTTCTTTGTGTTTGGAGCTTTTACTACAGTTGGGGGCTTAGCTGTGGTTAGATTTGCAGTGGTTGGACATTTGCTGTGGTTGGAGCTTTGCTGTGGTTGGACATTTGCTGTGGTTGAACCCTTGCTGTGGTTGGACCTTTGCTGTAGTTGGACCTTTGCTGTGGTTGGACCTTTGCTGTGGTTGGACCTTTGCTGTGGTTGGACCTTTGCTGTGGTTGGACCTTTGCAGTGGTTGGACCTTTGCAGTGGTTGGACCTTTGCTGTGGTTGGACCTTTGCTGTGGTTGGACCTTTGCTGTGGTTGGACCTTTGCTGTGGTTGGACCTTTGCTGTGGTTGGACCCTTGCTGTGGTTGGACCTTTGCTGTGGTTGGACCTTTGCTGTGGTTGGACCTTTGCTGTGGTTGGACCTTTGCTGTGGTTGGACCTTTGCTGTGGTTGGACCTTTGCAGTGGTTGGACCTTTGCTGTGGTTGGAGCTTTGCTGTGGTTGGAGCTTTGCTGTGGTTGGACATTTGCTGTGGTTGGAGCTTTTCTATGTTTGGACCTTTGATGTGGTTGGACATTTGCTGTGGTTGGAGCTTTTCTATGTTTGGACCTTTGCTGTGGTTGGACCTTTGCAGTGGTTGGACCTTTGCTGTGGTTGGACCTTTGCTGTGGTTGGACCTTTGCAGTGGTTGGACCTTTGCAGTGGTTGGACCTTTGCTGTGGTTGGAGCTTTTCTATGTTTGGACCTTTGATGTGGTTGTACCTTTGCTGTGGTTGGACATTTGCTTTAGTTGGAACCTTGCTATTCGTTCGTGGTTCGAGCTTGGCTGTAGTTGGATCTATGCAGTGGTGGGACCTTTGTAGTAGTTGGACCTTTGCTGTGCCTGTACCTTCATTATGTCGAGCAGTTGCTGTCGTTGGAGGTTCTACTGTAATAACAGGGTCGCTGACATTGAACCATAGCTTTGGTTGGCCTTATGGGGTCATTGTACTCTGTTGGGGCCTTCTTGGTGGTTTTGGAGTTTGGCAGCGATTGGACCTCTATACTGTGGTTTTATGTAGGCCTTTCGAGAAAGAAACGAGGTTGGCACTGGGTCTGTTGCTCACCCAGGTGAAAGGGCCTCGGAGGACTCGAATATTCTCTCCACGGTCCTTGTAGTTAGGTCCCGAATCAAAATTCGCCAAAAGGGGGCTGTCATTGCGCTTAAAAGTGGTCATAAATGAGCCTTGTCTTTTCAGTCAATTTTATCGACTCCAAGGCGGTCAATCATGGTCCGGTGGCTTGGAGGCTCTTCGTTGCACTTACGAGTTTTCGATTACGTGACCACTGTCTTTATACGTTCTGAAAAGTGTGCAAGTGGCCAAAAACGGAAGCGTCCCCTCGTGGTTTGACCTAAATCGAAGCTTTTCCTGGTTTGGGTTCTTTAACATGTGTGTTAAAAAAATACAACAACAACAATACAATGCGATTTGGGGGGGGGGGCGCAACAAATTTTCAAGAGCCAAGGGGGGCGTGACCGTGAAAAGGTTGAGAACCGCTGAATCGGTCAAATTAAATTCGCTTCGGATGGTTCAGTTTAATGATCAGATGGTATACGGTGGCGGTGGCGACTCTGATCGGTGTTTGGAACGAATGGTCGCAGCTTGGTCATTTTTAGGGCAGGTAGAGCCATTAAGGCTTCAATAGCCACGTTGACCCTTTGGAAGTGGACCGAGGAGGGGGGCTGAAATGTCAGTAAAGCCTCTTTAAAAGGCAACGAATAGCCAGTTTAGTCATTTTTAGAGCGTGAATAGCCAGTTATTGTGTTTTTAGGGTGCCAATACTGTCCGTACGGACATTTTTGGGCTTGAATAGTCGGTGTGAATATTTTCCGGCCACGTAATATCGTGATTTTAGTCAATTTTAGGGCACGAATGGTCAGTTTGCCATTTTTAGGGCGAGCATCGCCAGTTTTATCAATTTCTAGGGCTTAAATCAGCCGTTTAGCCATTGTTAGAGCGCATTTAGCCGTTTTTCATTTCATTTCATTTCTTTAAAATTATTGCGTAATTTGTTGACACACAGGGCAAATAAAACGATTCCATTTCATTTATTTTTCAGCTCAGCAGTAATAAGGCTAGGCCCCTAAACTTCCAATTTTTCTTATTCCGCAAGGCCAGAAGACCCAATAATTTCAATTTCGTGAATATTCAGCCACGAAGCTATTCATTAAGGAAAAATATTCATCTCTAAATTGTGCAATTACAAGGTTATTCGTCGGAACCGGCAAGCCTAGGGTAAGGTATAGTTTACAGCACGCTGAGTACGGACAAATGGGGAACTTACCCCACCTATTTTTTGAAATTTACTGTTCACCAGTCGTCCTATTATTTCTAGAAAGAGCACACAATATTACTTCAATATTGAATCATCAGCTCTTGTCATTTTCAGGGCATGCATTGTCCTTGCAACTGTTTTCATAGGGTTTGACCAGTCATAGTTTGGCCAACTTTAGCCAGCGAATCAAGCAATTCAGCAAAGCAAAGCCGATCTGTTGGCAAGGTGTGGAGACGCAACCTCTGCCCTCGGTGCTGGAACAAAAATAAATAAAAATAGTTATCTTCCGGGTTCTGTGAAAGGAAATGGAAAAACAAAAATAAGATTAGGGACTCTTGTTTAATGACAAAGACGAAAGGATTAGAAAAGGAAGAAAAACGCCCTTTGGACCGATGTCACACCTGGCGCAAATGATAAATTCAAAATTACACGACAAATCAAAATAAATGCTTATTTAAGAAAAACAATAGACAAAAAGGGGTTCTAAACCCAAGGGATGCCACTTAAGACGAAAACACCGGTTACCAATGGTACGTGCATTCTGGCTCGAGATTATAGGGGAGTGGAGCTACGTCAACGAGACTAGAGGGAAAAAAAAACTGATACCTTTTAGGCACAGACAGTTTGGTCAATCACGGGCGTTTGACACTTTACAAAAACCAAATTTCGTCATTTTAACTCTGCCAACCCTATTTTGCCCAATTTCGTTTTTTCAAAAACAAAATTTTGCTGATTCGACTCGCTCAAATCCCAATTTCTCGGTGTTTTCTATTTTAAAACCCCTATTTCGTTGGTTTCGCTCTTTCAAAAACCAGTTTTGTGGACTTTCGCCCATTCAAAACCCATCAATCACAAACAAATTTTGTGATTTCGGCTTTTTCAAACCCAACTTTCGCTCTTCCATAACCAAATGTTTCAAATTTGGCAACTTGGAAACAAAATTTCAATTTTTATTTAATTTCCTATCCCAATTTCGTCGATTTTTACGCTTTTATAAACCACATTTCGTGAGTTCTGCTCTTTCAAAAACCAATTTTCGTGAGTTTTGCTCTTTCATGAACCTTTTTTGTGGAATGAGTTCCTATAAAACCCAATTTTGGTAACTTGAGTCCCTTGAAACCCAATTTTAGGGATATTTGCCTGATCAATAATAAAATTGTGTGGCTTCAGCGTAGGTATAGCTATTTCTAAAAATATTTTCGCAGGTTCAGTTAATTTGAATAACTAATTAGGCGGAACATGAACGATAGAAAAGCAAATTTTGCAATTTTGACGTTTCCAACCTCCAATTTTTCTCTTCCTTGACAAAATGTTTCAAATTTCGAACAGTTCAACAGATTTTTTTTTTATTTCCGACCCCAATTTAGCGGATTCTCACGATTTAAACAAAAACAAATTTCGTGGGTTCCGATCCCGGAAATCACTTTTGCTGGTTAATTGGCTCGTTCATAATTTGGCTCCTTCAAAAACCAAATTTCCAAATTTTGGTTTGTTCAAAACTTAAATTTCGCCCTCTTGGCCCCTACCCAATTTTTTTTTTCTCGGAATTTCACTCTTTCAAAAGCCAATTTTGCGGATTTGATTCATTCAAACTAGTAAACAAGTTTAACATTAAACTGATCAACTTGTTTTCGGACGCCCTACTATATTGTGCTCTCCTTACCATCACAAGCGTCCTACATTTTAATCCTCCTTTTTTGTGTCAGGGTGACACCTGCAGTTACCCTACCGCCACAGTTTTGCTAAAATTTAAGATTGATGCCCGAAAACGTGCATTTTTTGAAGAAATTGAGACTCGAAAATAGCACTGCCGCGGACATTAGGCCATGGAACTTCCCATTTTGTGGGTATATTCGTCAGTTTCCGGCTTCTGTTTTGGAGGCGGCCATTTTGTATTTAACGAGGAAACTTGTAATTTTGCACGAAGGACTCGAAATAGCAAGCTCACAAATATTTATCGCTGAATGTTTCAATTACACGCGCCATTCGTCAGGGTATTGGCACACAGTCGGGGCCGAACGCCGTCTATCTCATGGTCCGCACCCACTTAACCACCATCCCCCCTCTGCCAAAAAAAAACTCCACACTTCCTTTTCCCTAAGGGAACATGGAAGTAAAATGGGCCGAAGCTAGTAATTTCTCTGAAATTAAGCGTGAAATCCGTTGTGGCCGGGGTCTGAGAACACAGAAAACAAATACAAACTTTCAATTTCATAGAAATATTTCATGAAATTAAGACCCAAAACTTGCAATTTCGCAAGTTAGGACGCAAAATTTGCATTTGCTCAAGAATTAAGACACAGAACTTGTATTTTAACAAGACCTGACCCCCTAAACTGGCAATTTTGCGGATGTTCTACCAAGAAACTTGTAATTTCACTCAATTAAGGAGTGGAACGTGCAAATTCAATATTTGCCGCGAGTATTGTGGCGATTACAATTACACGGTTGTGAGGCAATGGGCCCGCAGTCGCCCATTGGCCAGCCCAAGGTCCCGGAAGCTGTAGAAAGTGAGCTGATGCTTGAAAAACGAGGAAACTTCCATTTTTTGCGGATATTGGCCTGAAAAAATGTCGCGACTTTGCGGCTATTCGTCTGGGCGCTGTCATGGCTGGCTATAGCTCGAGTTCCGCGGTCACTATAAACAAAAATCTTCCAAAGCTTTCGAATTCCCAAAATTAAAGACAAGGGACTTGCAATTTTGATAAAAGAAAGACATTTCGCGGATATTCAGACCCGAAACTTGAAATTTCACAGTTTTTTGGCTTAAAAAGACGTATTTTCGTGGCCTGTAATTACCAGGCTTTGAGGAATTTCGGGGCCCGGCATTCAATAACGTGAATTTTCCTTACTGCAAGCTTCCTATTTCCCCGTTATTTGTCTCAAAACTGTTACAACTCAGCAGTTTTTCGTCTGAGCGCGGTCGTTGGAGGTCCACGATCACTTTAAAACCGGAAACTTTCAAATTTTGCAAATATTAAAACCCAAAACTTACAATTTCGCGGATGATGCGCCCAGGGGCGTAGCCAGCCCGTAATCAAAGGGTGGGCGGATGAAATCTAGAAAAGGACCTTTTGCGGCTACGATGACTGACTTAGGGCATACATTTTTGAACAAAAATTGCTTATTTACGGCTAAAATTACGGAAAATTGTTCATTATTCGTCCGTGAAATTGAGGAAAATACCCATTTCAAGGTTTCGCGATGCCACGTCCGGGTCAAAATCAATGAAATTCGCTCTCAAGCGGATTATGTGAACCTTTTCACTGCTAAAATTTGAAGGGAGAAAAATTTGTACTAGGCAGAATTAGGAAAAAGCACTAATTTGTGGCTAGAATACCTTTTCACGGCTAAAATGAAAAAAATGGGCTAGTTAATCGAGGTAGAGTTGAGAAAAAGCACTCAGTTTCAGTTAAAATTAAGGAAAACGTCAATTCGAGGCTAAAAACAGTGCTCATTCACAAGTAAAATCGGGGGAAAAAACTCTGTGCAACTATACTCTTGAGAAAAACTGGATCCACGCCTGTGGGCCAGCTTCACCGGTGAAAATATCAGATGCACCATTGCCTTTTTGTAGGCTTATAACAGAAGCTGGAGGTTAGAATCGCGTCAATTCACGGTCATCAGAGACTAAATTTGCACAGAAACGGCCACTACCCGTCAAAAAATAAATATCTGCTGGAAAACTGGAGGAGTTTATTTGGAGCGTCGAAAGCACGTTATGAACTTCGAGGCATTTCTTGAGTAATTAATCATTGGAGCATGTAGTGACCAATTTTTGGCCTCTTTTTTATTTACTCCGTGCGAAGATCAAAGTGAAGGAGAAGTACAACAGTGAATGTTACAACGAGAGAAGCGCTGACGGCGTTTTCATGTGTTTTCGTTGCCACGCTATAGCTTTATTCCTTTTCCACGCTTGGGTGGTGTTGAAAACCACAAGTTTTTATCTACCAATTTCGAAATAATTAGTGAAATCAGATATTGTTCTATGGCGGTGTTAATCTAGCCCGCCTCCCTCCCTCCCCCCCCCTAAAAACAGAACTGGAAGTTCTTCTTCATTTCCCCCATTTTGTTCTTTCACACCTCGCCAGAAAGATTTCCTCACGTTAAGAAGCAAAAAAAAAAAAATTGAAAAAGAATATCTTGAACAGCCGGAAGCTTCATCGTGTCCGATGAGGCGTGCGCCTTCAAAAAAGAATAAAAAAAAAAAAAAAAGTGAAAGTCTTGCCTCACACTCGTCGAATCCGACCGTCGCGTGGTCGACGAAATACTCCACATTTGTGAGGGTGCGCCTTTGAGTTTACCAAAAAGGGCTGAAAGGAGTTCCGCAGGCTTATATTCGTATATATACGCGTATTTGTGGGGAGCGGTAAAAATACTGGAAAAAAAAATGACCTGAGGGTGAATTCTCACATGAAAAATTGGTGAAAGAGTGAGAATAATTTGAAATGACAGTTTGGTATATCAACTGTCCGTTAACATTGAGCAAATTGTGTTTCACAACGAGAGGAACACTATTAATTCAATTTTTCCCTAAACTTCGTTGGAATGAATTGTTTTTAGAGAGGCGACGGCGCTGAACAAAGTATTTTTCAACATTTTTTTAATTCATTCAAATAGGGGGTATTATGCAAAATAAATTTGAGCTGAATTGATTAGGACTATTCTCGGACTGGTTCTTAAAGGTAATTAAATTTATGTAATTTGTTTAAATTAAGACGTATAATGATAGTAGAAACGTTTTTGAAAAATTATAATTAGAAAAAAAAAAAAAAAAAACTGTAAGCACTTACTATTAGACGATGGCTTTATACACATTTTTCTTTCGGAATTTAGAGTAATTTACGCCGATAGTCATTAAAATAAAAATGTAGAAGTTGTCAGGAAATGGCAAAAACTTATTTTTAAGCCGCGAATAAATAGGAATGAGCCAATGAGGGGGAAGGAGCGGCGATATTCTTTGTCAAAAGACGTGGTAGATTCTAGGCGCATTCTCCATTAATGAATGTATAAGCTGTTTGAAAACGCTTTTAGGTCTTGCGAACCGGGTGGTTACAACTTTTCCGATTTAAGGTCGCCTTGTTAAGTCTTTTCCGCTAATAAATACGCCTATAAATATGCATATAAGCTTCCATTTGTATTGAATTATATAAAAACAAAATCGGATACAATAAAGTATTGTATATAAGGATTAATATTATATAAGGATTAATTTTATGCAAAAAGTGATGATATGCATTCATCGGCAACTTTTTTTCCTGGAAATTAAATGGCCACACGCATCTTACATAGTTGCCTCGTACTCCTCGTCGGATTGCCCTCCGGGGCTTAAACCTAAAACTCAACGACAAACCCCTCCCCCTCCGTCATCATCATGGGGTACAGCCCTCTAACTGACAAATGAGAGGCATTCACCGCTTCCCACGGAGCAACTTATAACGTTTCAAAGTGTTAAATTAAGTTAACATTTTCCCCCCTCAGACCTGAATTTATACGCGCTCACGAGCTGATTTGTACCACGCCACAAGGCTTTACTGTTTTATAAATCGTTTTCTTTCTTTTTTTTTTCTTTTCTCGCGAATAGTTTTCTTGGGATATGCTCCCGCTTCCAAGTATAAACGAACATAAGTGAAGCTGTTTTTAGTTTCTTTTTTTTTTTTTTTAGAGTCCCCGTGAACTCCAAGAATTAATAAGCGACGATGGTAGATAAAAAGAGACGGAGTGAGGGCGAGAAAAATATTCTCCGTGATTGGACTGTGTTTGGACAGCGTGAAGGTGTGAGGGGGGGTGGTGGTGGGGAGGGAGAAAAATGTGCTGGAAATTGTGTTCCAGAGAAACGGTGCCGAAAAAAAGCGTTATCTTTTGCTTTGTGAGTTTCGAAACATGTCGGCGAAGAAGATTTCCAGAGAGCGTTTCAATTTGTCACTTGCTTATACTACACGCCGAAAAAAAAAGAGAGAGAGAGAGAGAGTGAGAGAGAGACATGGGAAAATTCCTAGGCTGCTTGAGCTTTTACTCATAAATCCAATTAAAAAGTTGGGAAAGGCGAGATCGCTCGAATAGGATCCCATGAACACAAGTTTTGCATTCTTCTTATTATTCTTGGAATTCTCCTGAAAAGAGGACCTCCAATCAGCGTTGAGACGTTCAAGACTAGTGTTTTCAACGAAATTGGAGAAGAGGTTTGGTAATGATGTAGCAGAGAGTCATCCCGCTTGTCAGCTTGTATTGATTTTACACGGAAACAGCATCAAAAAAGTACAGTCCCGGGTGCAATAAATAGTGAGGAATGGGCCAACCCTGCAATACTTGGCTCATGAAAGGAGCCACTTTAGAATGAGCCGATACCCTCGAAGTTTTGGTTGTGTTGGTATGAAATCCGTGGAGTCGGCTCTTTTTGTGTGCCAGCCCAGGTAAAATTATGATATTTGACGAGCCAGATCTGTGAAATTAGGTTTTTGAAAAATCCAAATCCATAAAATCGGGTTTTGATAGTGCCTATACTTGTCCCCAGGCCCAGTTCTGTGGCTTTTATTCGTTCTGATGGACTGTATATTGCGTGGGATGTACGCACCCAGACAGCAACCATCAGAATCCAGTCACCGTGCTTCCATAGGGCATCACTCTCTCTGTAATAGCAGTATAATGATTTTTAATTGAGCCAACTGACGAAATATCACACAATCTGGGTTCTTTCTTTTTTGTTAGCCTGTACAACGGGGTAGCGATCCTAGAGAGCTCTGGAATAAAACGAGCGTAAAAGTTTATCAAAACGAGGAATGACTGCACTGATTTGACTTTAGTCGGTGTTGGAAAGTTTAAGACGGCCGACACCTTTTCTGGGTCTTTTTGAATCCCATTCGTGGTCAGGATGAATCCCAGGACGGGCAGTCTTGTGCGAAAAAATTGACATTTCAGTAGATTGAGGGTAATGTTATTGGTCCGGCACATTTCAAACACTGTTTTCAGGTGATCGAGGTGATCTGAGGCTGAATTAGAATGGATGAGAAGGTCATCGACGTATGACTTTACGTATATTTCGTGCTGCATGCTCTGGTATTAAGGGACGGAGGGCCTTTTCTAAAGCCGCCGTTGAACTGCGAACTCCGAAGGGTACCCTGGAAAAGTGATAAACGAGCCCTCTGTGGCGAAAGGCTGTATATTTTCGGCTGTTCGGGTGTAGTCGAACTTGGTGAAATGATGATACCAGGTCTAGCGTTGACAAGTGTGTCACTCCTGCTGCATCTTTAATCAGTTGATCGAAAGTTTGTGGGATGTCGTGTTCTTCGAACATTTTACTATTCATCTTACGGGCGTCTAGCGTCGTTCGTAGTTCTCCGTTCTCTTTGCGTACTATGAGCAGAGGGTTGAGAAATGGGCTGTTCGACCTCTCGATAATTCGTTGTGTCAGAAGCCGTTTTATTTCGCCATCGACCTCTTCTTGGTCTGCTGCTTTTATTGGATACTGAAATGTTTTAAAAGGCGTTTCGTCTTTTAGCGTTATTACATGTTCGTAACCCTCTATTAGGCCCGGTTGGTCACCGAAAATTGACTCATATCGTTGTACCAATTGCTT
The DNA here is from genome assembly GCA_038030265.1 of Corythucha ciliata. Lineage (NCBI taxonomy): Eukaryota > Metazoa > Arthropoda > Insecta > Hemiptera > Tingidae > Corythucha > Corythucha ciliata. Next base: position 3,752,339 of record CM075938.1, read on the forward strand.
GAAGTCGCGTACTGTATGGCTGGGCACGTCCTGAAATTTCGTGCATAAATCCTGTAATATATTTTGAAAAGAGTTTTTAGTCGTCAAGTCCCCGTCATTGTTAAGGTTTGTCCGGTAAGTGGCCGATACTTCAAGAGTTTGCTTGTTTTTACAGTATTTTGGGAAGGTCACCGTCGCTGTGGCCTGAGCTTCGAAGTGAAACGAGATTTGTTGCGTTTTTAAATCGATATGCGTTTCCCATTCATTCAGCGTTTCCATCCCTAGAATGACGTCGTGATTTAGATTTGGTATCACCAAAAATTTACACAGGGTTTTGGCGTCCTGGATTTGCAGTGCGAGGAGTACTTGAGCTTTTACCCTATGAGCCTTTTTAGAAACCGCGGTCGTTACTTTGATCCCCTGGACAGGAGGTATTGCGACTCGTCCCAAATCTTCCGAGATCGCCTGAAACTTTTTTTCATTAATGGCCGTCACCATGGACCCCGTGTCTACGAGAGATTCGGAGAGAATTAGGCATTTTATAACCGGACAAAGTGGTCGGGGTGTCTTTTGCAGAATCCTATCGTCATCATCTTCCGAAGGGTCGTCTTCGAGTCTTCGAACAACGTTGCGACTCTTATATTCATTTCTGATGGCATCATCGGTAAGGGATCTTCTCTTTTTGTGTCTGTGGCGATGTTTCGTTCGTCTACCACATGAGTTTTGCCGTTTTCGAGTTGAACGACGTGTCCCGCCTCTTCGAACAATGGGGAGGTTTCTTCTTCGTTGTGTTTATGGAAACCTGTCAGTTTGCATCTCCGGACCGTGTCAATACCCTGAGGAGTAAGCGAAAACACCTTTACTTCGTTGAATGCTGGAGCACAAACGATGGCTACTGCTTGTGGCAGTAAGCTCTGCAGAGCAAGTGGTGTATGTAGGTCTATACTAGACAAAAATGCCGTTTGAAATGGGTGTGTATGTATCCATCCGATAACACATAAATCGGATGCCCACAGGAATGGTATTAATCGGGGGTCGTCCAATGCCTCACACGTATTTCGTGATCCCGTTTGAGGGGGCAGATATATCGTGGTGACTGTCCAGGTGCCGTCTGCGTTCTCCTCTCCTAACAAGTAAGCACAATTTTCCAGGTTCTTTGCTGTGTTTGTCATGGCCTGCTCCATGAATCTATCTGTAAGGTCTGAGAAGATGTAGGTTGACGGTGTTTTGTTAGATTTTTTTGAATTTGATTGTGTGGCTTCCGGGTGGATGGTCATGTCGTCGTGTCCCACCTCACCCGAGCACTCTAGTTTTTTGTGTCGTTTCGAGCCCCTGACCCTTCCCCATGAGACTTCTCGAATAGGGAGGAGGGTCGAGGGGCTTCTTCGCCGTGCCTTATAACAGATAAATCGGCGAGTTCTCTTGTTCTTGTGAGTTGTGCTTCGTTCTGTTTTTCTATGCTTTGTTGGATGTCTGTCCTTACCGAGTCGACGTAGTCACTACACGCGTTCATTATCGTGATTTCCAGGTTACTAAGTTCCCTCTTATACGAATGCTGTTCTTCGGCGATCGCCTCTAGCCTCTTCCGAAGTTCTTCCGCCGTCTTCCGATCTTCTATGCGAGCCTGATTAAAAGTTGTTATAAGTTTCGTCATCGCCCTGTGAAGGTCGCCACCTTGGTCGCCTACTTGTTGCTCTACTGACGCGTCTACCTGCCTCGTTTCCTCTTCTTCCACCGGTGGTAGCTGTGGTACTTCGGTATCCAAAAGGCTAGTCTTGGTTTTGATATTAAGGTCGAGTTGACGGAGTTTTGTCCTTTTTATATGAATTTTTAATGTGGTGTCGACATGGGTGCACAGGTACGGAATACCTTTTTGAAGGGTCGTCGTGTCCGTTTCTACTGAAGTTGTTCCTTGAAACGCTATGAAAGAACAGGCGCCGTTGGGAGCGTTTTTATATGGTCCGGGCTCCAATATTCGTGAGCGAGTTCGGTGCGCTTCGAGCGTACTTCAACGAGTTGGCCAGCGGAGTCTCAAAGGAAGACCAGAAAGAAAAGCTTAAGGATTCGGACTTCATGAGTTAGAGTGTGTTATGCTTCCTTAATTTTCGTGGATTGTGAGGGTTCTTTGGTTTTTACCTTGCGCCTATTTCTTTTTCAGCCAACGTCGAGGTCCTGTTTTCCACGGGCTTCCGCTGCCACGATCAGGGGGAAAATGGTGGCTCCCTTTAATCCCTTTCTCATTCTTCGAAGGTTTTCCGATCCCCTCTTCCTTTTGCGACGAGTGCCGACTACCTCATGAACATGTTCTAACCGGCACATTTTTTCACCCGCGAACTTTTTTATTTCTTTAATTATTATGTTCGTTAATTTTATTTAATTAATTGTCGATCTATTTAATTATTAGTTATATTTAAATTTTTTTTTTTAGGCTTAGTTTATGTTTTTACTAAATGGGCAAAATCTACTTTTAGCTCCTTGGCTTGTTCCATAACAGTTTTGACGTGCGAACCAAACACGCAAAATTGGTTTTTGAAATGCTTGAAGCCGTAAAAAATGTTGTTTGGAAGAGCTAAATCCGCGAAATTACTTATTTAAATGAACCAATCCCACGAATTTTCGTTTTTTAAGAAGTCCATAACCGCGAAATTGGTCGAATCAACAGAATTCGGCGTTTGAAAGACCTAAATTCCGGTCATTGGTTACTTGAACGAGCCAACCCCATGAAATTGCTTTTGGATTGGAGCGAACAGCGTGATATTTTGTTTTTCGATGCAGTGAAACGCGAAAAATTGACTTGGAGGGGGGGGGGGACGATAGCCCTGTTAAATTTTTTTTTTTTAGTGAGACGCAACCTCGCAAAGTATCGTGTTTTAGTGAGCCATCTCGATGAAAGTGCGCCCTATAGAATTCAAATATACGATGCACGCTCGCACAAATCCAATAACGCTTTCTTTCAGGAAACTGGAAACAATTTCATGGTTGTTGTATCCTCACATGTGATTGAGGACGATATACATATAAACAATTGATTTCACAAAAACATTTTATTGTCTAGAACTCTAAAACATAGCGCATACATTGAATTCACGTACTAGTCTTCTCTTCTGGCCCCAACAATATCGGACGTTACAACAATGGTGTAGCCTCTGGCATAACTGCCAGAAATGCCAAAACGCAGCCAAACACTGCAGTACGATTGATTTTGTATAGAGGGACTTTTATAACCATATTGCGGTAATGGTCTACGACCACAAAAAGTTGGCCAGCCCAGCTCTGCCGCGTTAGAGGAAGCTCCCGAGGCAGGCAATAAGTCAAGAAGAGACGAGTTTTAGGATTCTGATAGGAAATGTGAGCGATAAATAGTCAATTGTGGGGAAAGGTTGTCCGAGGACGAGAAATACAATGAAATAAGTTTTTAAGCATCAGAAAGCGATCGTGCGCCTGAGATCCGTGATTTAACAATTTAGATTTATATCTTGATCATTTAAGGATTATGAAATTATAGCCCATTGCATAAACAAAGGAATAAAACTGAGGGGGAAAAAAATCCTCCCCAGTTGTTAGGAGGGGCGGGGGACAATAAGAGAAATTGTAAAAACTCTTTCCATGGCGTGATGCATATCCCGCTGTTTAATTCTGATCTTTTTCCACTTGATTAGCATATCCAAAAAAAGTACCGCTTGTTTGGACAATTGGGCTCACGTTGCACCAGACGGTCCTTTTTCAATGTTTCTTCTTTTCTTCACTTTCCCCTGTCAGTGGCGGCAAAAAATAAAATAAATTCACACACACGCACACAACAAAAAACAGAAAATTGAGTCGTTAGGGCGCTTCTCCCGAGGTCATTGAATAGTTTGCTTTGTTTCTTCCATCTCCCCAATCACTTGATCCGACTGCCCCGAAGGAATCATTAATATTCATCGATGTTTATGCCCATAGTTCGACCCTTCATCGCTCTTTTTTTTATCCTTCCTCCGGTGTCACTCGCAAGTTATTTCTCCGCGATCGATTTTAAATGAATTTATTAATTTGAACACGCATAGAAAAACAAATTGCTCCAGCGTAGAAGTGGGTGGCAGTTTGAGTTCAAATTAGACAAAATGTTATCAACTTCATCGGCATGATCATTATCTTGAAAACCCTGAACTGTGCAGGATTTTACAGTTTGATGGGAGGGGGTTCTTCGCTGAAATTTCTGTTAAAAGATTGAAGAAGAAAAAAAATCTGGAGCGCTGCCTCCCGAAAGGTATATAACATATTAATATTGAAGTTTGATGTCTTGGCCTGGAATAACTTCTCCCCTGTGGTGAGAAAGCTCGTGTCAATTATAGATTTTTCTCATTCAAATTAAGCTCTACCCCTAATTTAGTATGAGGCAAGCTTATGTGAGATTGTATTAAGTCGATAGACCGTTTTTTTAGCTGTTATTTAGCTGTCGTATTATTCTGACCATTCATGTCAACAATAAGAAGTGCATCTGTTGCACTCTTGTCTCAAGTATCGGCTGAATTCGAGCTTCAATCAGGTAATTTGACAGCCTCCAATCTTCATCATCCAAAATTATATTCTATCTACCATCAGTCTGAACGAACTAAAATCGTCGAAAGAAATCAAATTGCCATCGAACGTGATGCCGAGTCTTCTTTCCATCCCATCCAAGAGCATAAAACCTAAAAATTCAATTTTTTTTCCTTCTGTAAACTTCCGTGGGGCCTCCACCAAACGTCTCATGGCTGGGGAGGGGTGGCAGCCCAGTCCTTCACCACCACAGTGACACGCTACTGTCCAATAAACCTTAATATTCAGTCGAATAAAAGACTATGAGTATAGAACGACGTTGTAGGTGAATCAGCCAGGTGAATATCCACCATTGATACCTTCGCGAATTCGCGTTTTTAATAATTTACCCAGTGAACATGAGCCATTTTTCTTAATTTGGCCAGGAATTATCATTTTTATTTATTTTAGTAGCTAATTAGGGTTTTTCCCCCAATTTTATCCAGAGGCCAGGGACCCCCAAATTGGCCGAGGCCCCTAGACAGCTGCTTAGTCTGCCTCGGCATAAATCAGGTCCTGCCCGTAGTTTCTTTAGATCCTTAAAGGGGATATAATTGAGAAGGCCTACTTACGTGCTGTTTTTGGGGTAAGAATGCGGCAAAAAGTTTGGAAAAGCGCTAATATTCGTGATGGCTGAAACTGCCAAAAAGCACTCATTTGTCGTTTCTCGATGCCAAGAGACCAAAACTGAGAAAACATTGCTGATTCGCGGAGTACAGAGGCGCTGTTACAGCTAAAATGTCGATAAAACCGGTAATGTGCTGAGAAAAAGCTCTAATTCACAGCTAAAATTGAGAAAAACACCAAATTGTGCCTAAAATTCTTGTAAATGCACCCATTTTTTTTTTGAGACACCACCCACGGGTAGGAGGGTTGCCCCCCCTCCCGGCACGGAATTCTAGGTGGATTATTGTGCCCCTTCTGGGTCTGTGGATCTAGTCCAGGATCCCCTTCCCTCTGACAAGGTTTAGGAGGTCCTCGGCTAGAGTTTCGCCGGTCGGAGCGACCTCGAGTAAGTCGGCCCCGAAGATGCTGAGCCGGCGGCCCGCGAGCGCCTCACACTCGAACGCGATGTGATAGGCGGTCTCGTCTTCACCCCCACACAGCCTACACACCGGGGTCTCCGTGGTTACCCCGATGCGGTCTAGGTGGTAACGGAACTGACAGAATCCTGTGATAAGGCCTACCACCGTTCTAAGGTCTCTCCGGCTAAGTCGGAGCAGTTTGCTCGTAAGCCTCCTGCACGGTCCTTCGACCATGCACTTACTCTGCCGATGTCCCTCCAGTCTCTGCCAGCGTATAGCCGCCTAGGCATTAACCCACTTGGTCGGACGCCGACTCCGGGCCAGTGACGTCTCCACTCGAGCCCTCCCTGGTCAAGGAGTCCGCCTGATCGTTCCCATAGATACCTTTGTGTCCCGGTACCCATTCAAGGCTTACCTTGCTATCCTGGGCCGGTAGACAAAGGCTTTGGTGGCAGTCTAACAAGCCCGGAGCTCACTACCGGAGCCGTTAGTGCCTTAATGGCAGCCTGGCTATCCGTGAGAATACGTATATGGGCATTTTGATCGTGCCTACGTATATTCTCAGCAGCACAGCGTAGACTTCGGGTTGGAAGACCGAGGTGTGTACCCCCAGAGGTGTAGACAGCCTCCATTCGGGTTCCACCCCGTGGGACCCGATGATGTCCGACATCATGCCCAGCACTGGGTCCCGAACAGTGTCTAGGATCCCAGTGTGGGTCCTCCTGGAATTTAGGCTTCCACCCCTTCATAAACCACCCCATTTATACCTTAGGGCCGACATTGCCGCCGCCCCCTTGATGAAGACATCAACGGGAGGGAGTCCCGTCAGTATGTCCATCGTGGCAGTAGGAGTGGAGTGCATAGCCCCAGTGACCATCAGGCACGCCAGTCTAAATGAACCCATTCGCGGCTTCTAAGGCAACTTTGTGGCTAAAATAAAAAAAAAACGCAAATTCATGGCTAATAGGTGCTAAAAACCCCGCTAGTTCACGGCTAAAATTGAGAAAACGTTATACTCGCGACCAAAATTTCGAGAGGCGCTAATTCCGACACAAAGCGCTCAGTCACCGCTAAAATTGAGAAAATCGCCAATTTTTCGGTATAAATTGAACATAAGCGAGCTTATTGGTGGATATGGTGTAGAAATAGCGCTAACGTGGCTAAAATAAGGACAAGGCCATAATTTAACGATTATGAAAGAATTATAGAGAGGGCCTCATAGAGAATTCCCCCCCCCCCCACCTATAGATGCGGGTTCACAAGTGCCCATTTGTTACTTCACATACAGCGGAAAACGGGCGAAACTTATCGCCTTTTTTATCATCAGTTTATGTTGTAGATTTTCAAAATATCAATGCGAGCTCTCTTCCGAATAATTTCAGACTGGTGGAGCCGGGGTCCGTCTTCTCGAACATGCTTATAACAAAAGAACGTAAAGATATCGCAAGATCTCGCCTAGCTATATGGAATCGAAGCTTTTCTCTATTCATAAAACTGTTAAGGATCAAGATCATTTTATATACGATGTATTCATAGCATGGCTATCTATTCCTCTCTAATCTAAATCTGTAGTCTGTATCTATACACTGAAGTCTATGAGAGAAGCTCGCTGATGACTTCACCGAAGCCTGCGGAAAAAAGTAAACAATGCGCTTTTTTTTTTTTCTTTTTTTAGCGTCGTGAAGTGCGTGTACTTTGTTTGAGTGAAAGATAATAAAAAGAAATCATTCCGGGGGTGATGAGGACGTGGCCCGTTGTTTTTCAAGAACGAAAGATGACTAGGCCATCAGGATCTTTTATATGGTTGAGCTTCCACCCTCGCACTCGTACTTTTGTGTGTGTTTTTTTTTTTTTTTTAATTCTCCTCCAACACGAGCCCCGCTCATTCATTATACTGTCACGCCCCTTCCCCTCCCCCCACTCATCCCTTCAGTTCTCATAGTCGCAACTTGGCTCGTGACCCGTACCCAACAATAACATTTTGGAGCCTCAAGGGAAGAGAGGCAGCAATTTCCTTTCATTCCTTTCGCCTATTTGTCTCCTCGCGGCGTTGCTTAATTGCTACAATGGCGCGTCGTTCGCGAAATTCAAGTCAACATTATAGACAAAGAAAAATAATTATACGAAAAAAAGTGAAAGAGCGGTAAATCAAGATGAAAGAAATGCGTGGGATGACACGAGAAACTTCGATTTATACGATGAAGGCTTAATCTTGAAGAATCATGATCCTCCACTTTAACCCCGATTAGTCTCGTGCGTGACAAATTAATTTTGAAATTATTATTTTCAATAACCCGATCAGATTCATAAAACCTCGAAGAGAATTATTATGGGCTTTTACCCTCCATTTTCAATTAAATCTAGCTAGTCAAGATGAACCTCAATAATGTATGAAGCGTAAATAAATAAACCATAATTTGATAAAGCACATTTGGTTCAAAATGTAGTCCAAAAGCTATTTAATTTTGAGATTATTATCAGCTTGCTTGATACAGAAGAATAAGAAATAACCGCTTATACCTTTTTTTGCCTTAACAAATTTATTAATTATTTTTTTCATATCATATAGTCTGTCATCACCTGGCCGATTTCGAAGAACTAACAAATTTTACCAACTGTCCTCTGATCAGCAAACGTTTACATTCATTACATGGGTTTTCCGTTGAGAACTATAGTAGCCGCGACACTGGTCTAATCGCTGATTTCCAATGCTCAAAGTCTTGAAAATAAATCTTCAAAGAAAACCGCAAGGGCAAAAGTATTGAAAATAATATTAATACTCTTGAGTGATGTCACGCAATATTTTTAATTCCCCCTGAATGGAGGAAAGGACAGGCATTCACAAGCCGTGAGACAATGCAACTTCATCGGGCGCAAGGGCATACAGGCGCTTATAGTTACGGTGACCAGATTTTTTTCAAAGATGGACCAGAAAAGGGAAATTGATGCAGCGACCTCCATTATCCTTATCGTGGATTTTCAACTACGGCTCGTATTGAATTAGCCTGTATACCCGCCGCCGTTTAGGTAATAATTAGCCGCAGCTCTATACAAAACCTATAATTCAATGAAGACACCGCCTGTGTCGTTGTGCCCCTCTTCACAAACACGAAACCACGTCGACAAGCGGTCGCTTCCCTGTTATTCGTTTATTGCTTTCCCTCCTCGCCTAATTTCTGATTTTGAAACGTTTTTTTTTTTAAGCGTTGAAAGAATGACAGCCAATAAAGCAAGCGAGAACGCTACAACATACCCCTTCGTTCTTCTTTTTACGACGCCTCTGTCTTGATTGCACGTACTTGGAAGAGATTCCCTTAAAACGAACCTTGTTTGGTTCCCATGATGCAGTAGCGGGAAGGAAAAAAAAATAAAATAAAATGAAAGGATTCTATAAATCCGCTGTTTTCTTCCTTCCCGTCACTTCGCCACTTGAAAACGGGCTGCAGGCAAATTGTTTTTTATGACTCGTAGCCTCACGCGAGAACATGCAGTTTTGTATAGTAGTTAGGTATCTTTATTTATTTGTTATCGCTTTTAAACGAATCATAATTTTTTGGTTCCAAGATTACAATAATACTTCTATTCGCAATTTCCTTGAAACCCTCTAAAAAAAAAAAAAGAAATTTGGTGTCATAACTTAAGCCCCGAGATTACAGGTGAGAGTGAAAAAAAAAAAAAAAAAAATCATCGTGTGTGGCTGAAGAGCAGCGGCAAAATGATCCGGCTAATTGATCCTAATCTCTGGGACACGCCCCTGTGTCACCCATTTCGTTTGGCATGAAGAGAAGGGAAGTTTTTTTTCTTCTTCTTTCCCATAGAAGCTAATGACTGAAATGCACCTTAGATAGCCTCTTTATAACCGCCAGTCCTTGAGCATTAATTTTTTGACCAAATAACCAAGTGGCATTTAAAAAATAACTGTAATATTTTGGAAGTTAACGTAGTCGATTTTTTTTTTTTTTTTTCTCAAACGCGTTGCCACAAAATGTATTGCTTTAAGCTGGCCGTTAAGTGCGAATTTCCGCGTAAATATCAGGGTGGATTGACAATTTATACGAAGATTCTTTCGATATTCACCGTAATTTTATCGTTGTGATGCACGAAGGTTATAAAAAGGGGCGAAAAGGGTAACAACTTTGCATTCAAACTCTAGATATACTTTCCTCCTTGTATCAGTTTTGGGGTGAAATTCCAACCATCTGCAGCGAGAGTTTTGTTGTGTGATTCATGGAGTGGTTTAGTTTGTGAGCTGCAATTTTTTGTTTTACCAACGATAAGTCGATAACTGTTATTCAGTCGCTTATAAGATGATTTTACTCGGAACCTATATGGTTCAAAATCAGAGTTCACGAGACGTGAATTCTCGCAAAATCATTCGTGCGAACAATAAAGGAGGAAAGTCGGTCCACGCAATTTGCCGCGGCGCGCGGCACAGACCCTGGGGAGACTTGCGTTGTTATTATAGGGCTCTGAATAACGATGAATATGACCTCAAGAGTTGAGACTGACGCGAGATATCAACATTTTTAATCACGGTGCGAACTGGCGATTTGGTACAGACCACACGCGACTACTATATGACTGTTATGACCAATGTTGTATTGATATCAAGTTGCTTCGCTTGTGATTACGCGCGGTTCTCAAGGTCGAAGGGAAAATCGCTCCCGTCAGAGAGGTCTGACTCCGCTAGCACGTCTATTTTGCAATAGCAGTAAATGAGTTGAAGTGTGTTATTTTATGTTTTTCTTGTTCCAATGGTTAATTAAACACGTTATTGAAATTAGGGCAATTAAGGGGCCTTATTCTCCAACGAAATGAAAACTTTACTTAGATAGAAATATTGAAATCTAATTTATGAAATCTAGGCACGTATTCAAAGACATTTCTTAAGTCCCGTTCACAAGCTCTATGCTTGGGTTGTGTGGTGTCTACGCAATCTATGAAATTGCTTCATTTTTTGAGGGAATAAATTTGTTTGGCTGCATAGACTCCACATAACGTAAACATAGAGCTTGTGAACGGGCCTTTAAACTTCAATTTCCCTAAGTGGACGTCTAAACAGCTGATTTTTTTTTCCTACAACAACTGATTTGATTTTTATAAAATATAGCCGAATAATTATAAAAAATCAGCTGAGAAATTTTGTTAACGCACGCGTTATGAGTTACAGAATAGGCCCGCTGGTCTGTTTTATTTAAGGCCCGTTCACAAGCTCTATGTTTGTGTTGACTGAGATGGATGACGGTATTGTTGTCTTGGTGCTGGAGGCTTCCTCGTCTTTACAACTTTTTGGAGTCGTTCTGGACACCCGGGAAAAATCCTGGGGATAGTAGCACCTTTTACTAAAGACCATCTTTCTCGTGGAATTTTATGAATTTCCCCGTTCGGATTTTTGGTCTCAAAATATTTCAAGATCAGTAGCGTCCCGACGTAGGGGCGAGGGGGGCCCCCGAAAAACTTAAAGATGGAAAAATCACAATCTTTAGGTTAGGAAAAAAGTAATAAAAAGTTTGGAAAAAGCGCCAATATCCGTGGCTGAAACTGCGAAAAAAACGTTCATTTGTGGTTTTTTCGACGCAAATTCCGGACTAAAATGAAGAAAAAATTGTTCATTTCGCAGTGGATAGGGGCCACTTTACGAATACAATGAGAACAAAAATTCTAACGTGCTGTTCTTTGGCCAAACTCGTGGCTGAAATGGTGAAAAAGTGCTAATTCAAATCTTTAAATAAAAAAAAAAAAAAAAAAAAAACCGCTAGGTAGGGCTGAAATTAAGAATGGGGCTTAAAATGTAAAATTCTCTACGGAAATTGCGAAAAACGATAATTCACGAGCTCAAATTAGTTGAAGTGATGATGAAAAAAATCACTAATAAAATCGCTGCTAAAATTAAGGCAAATCACGAATAAAACTGACAAAAAGCGCCAATTAGCGGTTAAAATTCAACAAAAGGCCAATGCTCGGCCGAAATTAGAAAGAATCACTAATTAATTTGGGCCTAAAATTGAGTAAAATCGCTAATTCGCGGAAAAGTCTAGAACAAACAAGAATTTGCGGAGACCGCTAATTTATTAGATAGCTAAAATTGAGAGAAACCCTAATTCGCGGCTAAAATTTAGGAAAACGCTGACTCGCTGGTCAAATTTAGGAAAATGTGAATCCGTGGCCTCTGAAGGCAACTTCGGGCTTAAAACTGGGAAAATGCGCTAATCCATAACTAAGAGTGGAGAAAAATTATAATGCAGAGCGAAGATGTTTAAAAAACTGTTGATTTTCTGCCATTATTGAGAAAAATCACGCTGGCACGGCTAAAACTCTAGTTTGTTGCTCAAATTGAGGAAAAGTGCTAATGAGCTGCTAAAAAAGGCAAAACATCGCTATAATCAGCAGAAAAAAATCGCTTTCTAGGAATTAAAAACGCTATTTCACATTTCGCTGCAAAAATTGAGGAACTCGCATAAAGTACAGAAAAATTTTAATATGCGGTTAAAATTGAAACAATAGATAAACCCCAAATTAGAGGCTAAAATGTAGGAAAACGCAAATCCGTGGCCTCTGAAGTCAACTTCGGGCTTAAAACTCGGAAAAAGCGCTAATCCATAGCACCAATTTAAAAATAATTTCCTAGTATGCTGCTATTACTGAGGAAAATCACTCATTAGCACGGCTAATTTGATTCAAAACGCCATTTGCAGTTCAAATAGGGGAAAAGTTTTGATTCACTGCTAAAATGGTAAAACATCCCAAATTTGCAGCAAAAATTGAGGAAAACGCTAATTCAAAGTCACGACCTAGAAAAATCGCTTTTACGGAATGAAAACGCTACGTCGCTGCTAAAATTGACGACACTTATTATTATTATTATTATTATTCAGTGGGCCCGCACCCGGCCTAGCCGAGCCCGAAGCGCTTAAGCCGTTACCGGCTCATACGCCATGCCCTTAGGGTCGGACTCGGAAAAGCCTAATGCGGGTCCGCAAACCTATCTACGGCATTCACAAACTGAAGGACTCGGACCCCCTCGGCCCTCGAGAATGTGATGCCTGGCAACCTATCTGTCCCGAAAATGCGCGGAAACGAGTAGCCGCATACCTCTTCACACTCCCCTACAAAGTGCATAGCCGATTCCTCTTCCAACTCGCAGCCCCGACACATTGGGTCTGCCACTATTCCCATTGTGTGGAGGTGCTTACGTAGCGCGTATCCCCACAACTCTCCGCATGCTGCCTCTACTTAGGTGATAGCAGCCACATCGTCGCCTCCCTGTCCCATTCCCGAATGCAAGCCCTCGCTTGCCGACAGGCTGAAAGGCTATTCCAACTCCTGGCGGCCTCCCTATCCGCCCAATCCTTTATCTGGGCTCTCCTCACTGTCTTCGAGACACTTATACTAATTCGCGGAAAAATTGCAGGAAAATATCTAATTCACGGCTAAAATTGAAGAAATTATAATTTTCGGCTGTGGTTAAAAGTACGCCAATCCAAGGCATCTGCGTTTTGTTCGGGGCTAAAACTGAGAAAAACGCTTCCACGGATGAAAGCGAACAAAAAAAAATGATAATGCGGGGCAAAAATGTTCAAAAATCAACTAATTTGCGGTTGATATTGAGAAAAATAACTACTAGCCCGCCTAAAAATTAGAGAAACGATAACTTTTGCCACTGTTTCTCAAATTAGGAATAAGTGGTAATTCACTGTAAAAAAGGTAAAACATAGCTATAAGTTGCAGCAAAAATTGAAGAAAACTCCATTTCGCGGCTAAAATTGAGGAAACTCACTAATTCGTGGATAAATTGTGTAGAAAAAGCTATCATTCGTGGGTAAAATTGAAAGTATTCAAACTTTCAACTGTTAGTGAAAATACGCAAATTTGCGGATTCTGAAGGCAACTTTGTGGCTAAAATTGAGAAAAACCGCGAATTCATGACAAAATAAGTGTAAAAACATCCGCTACTTCCCGACTAAAATTGAGAAAATATCCAATTTGCGGCTTAAATTGAGCACAAACTCTAATTGGCGGATAGGATGTATAAATACCTAGAACTCGTGGCTAAATTAAGGGGAAATCCATAATTTGATGCTACGTAATAATTTTATTTCTTGCTTATTTAGTGACTCAAGGGGTCTCATAGAGATTTCCGCCCCGGGCCACGATAGGGGTCGGTCCGCCAGTGTTCAAGATGTCCTCTTCTTGAAAATGAAGGGCACAAACTTTGTCTTTGAGAGTTAAATCCCGTTCGGCTTGTGGGGTTGCAGAATTCCATCTAGTTAGTTGATCCTACGAACATTTTTCATAAATCAAAAACGAAAGCATCATAGGCATTAGGGAGACGTGGGCGGTGGGGGTCTGCTGGATAGGGCTTCAGTTTCCATATATTATAGACGTCGTCGGGAGGTAACAAGGGGGGGAATGGAAGCAAGAGCCCAAAAATGAACACAAATAACATAGATTTTGGTAAAGGTGGTCTGAAACAGCAGGTTTGTTCCAACATCCCCTAGAACTATAGTTGAAACAGATTCTAAAGAAACCTAGAAATAATTAAAACCAATTTGTTCCAGTTAATTTGTGTATCATTTCCAGAGATTATGATTGGCTGCTGAGGGCAAATGCCCCAGGCAGACGTTCATATTCGTACTCAGCTCATCATTATATCTACCCAATGGAGCTAGTTTCATGACTATGTTCTTCCGGTTGACTGGGACTGTCGCCAGCTCTCGGTCGGGAATTCCTAATTTACTGACCCTGAGTTGTCTTTACTGATCAGATACTTAAAATGCTCAGATCGATTTTGCATACAACAAACCAGACGGGATTTCCTCAGAGTGGTTTCTCTACTGACCAGGTACTGGTAATGGCTCGAATCAACCTAAACTTTTGCATACGGTTTTACGCGTGGGTCAATACGACTTGCCCTGAAATTTAATCCTGATCGGTTGAGGGAAACTCGGGAAATCCTACTGACCAACGTAGGCGTTCGTTTTGGCCAAAGAGTAAATCGTATACCAAATTTCAGCTTGATCCGAGCATTTCAAGTGTCCGGTCAGTAGAGATAACTCTGGGTCAGTAAATTAGGCACTCTCCTCTCCATCTAACAGTGATGTAACAGGCCGTGCTTAGATAAAGTGGCATTTCAGAAAATGAGCTCACAGTGACTTTTAATTCACACTATCATGTTAAATTGCCTTGACATTTAAAAAAAAAATTTAAAATCACTGAGGGATTTTAGTGCGTGTCACTGTCACGTGCCGGTCTAGTATAAATTGGTCCCTAGAAATTGTGAGAATAATATTTTTATTTTTGCCGAACAAAATTGTCACGTCACTATTTTCAATTTTCGTCACTATTTAGCGTGAATCAAGCTTAAACTGGCATTACCGACAATTCCAACGTTTCCTGGCAAGAAGAAGTTTGAAAAACCTTACTTTTGGTATTTTGAAGAGAGGGGTGCTGCTTTTATTTTCCTCCCTCAGTAATTTCCTGTTATTATGGTACCCAGTTGTACACTGAGGTACACTGCAGGTCATATTTCTATGAAATACAGAAACTTAATGATTATAATGAGTAATAATAGCGAAAATAACAAAATAAAACCAACTTTCCCTAATTTTTACACCGTAACGATTACATTAATAGACGCGCAGTCAGAGGCAGCGACCTCTGGCGCGAGCAAAACGTGGAACTTTCCTTGAAACCGCTGTTTTTTACAATGATAATAGAAGAGTGAAGCAACTTGGTATCTATACAACTTTGGTTATGACTGTACTATACTTGTGAAGCGCCCAGGGCCGTCTTTAGGCGGGAGCCCAACGAGCCTGGGCCCGGGGACCCACGATTGTTGTTTTTTTTTTTTTTTTTTTTTATATAATATAGAAGAATGATACTCTGATACTCATATTATATCGATAGGCGATCAACGTTGATCGAACTTAAGATTAACTTTTTTTTTTTTTTTTTTTATGAGGGTTTTTGTTTTTGATCCGGAACTTGTAGCACAACGACGAAGGAATGAGGTGGCTAAAAGTAATGGCTTGGGGGGATCCTCAGCTAATCCGCGCTAAAAATAGTGATAAGCCCTGATTATCGGTTAAAATTAAGAAGAAAGTGATAATTCATCGCTATAATATAAAATAATACACCGTTTATTCGCTGCTAAAACGGGGAAAAAATACTTGTTTTTTCGACATGAATTTGCGATTTTTACTCATTTAACGATGCGTTAGCGCTTTTCCCCCTTTTTATCAACGAATTAATGATTTTTTTTCAATTTTAGCAGCAAAATTAGCAGTTTACAGCTATAATTGAGAAAAATTGCTGATTCGCTGCTAAAATGAGGAAAAAGCGCTAATTCGTATGGCTAAATGTTTGAATACTTTGGTTCAGAAGTCTCGTTCGAGGGTGTCCAACCTACAAGACGGAAAATTTAGGCTGTTTCATATTTTTCCACCAATATACCACAGCTGTGAATTGGAAACTTTAGGAGTGGTGTATAAGAATCAATTTTAAGCGTTTTAGAGTGTGAAGGTACAGGTACATCACATTTTAGGTAATAACGCGTGCCTATTTTTGTGCACGATAATAATGGTTAATTGATAATGAATTCAGTACTGGCTATTAAGGTTTATTTGGCTTATCACGCGCCTTCCCATTCGGTCAGTCAATAATTTGAGGTCGATTGCTTGCTTGGACCGGGTATAAAAAGAAGACCCGTGGAAAGCAAGCCATTCAAAGGCTTCGACGACGTTTTGTCCGACTGGTCCCCTGTGCCCAAAATTCAATGAAGTCACCGTTCCAACCTCAACGGGGAGTTGTACATGTGTTTCCTCGACCCCCCTCCAATCAATCCTCGCCTATTCGGCGTTACGTAAATTATCGCCGTAGTTTTGCACCAATCATGGATTTTAATGGACTATATCAACCAGTCAGCATCGCCAATACTTCGCACATAAATTTTGGCTCCATTTCTGCACAAATATTCGATTTTAAAGTCTTATTTTAATCTTCAGGAAGTTCTACAGTGACGTTAGATCTTGCTTTTTCAATTTTTTCCCCTAAAATAACCCCAAAACACTTTAGAATTCAAGTGTGTGTTAAGGTAATATCAGGGATGAAATTTGGAAAAGCAAGATCGAACGTCACTGTAGAAATTCCTGAAGATTAAAATAAGACTTTGAAATCGAATATTGGTGCAGAAATGGAGCCAAAATTTATGTGCGAAGTATAGGTGAGGGCGTTGAGTGGGAAGGGGTCGAGGAAACCCACATGAAACCCCCCCTTAATGTATTTGGTTACAGAATAGCATACGAACGTGGTGCCGAGGGTAGCGGACCACCCTGGGCCGCCGCTCAAATCCCCCCCCCCCCCATCAATTAAAGATGGAAAATTGGGGATTTTTAGGCTTTAAAGCGTTGATTCGCGGCTATTATTGAGAAAAAGCGCACACTTAACGCAAAAAGTAATAAAAATAGACGAATTCGAGGTATGTGAAGGCAAACTTCGCGGCTGAAATAGAGAATATATGCGGTAACCGGCCCAAGTTTCTTATACATATGGGCTCTTAATAGGAGGCTAAAATTGAAAAGGCGCGTTTTTGAAAACAACAAAACGAACATATTCGTGGCTTAAATGGCAGAAAAGCGCACTAATTCGTGGCAAAAAGAGAAAAAAAAAAACAAAAAATCAAGCAATTGAGAAAAACGCTAAATATTGACCTTAATTGAGAAAATGTGATGGTTCGCAGGTATAAAATTGTGAAAAATCGCTATTTCGCACTTCACATGGCTATATATGAAGGGAAAGAGAACCTCAATTCGCGGACTTAAATGAAGAAAAAGCGCTAATGTGCAGCAAGCATTGAGAAAAAACGCTAATTCACGGTTACACTTTGCGAAAAACCATATACCTACTAATTCGCGGCTAAAATTAAAAAACTCGCCAGTTCCCGGTTAAAATTAAGATAAAGCTCCCTAACTCATTGGGCAATTTGAGAAAACCCGCAAAATTGCGGCTAAAATTAAGAGAAAGCGCTAATTTGCTGCAAAAATTTAGGAATAACGCTAATTCGCATTTTTGCATGCCTAAGACGTGCCTGGAAAGGCTAATTAACGGTTGTAGTTTAAAAAAAGCTTTATTAATACAGTTCTAACATCAAGAAAAAATGCTAATATGACGATGCATTCGAGAAAACTCATAAACTTGCGGCTAAAACTAGGGATGGATTCGGGCCGAGCATAAAACTTAGTAATCTCGCTAGTTCCCAGCTAATACTGCTGTACGGTACAGTACTATGCGGTGTTGCACTACACTATGGTCTTTGTGCGGTGCTCGTTACCAAGAATAGTGGGACTTGTAAAAAAAAAAGAGGGATGGTACGCATTGTCACCATCAATTATTTGTATCGTGTGATATTATTTATTTCGTATTTATAACATTGAAAGCCAATTTCAACCTCGTAACATGCTAGTCATAGTCTGCAACAAATCTCCGATCTCAGCATGTCGTTTTTCCCTTAATGTCATTTCCCGTGTGTGTGTGCTTTGCCCCAGCATGTAGCCTATAAAAGAAGAAAGAGTGAGAATACATGTTGGGCAACAAATAGGCGCACAATCATATACCAGGAACATGGCAACGACACCGAGGGCACATAACAATTTTCCATTCAAAGCCATGATATTTCCAAGTCACCGAAGACTTTGAATGGTTTGCTTTCCACGGGTCTTCTTTTTATACCCAGTCTAAGCAAGCAATCGACCTCAAATTATTGACTGACCGAATGAGAAGGCGCGTGATAAGCCAAATAAACCTTAATAGCCAGTACTGAAATCATTATCAACTAACCGTTATTATCGTGCACGAAAATAGGCACGCGTTATTACCTAAAATGTAGTCGATAACTTCCCGGGTGACCCTCACGTAATAAGTTAGATATAAAGGACCAGTCATTTAATTTAATCGCCTTGTGTCCGGCCGCCTGTCGACACTTAGCATTCATTCGCACGTGATTCACCTTGCCTGATCTGCACAATACGCCTAATCGCCCGGCCTCAATTGACCCATCTATTCGACTCGCTTGATCCTCTGTTATCATTTGATCGCCACATGACTTCGTTAAAGTCTACCACAGCGCCAGATCTGTGTGCAAACATGAGTTGCGCCGGTGAAAAAACGCGTTCTCGCATTGATCGAATGATTCATGCTCCAGATTATTCCGGGTAGTTTCCTGTCTTATTCACTTTTATGCCAACTCGTGAGCTATAGCGAAGCCATCGGGAACGAATGATTAATTACTACGACCGGTATCCACGTGACACCAATTTTATTTCTGGAAGGATTGGGCCAGTGTCAAAATTTTTAGCACCAATTTTTTACTTGCCCTCTGATGGAGCTGATATAACTTTCCCAATCAAATCACGGCACTCATTCAAACTGGTTGAATCGAGATTCCGAGGCAATTTCATTAGTTGCCTCTAAAATATCGATTTGAAGTCTAAAAATAGCGCGATATGGCATCCGCCTATTTCCATCGCGTATTTACGAAAGGGGACGTTACACGAGGTCTTTGCGTTGACTACGCAGGTTCCAGGTTTCCTTATAACGTTATTAATTAATTTGGAGCAGGTTCCCAAACTCTCCGAATTTTATCCCGTGATGTATCTCGAATTTCTCAAGGCTGTAAGAATTCCTTCCCACTGACATTTACTTTTGGCACGGGACTATTCGCGTATTTCCACATTCATCCTAAAAATTTATTTTCCACCATCAAAAGCAGCCCCGATTAGCCAGTTAATGGGAAGATGAGGTTCTTGGCCTTACGTCGTTGATTTTTTGTTTTTTTTGTATTGCATTGGACACGGAAATTGTGCTTAATTGAGGTAAAAACACGTTGGCCAATACAATAAGGAAACACTTCAAAATTAAAATGAGGTTGCTATTACTTCTGCTCAAAAGTTGGTCCTGAAAGCCATGAATTTTGAGAAATTCTGAAAAAGATTCTCTCTTGCTGTAAAATAGGGCAGAGGAAAGTTAACTCTTACTTTTTTAAAGCGTAATTTATAATAAGATCGTAAGTCAAAATGTATTTTGTCATGGAATAAGAAAAACAAATTATTGATATTCCTCTCAAATCTTATCTTAAGCCCTTATAGGCATTCGTAAGATATCTCGGTTCATTTGTACGTACCTTCTCGAAACATGGCGACACCCTAATTTTTTTTTTTGTATTCAGATAAGTATAATGCCACAGCGCATTTGCATAAATTAAATTAATGCGCTTATATGACTTGAGTTTCGTTTCGGTTGTGGGTGAATTCGTATATAATTCAGGCCAAAAATATTCTCATCCATTGTATAAGACCACTTGTCTCGCCATTTTAAATCATTTTTTGACTCAAAGTGGCTCAGACATGATGTAGGGGGGAGGGGGGGAGGCTATACGTCAACTGTACGGGTGTGGACAGTCAGATATTTTGCTCATTATTGTGGTAAACATACTTTCTCCTAGTTTGATCATTGGTAGAGTCGTGCGTTATAGTCAAAGAATGGCATCAGGAGCTAAAATATTTTGTTACAGTACGTTTTCCAGTGCCCTGAATTCTTGGTAGGTATAGCCTATGCCTATACTGAGAGACAAAATCCGTTATTTTTAATCGTAATTGAAACTAATTTTATTTGCGGTGGGAGAATATGTCCTCGATAAGAGAAAAAAACATAAAGATCACGTTCAAAAAATGCTTACTGTCGCATTTTTCCTTTTTAACGACACGACCATTACACTCACGTCCCCCGCCCCGCCCCGCTCACACTACCCATGTAATGTATAACGATTTTAAAACCTCGTCTGATACGCAAAAAATGTGAAAACTCGATCGTTTCAATTTTTCTCATGGTCGTTGGCCATCCGAGAAAGGAATGTCTTTGGGGTCGCTCTTTTGACTCGCCCTCGTTGCTTTTTATTTACTTCTTTCGCGGCAACCGCGAGGGAACGTATATACACACGAGAGATGAAGTCTTCTTCTTTTCGCCTGAAGCTTGCCTACGGCTAATTGTGAGTTAATTTAACGAGAATGACTAGGCTGACTTTCATGACCCACCCCTCCCACCAAACCCCGCCGCTTTTTCTGCATTGCATGGGCTGAACTTGTTCCCTTCCACGATCCCGCTCCACCCAACTTCATCGTATACGTCTTTTTTTTTCAAACAAATCTGTTTGGATTCATGTGAACGGGAAGAAAATGCGGTAGCGCGTGGGAAAAAATGTTCAGCCCCCCCCCCCCACTGAATTGATGACCAAGAAGTGTGTTTCATTCCATCCGACCACTAGAACGTTGCAGGTATAGCCAGCAGTTTCTATATGGTGTGTTTTTGTGGGCTGCGATTCGATTTCTTTACGAATGTGATTTGACCATGCTCTTGATGAACGAAAAAACCGCCGAAGGACTAAGTGGGTTTGGGGGGCTATGTTACTCTCGCCTCCGTACAAGTATAGTGCTGTCTAAGCCTATATCGTCATTAAACACGTTCTCTGATGGGATTCTGCCAGAGTTTATCAAACACCTGGGGGCAAAGGCCAGGGAGAAGATCCTTGTTTTTATGAATAAGGTCTGGATCACAGGACTTCCCAGTGAGTGGCGAAAGGCTGACATAATCCCCATTGCAAAGAAAGGAAAAAGCGAAAATACCCCCGAGAGTAACAGGCCAATTGCTCTGACAAGCATGTTCTCGAAGTTATACGAGAAAATGGTCCTCGAGAGGCTGCAGCTGTACTTGGAAAAACGGCAACTTCTATCAGACAAGCAGGCAGCTTTCAGACGGTACCGCAATACCATTGAACATGTGGCCTACCTGTCCCAGGAAGTCAAAAATGCATTCCACCGTAAGCAAAGTACAATAGCTGTGTTTGTAGACTTTAGAACTGCCTTTGACCGGGTCTGGAAGGGAGCGATTGCTGGAAAAGATTCTGGGATTGGGCATGTCTGGGAATATGGATGAGACCATTCGTTCGTTCCTCTCACAACGGTAAATCAGAGTGAAGTACCGAAGCGTTTGCTCGCCGTGCCGGCAGACCCGCCTAGGAGTTCCCCAGGGCGCAGTGCTAAGTCCCACCTTATTCAGCATCATGATTGACGACGTGGTGGCAAAATTGGAGGCCATACCGGGAGTTCGTGCACTGCTGTATGCGGACGATTTGGTGATATGGGCCTCCAGCAGCAACCTGAAAGCGATTGAGGCGTGCCTGGACGAGGCTCTGAGGGCTTTAGACAGCTGGGTAAAGGAAAATCGGATGGATGTAAACCCACAAAAATCGTAATTTCAGGTTTTCAGCTTGTCGACTAGACGCCCGCAAGTAAACCTGCTCTTCAACGGCGCCTCACTTCCCCAATCAGACTCAGCCGCATACCTGGGCATCCAGCTGGATAGTAGGCTCTGCTGGAAGAAGCATGTCGAGAAGCTCGTACAACAGGGAGAGAAGAGGCTAGGACTACTTAGGAGACTGGCAGCAGTGAAGTGGGGAGCCAATCAGGACCTCCTGGCCTTGACCTACAAAACGTATGTGCGACCCTGCATAGAATATGGAGCTGAGGTCCTGGTAACCGCCTCTGATTGTGCGCTAAAGCCCCTCGACACACTGCAAAATAAGGCACTGAGGCTGATTACAGGTGGAGCAAAGTCAGCCCCCATTGCGGCAATGAAATCCAATCGGATGTTGAGCCATTGCAGGTCCGAAGGGATATTGCTGCCATCAAGTTCGTAGACCGCATGAAGAGCCTCGGAGTTGAATATTGGGATACGCAGGAGACCTCGTCGCAGCGCCTGGTGACCCAGCAACAACTAAGCAGCAGAGTGGAGGACATGGTTGAGAAGTACGGCATCATACGAGGGCCCCGGCAGCCGATCCCCCCTCGCAGACTCCCCTGCAAAAATATTGCCCATACGGAGACTGAGCTAGTTGAGAGGGTTAAGAAAGGGGAAACCCCCACTCTTATATTACGAAGCCTAGCTCAGGAAACCATAACCCTACGATACCCCAGCAGCGAGTGGTTACACATCTACACCGATGGGTCAGCCCTGGATGCAAGCAAGAACGCAGGAGCTGGGGCCTACTGTGCAGATTTTGAGCTGTATGCTCCGGTTGGTGGCCAGGCGACAAGCTTTGACGGCGAGGTCAATGCAGTTTGCCTTGCGTTGGAGAGGATCGGCCGCGACTGTCTTTTTTATCGACTCCCAGGCAGCGATCCTCTCCATTGGCTCGAGACGGCCGTCGGACCACGCCGGAGTTGTGGCGGCTCGGGACCGGATTGACCAGCTGATCGAGGGTGGCGGGAGGATCGTCCTCCAGTGGATCCCCAGTCACTGTGATCTCCATGGAAATGAAAGAGCCGATGCACTGGCGAAACGTGGGTCCATGGAGACACAGCCAAACTCAGCCATATCCCTCAGCTCAGCAAAGAGAATCTGCTCCAGTCAGGTTGCGGGTGAGGCCAGGAGGGTTTGGGAAGTTCTGGCCGAGGGCCGGCAATGGCGGCAGCTTTTGAGCGCGCCACTTTCCTCCACCTTGCCCCGCGACGAGTTTGTGGCTTCCTTCCTTAGGAAGGCTCTGCAGTAGGAAGGGTGTTTTAGTCGGTATACCTCCGGTGAGTCCGACACGAAGCGAAGGGTGAGGAGACTCGCAGCTCCTCACTGTCAGTCCATAAAGGATTTCACCAACCTCACAAAAAAAAAAAAAAAAAAAAAAACCCCTAATTTCGAGGATTTTCGCTCTTTTAAAAATAAAATTTTTTGGGTTTGGCTCTATCAAAGGCCAATTTCGGCGATTTACGAGTTATGATAAACCAAATTTTAGGGCATAAACTCTTTCCATATTTTTTTTAATACGAAAAACTAGTTTGGCTCATTTGAAAACCAAATGTCGTGACTTAGGCCTTTTCAGACGAAAAGGTCGCCACGGAAATTCGCTCTTCCATACCTAGACTGGATTCGGCTTCTTCAAAACAGAATTTGCAATTTCAAACACCAATTTCGCGGTTTTTCCTCTTTCAAAAACACAATTTTTGGGGCTTTAGCTCTTTCTAAACTCGTTTTAGAAGCCCCCCCATAAAACCGCCCCTGCGTTCCATTGCCCTGTGTCACACCGAGGAACGAAGCACAACGCCATTTCCTTGATAATCAATAAAATCAACAATTTTATTTTTTAACAACCGTCAAAAGAATTGTTAGGCATATGTGGTGAAACTCAAGTCGTTATTACTTCTACTTAAACCCGAGGAAACAGAATTACCGAAATAACACACGTACTCTGATGATATTCCTGTGTATTTGGATAAGACCTTCGATTTGTATGTAGGCCGAACTGTTCGGCGAGCGCTCTGGTGGGAGCAAAAGTCCCAACTCGTTTAGTGACCGCCGTTTTCTGAAGCAAAGTTAGTTAAGAGATTTATCTTTGCGTTATCTGTATATCTTTGCGTGTATAAGTCCGCAGGGCTCCCCCCCCCCCCAAATTCGCCTATTTCATAATTCGGGCAGCGCTGTCGTTGGCCACTTGGGAACTAGCTCATGTGGGCAGCCTTCTACTAGTTTCTAATGGAAATCACCCACAACAACTGTTTCCAAAAATGGCCAACTGCAGCGCTGCCTGAATTATGATCAAGGTGAACACTCTGAAGGTGTTCAAGTGGAAATCGTAAACGGATAGTTGGAACGTGCTAAATGTGATAATAACGCGTGGTTTTTTTTTATGTACTCATGAAGGTTACCGCGTTTATCCAAAAACACTGGGGAAGGCTGTGATACTAGCGTCTGCCGAGAGCCCCCCGTGTAGAGGCCACTAGCGCTCCCAAACGGTATTCTTGCAAAGTTTTGCTCCAGCTTCGAGGGAGCGACAATCTCGACAATCTTATCTCTTATCCTGTGGCGTGGGCTCCTGAATCGGAATGAATTCCACAAGTTCTCATGTCTCAAGCAATGCTACAAGAAAAAAACAAAAACAACAAAAAAACTCGACTATCTCAGCTAAATTAATCGTATTTCAGCAAATTCAGTTGGGCAGAAATCTAGTGAGTGTGCTTTGTCCAATTCTTCTTGTATCATTAATTTATTGGTACCATGCGATGAGTAATACAACACCTGAGAGGAAGCCCCAGTCAGTCAGTGTCACAGATACCGAAAAAGTTAATTTTCTGCCTTTGGCTGCGATCCGTTCTATAAGTTCTGTTGCTGGCCCTTCAAAAATTCCACTCGAGAATCTCGTTTTCGAAACTAAAAGCCTTTGCTCATGGTCGTTGGCCATCCGAGAAAGGAATGTCTTTGGGGTCGCTCTTTTGACTCGCCCTCGTTGCTTTTTATTTACTTCTTTCGCGGCAACCGCGAGGGAACGTATATACACACGAGAGATGAAGTCTTCTTCTTTTCGCCTGAAGCTTGCCTACGGCTAATTGTGAGTTAATTTAACGAGAATGACTAGGCTGACTTTCATGACCCACCCCTCCCACCAAACCCCGCCGCTTTTTCTGCATTGCATGGGCTGAACTTGTTCCCTTCCACGATCCCGCTCCACCCAACTTCATCGTATACGTCTTTTTTTTCAAACAAATCTGTTTGGATTCATTGGATTCATGTGAACGGGAAGAAGATGCGGTAGCGCGTGGGAAAAAATGTTCAGCCCCCCCCCCCCCACTGAATTGATGACCAAGAAGTGTGTTTCATTCCATCCTACCACTAGAACTTTGCAGGTATAGCCAGCAGTTTCTATGGTGTGTTTTTGTGGGCTGCGATTCGATTTCTTTACGAATGTGATTTGACCATGCTCTTGATGAACGAAAAAACCGCCGAAGGACTAAGTGGGTTTGGGGGGCTATGTTACTCTCGCCTCCGTACAAGTATAGTGCTGTCTAAGCCTATATCGTCATTAAACACGTTCTCTGATGGGATTCTGCCAGAGTTTATCAAACACCTGGGGGCAAAGGCCAGGGAGAAGATCCTTGTTTTTATGAATAAGGTCTGGATCACAGGACTTCCCAGTGAGTGGCGAAAGGCTGACATAATCCCCATTGCAAAGAAAGGAAAAAGCGAAAATACCCCCGAGAGTAACAGGCCAATTGCTCTGACAAGCATGTTCTCGAAGTTATACGAGAAAATGGTCCTCGAGAGGCTGCAGCTGTACTTGGAAAAACGGCAACTTCTATCAGACAAGCAGGCAGCTTTCAGACGGTACCGCAATACCATTGAACATGTGGCCTACCTGTCCCAGGAAGTCAAAAATGCATTCCACCGTAAGCAAAGTACAATAGCTGTGTTTGTAGACTTTAGAACTGCCTTTGACCGGGTCTGGAAGGGAGCGATTGCTGGAAAAGATTCTGGGATTGGGCATGTCTGGGAATATGGATGAGACCATTCGTTCGTTCCTCTCACAACGGTAAATCAGAGTGAAGTACCGAAGCGTTTGCTCGCCGTGCCGGCAGACCCGCCTAGGAGTTCCCCAGGGCGCAGTGCTAAGTCCCACCTTATTCAGCATCATGATTGACGACGTGGTGGCAAAATTGGAGGCCATACCGGGAGTTCGTGCACTGCTGTATGCGGACGATTTGGTGATATGGGCCTCCAGCAGCAACCTGAAAGCGATTGAGGCGTGCCTGGACGAGGCTCTGAGGGCTTTAGACAGCTGGGTAAAGGAAAATCGGATGGATGTAAACCCACAAAAATCGGAATTTCAGGTTTTCAGCTTGTCGACTAGACGCCCGCAAGTAAACCTGCTCTTCAACGGCGCCTCACTTCCCCAATCAGACTCAGCCGCATACCTGGGCATCCAGCTGGATAGTAGGCTCTGCTGGAAGAAGCATGTCGAGAAGCTCGTACAACAGGGAGAGAAGAGGCTAGGACTACTTAAGAGACTGGCAGCAGTGAAGTGGGGAGCCAATCAGGACCTCCTGGCCTTGACCTACAAAACGTATGTGTGACCCTGCATAGAATATGGAGCTGAGGTCCTGGTAACCGCCTCTGATTGTGCGCTAAAGCCCCTCGACACACTGCAAAATAAGGCACTAAGGTTGATTACAGGTGGAGCAAAGTCAGCCCCCATTGCGGCAATGGAAATCCAATCGGATGTTGAGCCATTGCAGGTCAGAAGGGATATTGCTTCCATCAAGTTCGTAGATCGCATGAAGAGCCTCGGAGTTGAATATTGAGATACGCAGGAGACCTCGTCGCAGCGCCTGGTGACCCAGCAACAACTAAGCAGCAGAGTGGAGGACATGGTTGAGAAGTACGGCATCATACGAGGGCCCCGGCAGCCGATCCCCCCTCGCAGACTCCCCTGCAAAAATATTGCCCATACGGAGACTGAGCTAGTTGAGAGGGTTAAGAAAGGGGAAACCCCCACTCTTATATTACGAAGCCTAGCTCAGGAAACCATAACCCTACGATACCCCAGCAGCGAGTGGTTACACATCTACACCGATGGGTCAGCCCTGGATGCAAGCAAGAACGCAGGAGCTGGGGCCTACTGTGCAGATTTTGAGCTGTATGCTCCGGTTGGTGGCCAGGCGACAAGCTTTGACGGCGAGGTCAAGGCAGTTTGCCTTGCGTTGGAGAGGATCGGCCTGCGACTGTCTTTTTTATCGACTCCCAGGCAGCGATCCTCTCCATTGGCTCGAGACGGCCGTCGGACCACGCCGGAGTTGTGGAGGCTCGGGACCGGATTGACCAGCCAATCGAGGGTGGCGGGAGGATCGTCATCCAGTGGATCCCCAGTCACTGTGATCTCCATGAAATGAAAGAGCCGATGCACTGGCGAAACGTGGGTCCATGGAGACACAGCCAAACTCAGCCATATCCCTCAGCTCAGCAAAGAGAATCTGCTCCAGTCAGGTTGCGGGTGAGGCCAGGAGGGTTTGGGAAGCTCTGGCCGAGGGCCGGCAATGGCGGCAGCTTTTGAGCGCGCCACTTTCCTCCACCTTGCCCCGCGACGAGTTTGTGGCTTCCTTCCTTAGGAAGGCTCTGCAGTAGGAAGGGTGTTTTAGTCGGTATACCTCCGGTGAGTCCGACTCGAAGGGTGAGGAGACTCGCAGCTCCTCACTGTCAGTCCATAAAGGATTTCACCAACCTCACAACAACAACAAAAAAAAAAAACCCTAATTTCGAGGATTTTCGCTCTTTTAAAAATAAAATTTTTTGGGTTTGGCTCTATCAAAGGCCAATTTCGGCGATTTACGAGTTATGATAAACCAAATTTTAGGGCATAAACTCTTTCCATATTTTTTTTAATACGAAAAACTAGTTTGGCTCATTTGAAAACCAAATGTCGTGACTTAGGCATTTTCAGACGAAAAGGTCGCCACGGAAATTCGCTCTTCCATACCTAGACTGGGTTCGGCTTCTTCAAAACAGAATTTGTCATTTCAAACACCAATTTCGCGGTTTTTCCTCTTTCAAAAACACAATTTTTGTGGCTTTAGCTCTTTCTAAACTCGTTTTAGAAGCCCCCCGTAAAACCGCCCCTGCGTTCCATTGCCCTTGTGTCACACCGAGGAACGAAGCACAACGGCATTTCCTTGATAATCAATAAAATCAACAATTTTATTTTTTAACAACCGTCCAAAGAATTGTTAGGCATATGTGGTGAAACTCAAGTCGTTATTACTTCTACTTAAACCCGAGGAAAAAGAATTACCGAAATAACACACGTACTCTGATGATATTCCTGTGTATTTGGATAAGACCTTCGATTTGAATGTAGGCAGAACTGTTCGGCGAGCGCTCTGGCGGGAGCAAAAGTCCCAACTCGTTTAGTGACCGCCGTTTTCTGAAGCAAAGGTAGTCAAGAGATTTATCTTGGTTATCTGTATATCTTTGCGTGTATAAGTCCGCAGGGCTCCCCCCCCCCCCAAATTCGCCTATTTCATAATGCGGGCAGCGCTGTCGTTGGCCACTTGGGAACTAGCTCATGTGAGCAGCCTTCTACTAGTTTCTAATGGAAATCACCCACAACAACTGTTTCCAAAAATGGCCAACTGCAGCGCTGCCTGAATTATGATCAAGGTGAACACTCTGAAGGTGTTCAAGTGGAAATCGTAAACGGATAGTTGGAACGTGCTAAATGTGATAATAACGCGTGGTTTTTTTTATGTACTCATGAAGGTTACCGCGTTTATCCAAAAACACTGGGGAAGGCTGTGATACTAGCGTCTGCCGAGAGCCCCCCGTGTAGAGGCCACTAGCGCTCCCAAACGGTATTCTTGCAAAGTTTTGCTCCAGCTTCGAGGGAGCGACAATCTCGACAATCTTATCTCTTATCCTGTGGCGTGGGCTCCTGAATCGGAATGAATTCCACAAGTTCTCATGTCTCAAGCAATGCTACAAGAAAAAAAACAAAAAACAACAAAAAAACTCGACTATCTCAGCTAAATTAATCGTATTTCAGCAAATTCAGTTGGGCAGAAATCTAGTGAGTGTGCTTTGTCCAATTCTTCTTGTATCATTAATTTATTGGTACCATGCGATGAGTAATACAACACCTGAGAGGAAGCCCCAGTCAGTCAGTGTCACAGATACCGAAAAAGTTAATTTTCTGCCTTTGGCTGCGATCCGTTCTATAAGTTCTGTTGCTGGCCCTTCAAAAATTCCACTCGAGAATCTCGTTTTCGAAACTAAAAGCCTTTGCTTGTGAGCCTTGAAGAAAAACAAAGTGCCCCTTTCTGTTTTTCTCACTTACTTCCTAACATGTTTAGTCATATTAGCGTTTTCTGTTTGATTCCTCTTTGCCTCTCACCGTGCCGTGCGTTTTGTTGTCCTGTGTCTTTATTTACATCTTAGGCCCGTTATTTATGAACGTTCCTTGAGTCAAAGAACCATTGAGAATGGTTTTTATCACAATACTAACATCTGTTCTAACGAATTTCAAGGGTTCCTTAACGTCAAGGAACGTTCATAAATTACGGGCATTGTGTAGTAAGTAGGTTTGCTGTGCCCGACACTGTC
Organism: Corythucha ciliata; assembly: GCA_038030265.1. Lineage (NCBI taxonomy): Eukaryota > Metazoa > Arthropoda > Insecta > Hemiptera > Tingidae > Corythucha > Corythucha ciliata. The sequence goes on from CM075938.1 coordinate 3,781,864, forward strand.
TCCTGTCCGGAATGTTGACATTTTAGGTCTCGGTAAAATTGATTTTTTCTGGCTTTCACTCCTCCCCTCCCCCCGCTTTGGCCATGTTCGCTTTGCTTCCTTTGAATTCGTTGTTGAGAGCCCCGTTCGCAGTTCATAAGCCAATTAAGAACTTTCAGGGCGACTTCTGGCCCAATCGTCAATCACGGCTTCGTCGCTACTTTCGAGGGAACTCTACAAAAATCAACTTAGATGTATTTTTTGGTTTATTATTCATTCTGAATAATACACCTATGCAGTGGCGTGCCCATGGGGACGGTTTTGGGGGTCAGAACCCCCCCCCCCCCCAGAGTACTTCAGCCCACCATAGTTAAGAAATAGAAATACAAAATAAATAAATAAATAAAATGAAATGAATAAGTAAAAAAGTAAAAAAACAAACGAACAAAAGAAACAACAAAAACGTGATTTGTATGACCCTAAAAGCCATTTGCTGCCTTAAATTAGCTATCCCCACCATACAGAATCCTAGACTGACTATACTCGCGCCCCAAAATGGCAAAACTAACTCATGCAAACATCTGTAGCCGTAGGAGCCTACATCGTCTGTCGGTTTCGGCTGCTCGCCATGCGGCTCGGGTTCGGCATTTTGCATGATTTAACCACTAACCCTCGTAGTTTAAGCGACTCTACTAACAATGCAAAACTAACTATTTGAGCCATAAAAATAGCCAAACTGACTTCACGCGCCCTGAAAATGGCTAAAACTGATTCCGCCTTGAAAAAAGCTAAACTGATTATACATAAGTGCGCTCAAAATAGCCAAGCTGGTGATTCCCGCTCTAAAATTGTCCAAGCTGACTTTTTTTAAGAGTCATAAAACTGGATCAACTGGCAATTTGTGCATTGATAATGCCTGAACAGATGATTCCTGCTCCAAAAATGGCTAAACCAACCACCCGCGCGCCAAACTGACGATTTTGGCGCCTTGACTTGACGTACTATTCAATTCACGCCCTATATAAATGGCAAAACTGACTCTACGCGCCCTAAAAATGGCCAGACTGGGCAATCAAGCCACAAAAGGCCTAAACAGATTATTCCTGACCTGAGAATGGCAAAAACGACCATTCGCGCGTCAAAAATAGCCAAACCGAGCCTTCACAATGTCTAAATTTAACATTCGTGCCCTAAAAAAAAAAAAAAAAAAAAAAATAAAATAAAAAAAAATTGGCTATTCACGCCCTAAAAATGGCATACTCGCACTCAGATGCGGATCCGGGATTTGCTCAAGCGAGGGGCTTGTGCTTGGGAGATTGTGTGCTTCGCTAGACTGACTAAAAATGGCTTGACAGGACAGTAATTCACTACCTAAAAACTGCTAAACTGACTATAATCGCGCCCGCAAATGGCAAAATTGACGATTCTTGCATTTAAAATGTATATTTGCGCCCTAAAAATTGGCATTTACCACCCTATAAAACCGCCAAAATGACTTCACGCGCCCTAAAAATAGCCAAATTGGCGATTCTCGCTCTAAAATGGCCAATATGACTCTAGGCGGCCTGGAAATGCCTTAACAGATTATTCCTGTCCTGGAAGCTGCAAAATAGACCATTTGCGCGCCAAGAATGGTCAAAATAACGATTCGTGCGTAATTCTCTAGAAGGGACTAATTGAACCCGTCTATGCTGGTATGTTTGGGCAAAGTATAACTGACGATTCGCGCCCTGAAAATGGCAAAATCGACCAGTCGCACGCCAAAAATGCCCTAACTGACCATTATCGGTTTGACGCCCTATATACATGTCAAGCTTCAAGACTAGGCGCCCTAAAATTGGCCAAACTGACTATGCAAGCCATGAAATCGGCAAAACTGACTCTATGCGCCCTAAAAGTAGCTTAACTGACGATTCGCGCCTTGAAAATGCCTAAACACAGACGATTCCTGTCCTTAAATTGGCCAAACTGACCATTAGCGCTTGGAAAAATAGAAATTTCTCGCTCTAAAAACGGCAAAACTGACCATTTCGACTAGTTAAACTGATGATTCGAGTACTGAAAATATCGCACTGACTATTCATGCCTTAGAAATGACCATTCTGACATTTTGCGCCGTAAAAATGGCCAAACTGGCTATTCACGTCCTAAAATTAGTAATGCCAACTCTACATATAGCGGCCCGCGAGATTGGTGCTTTGAAAGGTCCGAAACGGATGATTCATGTCCTGAAAATGTAAAATCGACCATTATCCAGCATCCAAACTGGCCAAACTGAACCTCGTGCCCTGAAAATGTCTAAACTGACGATTCGTTCCCTAAAAATAGCAAAACTGACTATTTAAGTCCTAAAAATGGCGTACTCGTACCAGAAATTCACGGTCCAAAGATTAGCTAAACAGATCATTTGCGCCCTACAGAGGCTACTGCCCGTCTTCAAAGTGGCAATCGGCACCCCAAAAAAAAAAAACTGATCCTCCGCGGCTTGAAAACGGTGAAACTGCGGACAATTCGTGCCTTAGAAATACCGGAACCGATCATTCGCCCCGTGTATAGGTGGCTTAAATGACGATTTGTGCCATGCTGCACCGAAAAAATTGCCAAACTGGCTATTCGCGCCCTTAAAAGATGAATTGACTATTGGCGCAGAATTGACTATAAAGGACCGTGTCCATCTTACGAACTGATTGACCCCCCCCCCCATTTCTGTCAAAAAAATCACCATTTTATATACATATAATTTTGTAATTTGAAAACCCCTCCCAAGAAAAATTCCTGGGCACGCCACTGCACCTATGTTTCCATGTCTTTCTTCCGCTAATTTAGCCGCCCTGTAAACGTGCTTGGAAAAATTCTCAACCCACGTTGAAATCTTGCACTTTGTTCGCCTCACCTGGAGAAGTCCCCCAGTCGCATCCATAACATGCTCGAGTACTGACGGGATTTCCTCGGGTGAAACGGCGTTTCTTATTAAGTGTTTGAAGACACAGAAAGGTTTGTTACAATCTGTCCATCGCCTAGTTAAAATCCTCAAGTTTGCGAACAGGCATTGACTCTTAAAAATTGCACTTACCACTCAACCGCTTACAGGTTTCTTTCGGAAGCGTGGTACTCCTTCAATGGATACTATGTAGCCTATTTGAGAGGAGCGTATGCTGCTGCGTCTAAGAATTTGAGACGTTGAGCGTCTATACGTCTGGACTGCTCCAGGGACCAGTGTAAACGCGAAGGCGCGCGTCTGGGGTAAGCGATCCCGCTTTACACATTGCGTCATTTGAAAAAAGAAGAGCATGACCTTATACTTTAATTGTTTGATGTTTTCTTTTTTTGTTTTTAGGCGAAAAAAACATTTTTTGGGGGACGATCCTTTTGTTTGCCGGTTCCCTTACTGGCGCGTTGAGTTTTTCTGACGGTCCTTCACATTGTCGCTCTTCAGCATTTTTAATGCTCTGGATTATGCTCTCCAGTGGGGCTAAATGTTTTTTCGCGCCGTCTAACTGAGCGATAGAATTTATAATTGCCAGAACATGTGGTGAGAATTCCGTTTTCATTTCTGATAGACTTTTGCTGCCTTGCTACTGACTGCTGGCATGTTCTTTCAGAAGAGAAGAAGCTTCATATTTTGGAACAGGAAAATCTTCCGCGATGCCCGTTATTGCATCATCGTTTTTCGGCAGGTGGATAGCAGCGACCGGGACGAGTGCCTCCATTTCACGTGCGCAACGTAAGCGGTATTATTCGCGAAATTCTTGACAATTAAACATAATTAAAAATAAACATAATTAAAATACTGGCGATATGTTGAGTTGGATTTCCCACTGCATTTTATTGCCACTTATCGGGTCTTTATAAAAAAGCCATACATGACTTCTTATAGAAAATTTAACGAACTTTCACATGAGATCTTTTAAAGTTTTATCGGATGGATAGTTTTTGAGTTATAGACCGAAACGAGACAAAAACCACTTTTTTGCAGAAAAATTTGTTTGTTTGACGTTATGGCCCTGTCTTACGTTAATCTTGAAATTAAATTTCATATAATAGGTCTGATAGAAAATTCAATCAGCTTTCAGATCATTTTTTTATAGAAGAAAATTGGTCCACTAGTTCCCGAGCTACTGGAAAAAATATGCAAAAAAAACGTGGTTTTTGGGCCGCGTTTTTTGTCACATAACTGGAAGGTACAACTGATTTTTCCTGTAGGTTTCAAGGCTTGTCACTTAAAAAATTCAATTCTGAACAACTTTGATTTCCTGACATTTTTCAATTGGAACAGCAGTTTTTAAGTTGTAGCTAGCTGCCTTAGTCATTTTTATTAATTTTACCAAAAGAGGCTAAAAATTACCATTTAAACAAAAATCAATACCGGTGAAACGGCTGAGTTAATTGTGACAGAAGAAAGAACGATTCGACGCAGAATTCAATGCTTCTCAAAAAATGAGAGGGCAACGAGGGGGTTCTAAGCAAAAAACTGAAAAAAAGGGCCCAAAATTAGCTGTCTTTCGCAATTTTCTCAAAACGCAAAAGGAAATTTTGTTCGATCTCTTCAGATTCGTATTCCACACCCCAAAAAACATGGAATAACGTGAAAAAATCAAAGACGAAATTTTTGTCCACGCGGAATCACCGCTTGACTGGACTATAAAACTTGATTCGATCCTTGATTCTCTTGGTTTTTTCAACTTGATTGAATGTTTTTGTGTACCCGCTTTGAATGCATTAATCCTCTCTTGGTTCTCGGTTGTGAACCACAGCCAAATTTTCAAAGTTCCAAGCGGGAGAAAACAATGAGGCAAAAAAATACATTAATTACTCAGGATGCCGCTTGGTTGCGCTGGTGGCCTCTACACGGGGGGCTGTCGGCAGACGCTAGTGGCTGTGATCCCTACTGAAGCCGTCTCCATCCGCGTAAAACAATGTCATCAAGATAATCTTTCTCTTTTCCTCACTATTTTATCCGTTTACTTTCCCTTCTTTTCTTATTCACCCTGTATCTGTATTTATCGTGGCTAACAATCAGTTGGAAGTGAAATGAGGCATATGGCGAAAAGCGGGCGTGAATAAATGCACAATTTTCGTTGAAATATTTCTTATTGGTCGCTGTAAATTGGGATTCACATTTTGCTCTTAGCAACAGGGTAAAATTAGTCCTTAAATGCAACACTATTAGCGTTTTTAATGCATTTCCACCCGTCTTCTCTATTAATATAATTGTTATGTTTTAATTGAGAGAGGGCGAGTGGAAATGAACTGTTCTATAGAGCAGAATTATATGTATGTAAATGAAAAACGCTGTAACAATACATAGCGCTTTGTACAATAAAATGTCATATGACTTACGAAAGCCTGTAGGTACGCGTTGTTCATGAGGCAAAAGGACGAAAAAAAAAAGAAAGAAAAGGAGCGCTCCGCATTGATACCGCAGCTCCTCGCCGCATATACATAAGCTCATACTTCGTGAATTTACTCGATTCAAGCCGGGCATGCTCATATGTCTTGTTATCGGGTTGAACACGCAGGTGATTTGTACCCCTAAGAGTCCACGACTCGTGTACCAACTTTGAAGACATGCGGGCCGTTCTCCTCTTGACAAGTTTTTCCATCCACATGGTCATCACGAGTATCCAACGTCCATCCCTTTACCTTCCTCTCATTATTTTTCGCATTATTGGAGTAACGTATCGTAAACAAGGCACCTTCCATTTAACTTGTGAGTGCGTGTGTGTGTGTGCCTCTTTTTTTTATTTGCAAGACTCAAGAACGAGAAAAACCCCGTGGTGAACATAAACTAGAATTTACTTGAGAAACTTACATTACGCAATCAATCTAAAAGCCTGTTGAGATTCTTCAAACCTCCCCTGTGTCGTCTTTAGCTTTTAAAAAAGTGAAAATTCCCAAGATTTAAAATCTGCAGGTGTAAATAAATTCCACTCCCCTCAGAGAAAAGTCGAACACTTTAAGTTCGCGCATTAACATAATTATTATTTTTTTATTTTTTTTTAACTCGTCGGGAGCCGCACATCGAGACGTAACGTTGATCAAGGTGGCAGGGAGAAATGAAAAATGGCGAAATGACCCAATAAATATTCATAAAAAATCTGATCATGTCAACTTAACCACGTTTTTCATTTTACTAATCCTCTGTTTAAGCATTTTGCATCTTCCATAAGTTTTTTTTTTTTTTTTTACGTCCTTTTCATTTTTTTTCCCCTTCCGCGCGTGTCTCACCCCAAGCGTTATGATGCTACGGGGGAGCAGAAGATGAAAAGTGGGGTTGGGCGGCGTGAAAATTTAAAAGAAGCCATTGGAAAGAGCACTAAATTCTCTGCAGGATTGAATATTTTCGTCTCTAAATCGATCAATATTTAAGTGGGTGCTTAAATTGGTGCTGAACAGCCAACTTCTTAGATTTCCAGAAAACTCCTAGTCTTTCAGCCAGCTGTCAATTCTTTTATGGCCCTCGTAGGAAGTGTAAAAAATTATTAAAAACTGCTACTGTTTGTCAGCTTTCGAATGGCCTGCTTAGTTCTGGATTATTCTTTTTTTCTTCCGAGATAGAAGCAAAAACGCGTGAAAAAACCACCAAAAGTATCCGTTTTTAAGCATGCCTTCAGGTAAGGTAATTGTTTCCGCGAGCGCGCCTTCGGCCTCTCCAGTTCATGGTGTTTGTAAAGCCGGCTCCACACTCACCCCGTGAATTCTCTCCGTGAATTCACGGCGTGAATACTGCGACCGCGACGCTTCCTACACACTCATCCCGTGAATTCAGGGCGTGAATAATGCGACCGTAACGCTACCTCCTCACTTACGTTTTTAACAGTATTTTAACAGTACAGTGTGAGTGTCGTTCTGGAATGGAATGGAAATATACTATCGATTTCAAACAAAACTGCAGAAGACCCTCAAATCAGGACCAGGAACGTCCAATTGGACGCTTAGTCTGCCCCAAGCATCGCTCACCTGCGTTTTATTCTTGTGGCATGGGTGCTTGGGGTCGCATAATATCGGCTCATACAGATCATTCTCGATTTAACTTAACTCTTTCTCCTTATCCCACATCTCGTCGGCGAGGAAAAGACAACGAGACACATTATAGTACAAACGACGTGAAAACAAAGGTTCTGTTCTAATTTATAACTGACAACTACAAGGCACTAAATGGCATCGTTGCCGAAGTGCCAATAAAAAAGAAGAAATCATAGTAAAAATAAAAAACTGACGGTGATGCGAAACGCGAATGTGGAGGGTCTTCTCTATTCACGGCCGCGAACCCTTTGAAGCGGGGAAAAATACCGCCTCAAAACGGGTGAAGAGCGTGAACACCCGTGAAAGACCGCGAAGACCCTACACACTCACATTCGCGCTCTTCACGCTCGTTCACGGCGTGAGTGTGGAGCCGGCTTAATGCGGTTGGTGGTGTTATTTATTTTTTATTTATTTATTTGCACAAACACATTTCTTAACAAACAATAATTATTTATTTTATAGTTTCATTATTTCAATAATAGCGGAATCCAATCCAAGGCTCCATCCAAGCTCGTAATGGGAATTTGTAACTAAGGCCGAGGACGCGCTCATGGAAGCAATTGCCTTGCCTGAAGGCGTGTTTAAAAACGGATACTTTTTGGGATCATTTTTTTTTGGGTGCCGATAGCCACTTTACACTTTACTGCACAAGACGTGCAGTAGCCTCTGTAGGGCGCAAATGATCTGTTTAGCTAATCTTTGGATCGTGAATTTCTGGTAAGAGTATGCCATTTTTAGGACTTAAATAGTCAGTTTTGCTATTTTTAGGGAACGAATCGTCAGTTTAGACATTTTCAGGGCACGAGGTTCAGTTTGGCCATTTTTGAAGCTGGATAATGGTCGATTTTGCATTTTCAGGACATGAACCATCCGTTTCGGACCTTTCAAAGCACGAATCTCACGGGCCGCTATATGTAGAGTTGGTATTACTAATTTTAGGACGTGAATAGCCAGTTTGGCTATTTTTACGGCGCAAAATGTCAGAATAGTCATTTCTAAGGCATGAATAGTCAATGCTCGAATCATCAGTTTTACCAGTCGAAATGGTCAGTTTTGCTGTTTTTAGAGCGAGAAATTTCTATTTTTCTAAGAGCTAATGATCAGTTTGGCCAATTTAAGGACAGGAATCGACTGTGTTTAGGCATTTTCAAGGCGCAAATCGTCAGTTGAGCTATTTTTAGGGCGCATAGAGTCAGTTTTGCCGATTTCATGGCTTGCATAGTCAGTTTGGCCAATTTTAGGGCGCGTAGTCTTGAAGCTTGACATTTATGTAGGGCGTCAAACCAAGGCGATAATGGTCAGTTAGGGCATTTCTGGCGTGCGACTGGTCGATTTTGCCATTTTCAGGGCGCGAATCGTCAGTTATACTTTGCCCAAACATAGCAGCATAGGCGGGTTCAATTAGTCCCTTCTAGCCAATTACGCACGAATCGTTATTTTGACCATTCTTGGCGCGCAAATGGCGCCCAATTTTTAGGGCGCAAATAGATATTTTAAATGCAAGAATCGTCAGTTTTGCCATTTGAGGGCGCGATTATAGTCAGTTTAGCAGTTTTTAGGTAGTGAATTACTGTCCTGTCAAGCCATTTTTAGTCAGTCTAGCGAAGCACACAATCTCCCAAGCCCAAGCCCCTCGCTTGAGCAAATCCTGGATCCGCATCTGAGTACGAGTATGCCATTTTTAGGGCGTGAATAGCCAGTTTTGATTTTTTTTATTTTTTAGGGCACGAATGTTAAATTTAGACACTGTGAAGGCTCAGTTTGGCTATTTTTGACGCGCGAACGGTCGTTTTTGCCATTCGCAGGTCAGGAATAATCTGTTTAGGCCTTTTTAAGGCGCGAATCGTCAGTTTATTGTTAAGCTGACTCTACGTGCCCTTTGTTCAGGGGCACATAGAATCGGTGTTGCCGATTTTGTGGCTTGAATGACCAGTCTGGCCATTTTTAGGGCGCTTAGAGTCAGTTTTGCCATTTATATAGGGCGTGAATAGTACGTCAATTCAAGGCGCAAAAACTGTCAGTTTGGCCAATTTTGGCGCGGGGGTGGTTGATTTTGCCATTTTTGGAGGAGGAATCATATGTTCTGGTATTACCAGTGCACAAATTGCCAGTTGATCCAGTTTCATGGCTCTGGACAATTTTAGAGCGAGAATCACCAGCTTGGCTATTTTTAGCGCACTTATGTATTATCAGTTTAGCTTTTTTCAAGGCGGAATCAGTTTTACCCATTTTCAGGGCGCGTGAAGTCAGTTTGGCTATTTTTATGGCTGAAATAGTTAGTTTTGCCATTTTGGGGCGCGAATATAGTCAGTCTAGGATTCTGTATGGTGGGGGTAGCTAATTTTAGGCAGCAATAAGTGGCTGCCAAGTTATCTTTAGTAGAATTTCTCAAGCCCCTCTTTCTTGAACAAATCCTGAATCCATGCCTGGACAGTGGAATTAATACCATTATGCCGTGGATAGTTACTTAGCGGGACTAAATTACTAAAAACCGAACTTTTAGAGTCATACAAATCACGTTTTTGTTGTTTCTTTTGTTTTCGTTTGTTTACTTTATTACTTATTCATTTCATTTTATTTATTTATTTTTTATTTCTATTTCTTAACTATGGTGGGCTGAAGTACTCTGGGAGGGGTTCTCCCCCAGAGCACCCCCCCCCCCCGCGTGCTCCCATGGGCACGCCACTGCCCACGCGTGGGCTCAATTTGCGGCGGGCCATAACTTTGACAGATTTGATCGGCCGATCTTTTCGGCAGATATCGTTCACGATCCAGAGCAAACAAAATAGATAACAAAAGTTATCTGTGACCCGATCAAATCTGTTCGTTAGTGGAAGCACATCAGGCAAATTGAGATCTATCGCCGACCGAAATCGGACAGATTTCATTTATCGGTCGGGTTCGACAGATATTTGAGGTCGGTGACAGATATGAAGTTATTAGTGGCCCATAAACGAGCAGATAATTTTGACAGATTTGATCGGCCGATGTTTTCAACAGATATCGTTAACGATGTAGAGCGCACGATGAGATCGGTCGTCGCCCCTTAACGTACAAAAGTTATCTGGGACCGATATATGTTACCCGATCAAATCTGCTCGTTAGTGGGGGCACATCTGGCAGATTGAGATCTGTCGCCGAACGAAATCTGACAGATTTCATTTATCGGTTGGGTTCGAAAGATATTTGAGATCGGTGACAGATGTGAAGTTAGAAAACTAATAGAGGGAGCAAAAAGCTTGACCCATTGATAATCCCATACATATGATAAAAAATACATGTTCAGTGAAGTTTCGGTGGTTAAAGTCGTTGCGTTAAGGGGCGACGCCCGATCCATGTCTGCCTGACATCTCTCATCAGAAATCGGTTGGTTAGTGAGGGACCACAGACCCCATCTGACGGATTTGAACTCCCACCGATATCGTTTGGCCGATCACGGTTGATCTGTCGTCGTTTCTTGCCCACTAACGAGCACATTTTCACCACCGATATATGTCGAAAACATGAAATCTGCCGCAGATATCTGCTCGTGTATGTCCACCTATTAACGATTTAACGTGCGAAATTAAGCCGATATCGGCATCTCTCTTCTTCAACCTTCTGCCACCCTCGTCTTTACCATGAAACATATAATTATACCTCCGCAGTCTTCATTTCCAACTATTTCTACGCCTAAATGCGTGAAATTCACATCCATGAACAATTTAAATAAGTTTTAAATGCAAATGTAAGATAAGAAAGACACCCGACAACACAAATGAAGTCATCGAGAATTGTAATTGTAGGTATGTTCCGGTGGACCACAAGCACGCGAGCCTATGGTGCAGCATTATTGCTGCCCGCAGAGGCCACACCGATTGATTAGTTGAATTGATGATAAGAGTTGAATACTGTCACAGTTGAATATAATACAGTTGAATAATGTCACAGTTGAATACTGATTGAGTTGAATAATGAAAATCACTGCTCTACACGGGGGGCTGTCGGCAGACGCTAGTGGCTGTGATCCCTACTGAAGCCGTCTCCATCCGCGTAAAACAATGTCATCAAGATAATCTTTCTCTTTTCCTCACTATTTTATCCGTTTACTTTCCCTTCTTTTCTTATTCACCCTGTATCTGTATTTATCGTGGCTAACAATCAGTTGGAAGTGAAATGAGGCATATGGCGAAAAGCGGGCGTGAATAAATGCACAATTTTCGTTGAAATATTTCTTATTGGTCGCTGTAAATTGGGATTCACATTTTGCTCTTAGCAACAGGGTAAAATTAGTCCTTAAATGCAACACTATTAGCGTTTTTAATGCATTTCCACCCGTCTTCTCTATTAATATAATTGTTATGTTTTAATTGAGAGAGGGCGAGTGGAAATGAACTGCTCTATAGAGCAGAATTATATGTATGTAAATGAAAAACGCTGTAACAATACATAGCGCTTTGTACAATAAAATGTCATATGACTTACGAAAGCCTATAGTTACGCGTTGTTCATGAGGCAAAAGGACGAAAAAAAAAGAAAGAAAAGGAGCTCTCGCGTTGATACCGCAGCTCCTCGCCGTATATACATAAGCTCATACTTCGTGAATTTACTCGATTCAAGCCGGGCATGCTCATATGTCTTGTTATCGGGTTGAACACGCAGGTGATTTGTACCCCTAAGAGTCCACGACTCGTGTACCAACTTTGAAGACATGCGGGCCGTTCTCCTCTTGACAAGTTTTTCCATCCACATGGTCATCACGAGTATCCAACGTCCATCCCTTTACCTTCCTCTCATTATTTTTCGCATTATTGGAGTAACGTATCGTAAACAAGGCACCTTCCATTTAACTTGTGAGTGCGTGTGTGTGTGTGCCTCTTTTTTTATTTGCAAGACTCAAGAACGAGAAAAACCCCGTGGTGAACATAAACTAGAATTTACTTGAGAAACTTACATTACGCAATCAATCTAAAAGCCTGTTGAGATTCTTCAAACCTCCCCTGTGTCGTCTTTAGCTTTTAAAAAAGTGAAAATTCCCAAGATTTAAAATCTGCAGGTGTAAATAAATTCCACTCCCCTCAGAGAAAAGTCGAACACTTTAAGTTCGCGCATTAACATAATTATTATTTTTTTATTTTTTTTTAACTCGTCGGGAGCCGCACATCGAGACGTAACGTTGATCAAGGTGGCAGGGAGAAATGAAAAATGGCGAAATGACCCAATAAATATTCATAAAAAATCTGATCATGTCAACTTAACCACGTTTTTCATTTTACTAATCCTCTGTTTAAGCATTTTGCATCTTCCATAAGTTTTTTTTTTTTTTTTTACGTCCTTTTCATTTTTTTTCCCCTTCCGCGCGTGTCTCACCCCAAGCGTTATGATGTTACGGGGGAACAGAAGATGAAAAGTGGGGTTGGGCGGCGTGAAAATTTCAAAAGCGCGCCGGTTATTAAAAACAAATCTTCGCAACACAAATCTTCAACAAAAAGTGATGACTTTGTGGATGGATACGTTCCAAGAGGGCCTGTCACTCTTCTTATTATTATGCTTTCACAGGTGAACCACAAACGTCAAATGGTGAAAATAATGTGTAATTTAGAGTCTGTCAAAACGTCCAGATGGGCCCCATCAAATTTTTTTTTTTTGTTCGAGCCTTTTTTGAATTTAATAACTCTCTCCTTATAGCTAAAGTTTTGGCTAAATGATTCACTTTTCATGTTTACCCCTTGGGCGGATTTATTTATTTTTTATGACAAGCGATATAATTTCTTAATTTTACTGTTGAAGATAAAAGTAGACACAGGGGTAACTCACTCGCACGACCAACCAGTTTTAGCGTAGCCCCGGTACGCGCATGACGACCTTGTTCATTTCCTTCCTTGGAACCCTCCCTGATCCCTATCTAAAAATATTAAGTCAGAAAATTACCCCGACTCGTAATATATTACCCATTGTTTAGGAATCATTTTATATAGGATTATTATTATTATTATTATTGTTTTTTTGCGAACAAGTGAATCACTTCTGCATGACTTGTCGGTTCTGTTCAGCAGCATAACCTCTTATAACTTTTCTCACCCACGCGAAAGTCCGTAATAAACCGCGCAATAATTTTTGGACGTCTGAATCGTTAGAAAAGTAGCCCTGACAGTTAGCCCATTGCATAAACTTTCTAAAGAAGAAGAAAAAAAACGAAATCCGACAGTGTTAATCGACAAACTTGGTATATCAACCGTGAACAAGAAAGCTCTGAGTAAAGTTGCATTTAAAACAAAATTATTACTTGACACCTCGAGCATTATCGTTTCGAAGAAAAAAGCTCCCCTAGCCCTGAGCCGATAAATTTAAAGGTCCAATTATGCCCCCGCAATGGGCATACCTGGAGGCTGTTATGGTGTCAATTTATTTTTTTGTCACTATTTTTTTTTTTTTTTTAACTCACTTTGACTGCTGGAGAGTTTGAAGTTGAAATAAGCTATTCACGAACGTCAGACGTCTAATTGGGCAGCTGCAGGGTTGAGGTGATGTTGTGGCAATTAAGCTTTAAGTTTGCTCCCAACGTAAATGAAGTGTGACACCGGGAATAGTCCCGAAACTGCAACGAATCAGGGATAAGTAAATATTAAATTGACAGTTTCGGGGATAATATAGCCGCAACATTTTCAAGCGGTGGCCAAATAGTCGAGATTCGATGAATAATTAACGACGAAATCGCAAGTTTCTGGGTTAAATAATTGTAAAATGCATGATTGCGACTTTAGCAGATAGGCGCATTCGATTAACAAAGTGTATGACTTAAAAAAAAAAACGCTGAATTGCAACATTGGAGCCAAGTCACCATAGAATGGCAACATTCAGAGATGAAAATCTGCAAAATTTCAAGTTTTGAGTGTAGGGGGGCTAGAGGACTGTTTTGTCCCAATACATGAGTCTGAATAAATTAGCGAAACAACACGTTTCCGGTCTTTACTTTCACAAAATGGCAGACCTGTCGAGTGGGAGAGGGCACTGGGTCCGTCATACCCCAGTGCCGACCCGGCACTGGATTTCAGCCAGCCACTATAAAGAGATTTGTAACGCGAGCTCTCATTGGCTGACAACTTTGCGCGTTGATTCAAACGACCAAAGAGCGCTCTGCCGGATGACAATATGAAACAGCTAGTCATTCCAGCCTTTTTTCCCTATTCATGTTTATTTTTGTTTTAATTGATTAAAAATTTGTGACGTCACAGTAGGCAGATCCCAAACAATTTTCTTCAATGATTACTAAGGTTCTTAATAACGACGAGCTGAGATACGTTTAGAAACAGAGTGATGAGACGTCACCACTTTTTCAGTCAATTTTAGCTTACCTACGCCTCAGCAGGTATTACAAACGCCCGAACGTCTCACACAAAGCTGCTCATAGAAATTCCTCCTACTCAAAGTGAATTTCAAGTCAAATTAGAATTTTACCTTACGAAAAGCCCGGTATCTTTTTTTATTTTTTCCATATCTTGAACATCTACAGGGTGTTTCAGGATGAATGATCAGGACTTTAAATAGTTGTCCCAACTAGGACAAACCAAAATCGTCAGGATCGCAAATGCTTGGTTTCCTAGTTACAGGTTTTTTTTTGTCATTTTTCGGCCAAACACGTTCTTTTCGTCAATAAGCATTTTTATCGTCCTAGCCATTCGGAGCAAAACAATACAGATTACATTTCTGAAAAAAGCACAACATTTTCGTTCAAGAAATGCTAGTTGTAACTTGCTGATCTCATGTTTTAGTATTTTCTTTTATTTATTGAAAAAGTGTTAATTTGATTTTCACCGTTTCTTTCAAACTCGAATCTTCCTCAGTCATCGTGTTCAAGATAGATGGTTAAATTATTGGAAAAACACGTGAGTGTTGTAAGGACGAACGAAATTTTTAAACGTAAAATCCGCGCTTTTTCGCAGAGATATCACAGCAAAAGTTTATAAATTCAAATTGAGCCATATTTTCACCAAACATAAAAAGTAAAAACAGCTTTTGGCACTATAACTTTGAATATGCTCACGTTAAACAAAATACCTACCTCATGCAGTGGCAGATTTACAGGGTGGTTTCAACCCCCCCCCCCCCCTTGAGAAGATGGCATCTTGGCGTTTGTCACTACAATTAGGAAATACTTATACACCATTGATTCGAAATAGTTGAAGGAAACTTCGCGGAGAAAACAGAGAAAATACGCTAGCACCATGTTTTTATAGGCCCAAATTGAGAAGGCGTTCGAATGTGCTAATGTTGGGCAAGAGGGAGTCGAAAAGCGCTAATATTTGTGACTGGAATAGCGAATAAGCGCATATTCGCAGAATAAAATGAGTAAATCACTAATTCGTGGCTAAAGATTGAGCAAAGCACTAATTTTTCGGCACATAATTGAGAAAAAACGCCAATACGTGGTTATAGAATTGAGAAAAAGCTGCAATCCATCGCTCAGCCAGATCAACAAAATAATATTGAAAAAACACTAATTCGTGGTTTCTCGAGGCAACATCAAGACTGAAATTAAGAAAAATCACTTATTCATAAGGATAAAAGTGAAAAAATCGCTCACGGTTAATATTAAGAGATTTTAATAAGTATATAAGATATACGTAGAGCTCATACGACGTTAAAATTGTAAAAATTCCGCTGATTTGAGGCGAAACTAGAGAAAAGTGTTAAATGTGCTGATAACAATTAGAAAAACGCAAATTCAAGGACGCGTTTTTGTTTAATCGGGAATTGCTTCAATTCGTGGCTACAGCTGCTGCCAAACAGCGCGTATTAGTTGCTAAAATGAAGACTGGCGCTAATTTGCGTATCAATATTCGAGAAAACGCCTAATTCGTGGCAAAAATAGAGAAAAACATGGAAGTGAAAGCCTAATGTCCTGTTAAAAACGCTAATTCACGGAAACATGTCTACCAAAACATGCTTGATCACGGCTAAAACTAACGCAAATGCAGGTTCCCGCCTAAAATTGCGATAAATGACTATAATTCGCTTGTAAAATTAAAGCCCTGTTCACACGATGCAATGTTTGAAGCTATATTGCATGCTGGATTTTTCAAAACATCCGGTCACTACCATGGAACAGTATGTTTTTAAAAAACTAGCATGCAATATAGGTTCAAACATTGCATCGTGTGAACAGGGCTTAAGAAAATGCGTTAACGCATGCTAAAGAAAGAATTCAAGGCTAAAATTAAAGAATAATTCGCAGCTAAAATTGAGGAAATGTGCTCATTCGCGGCAAAATTTGAGAAAAACGCCAGTTTGTAGTCCAATTTGGGAAAATCCGCGACTAAAATTATGAGAAATAGCGACAATTCGCCATAAAAATGGAGAAAAAAGAAACGCTTATCCGCATGACTTAGGCCCATTTTCACCAACAAAATTGATCTCGTTTAAAGTTGATCGTGATTAGTTGCCAATAGCAACCCACGTGAATTCTGATATAAGTCTTTACACTGTAATCGCGATTAGTTATTGATCGTGGTTTTAGAAGTTGGTGAAATCGGGCCTTAAGGTGCGTTTACACTGAAGTGTCGCGCTACACTTATTGCTTAAAATTTAGTGTCAGACACAAATATCCTTGGTGTGAACACAACCCAAGTAACACAAGAGCTCCGGTAAGCGAAGATCGTGTAGGTTTGAGCTTCCTTAAAATTTGTGTAGAGCTTCAGTGCAAAAGAAGTATACTACCGAAGCTGGAACTTCTTTAATGACTTGTGTAAAGCATTATGGAAGTTATACTGACAGGTGTAACAGCGGGACATGATTTCAATTTCCAATGAGCTTCGGAAAGGCTTCACCATTCATATTTGAACTTCTGTTGCTCTTCCCTTAGTCAATGTAACCGAAGCCGTGGGAAGAAATTAGGTTAGTTCCAGGACTATTTTTAAAGAAGTCTTATGGAAGTGGACATCCATTAGACTTCTTTTAGACTGCTTACAACAAGCTTTATCTTGCTTCATGAAGCCTCTGCAGCATACGCTATAGAAGCTTCTCTTCGACTCACCTGATTACCAAATCATTTTTCACTTTTGTCTGTTCTGTGACGTGATAGTGTGGCGCACGGAAATTTGGTCCAGTCATCTCCTGGATTTCCGGGATTTTTGAAAGCATTGATCTTGGCGCTCTTAGGTGGCCAAAAAAGCAATCCTTCTTTCTCCAATATAGATGGAACTGCTGTAATTTTCAACTCCCCCTTTTCAATAGTTTGGACGATCTTGAAAGAAAAGCCTGCTTCCTCTTTTTCGTCCATTTGTGCTAATCAGTTCCCGGAAAACAAGAAAATACATAATTAACATCAATTAATTGTGTTATACGCATGTAAGTACACACGGGTGTTTCAAAATAACTACAAAAAAGTAAAATGGGTTAAAATATAATTGATTTGCAATGAAAAAAGCCAAGTATATCATGGTCCGAAACTCAATAGTTTCCGAGATATGATTTTTCAGTCGTTATTTAGAGCAGTATCTCGCTTTTCTCAATAAAATGAGATTTTGTCGTTTCCAAACGAACTTCTGTCGCCGGATTTGCAAAGAACACATTTTTTTTTTCTGTTAGGAATGACAGTTTCCGAGAGAATGAGCCATTTTTTATCACCACGACACATGCTCAAAGCTGCGCAAACTGGAAAATGCTCAACTTTGTGATAGAAGTCAACACTAGTACCGTTTCCCATTTGCCATCTCTTCACTGGCACGTGGAGTGTATGTGACGTCATTGCACTGGCAATAAACATGTAAACACCTGGTGTGGTGTGGCTTCAAATGGAGCAGTTTTAAGCTAGCTTCGTCATTATTTCTTCCTCCGTGCGGTTTATCTGTTATAAACCTAAAGTTAGGTTTACTTGCACCGTCTAATTTCTCGAGGCAGAAAACGTTGTACAAGCACTGTGCTAGCGCAGGTTGCCGTGGCAAATGGAACAAAATCTCAGTTACAGTGGTGCGATTCAATTGACAAATGGAGCGCCAAAATTCTTATCAGGACAACAACAGTGTGCACCAGTGTGGAATTCTCTTGCAAATGGTTAACCCTATAGGTAAATCACGATGCACAAAAACGTCATGGTGATAAAAAAAGGACTCATTCTCTCGACAACTGTCATTCCTATCAGTAAAAACGTGTTATTTTCGAATCCGGCCGCCAAAAGTTCGTCCTAAAAATCGCTTGAAAATTCTTATCTAGGAAACTATTGAGTTTCGGACTATGGTGTATTTCGCCTTCTTGATTGCAAATCAGGCCTACTTTCTCCAATTCATTTTTTTGCAGTTATTCTGAAATACCCTATTATAAGTAGGGTTGGCAGACGTCGTTGTATTTCACGGGATAGTCCCAGCTCTTGCTAATTGTCCCGCATCCTTAGACCGGTCGTCCACTGGAAGCGTTCTGAGCGGCGCTACAACGAGCGTACATCCAAAAAGGCTTAAATTGATTTCACTGCAGCTAAGCATACAGTGGAAGATGTCACGCGTCCAATTTGAGCCCTTGGGGTGTACGCTCGTTGTAGCGCCGCTCGAAAACGCTTCCAGTGGACGACAGACCCTTAAGGGGCCCACACACGGTTGCTTGACAAGCATGTTTGCCAACCTCGCTTGGGTATCAGTTTTGATCGTGTGTGGGGTCATGTTTGAAGGTTTGAAGGATTGACATCACGTTTGACGGTTTTCAGTCACTGCCAGAAAATTTGCTCTCAAAAATTTGGTTTGACAAACATGTTTGATCGTGTGTGTGTGCTTCAAACCATCAAACCTTCAAACCACAAAGAAAAAAGGGTATTGGGGTGATTTTTATGAGAATGAAAAAATTGGTTTTTCATAATAATCCTTTGACTAAATATTGGGTGTTTCACGAGGAAAGGACATACTTTCCTGGAAACATGGAGCATACTTGCACACTTAACGTCTATAAGATAGACGATAAGAAAAAAGAATATATTTATAAAAAATCTCTGAGCACATCTCAGCTCTTCCAAGAGATTTGCGTGGCCAAAGTACCTCTTTTCATGAGCCATTGTTTGGTCCACATAGACCTTTTCTTCTTCCTGTGGGCTTTATTTTGCGGCTTCGGCCCTGATAAGGCAATACAAATAACTCAAATGGTTAATATCCATACTTGAACATATTATGAACGCAAAATGAGCACTGCTGAAGCTTGGGCGCACGTTTGAAGTTGAAGCTTGACGACAAGTTTGTCCGTGTGGGTGCGACATCAAACGTCAACATGCTTGACAAGCGAAACTAATAAAACCATGCTTGTCAAGCATGTTTGACCGTGTGTGGGCCTTAGGGGGGGGGTAGGATTGCCTTTTCAGAGGAATACAAGTGGGAGCAATAATAGGCAAGGCAGGAGAATGGATATCGACGGGTTGGAACAGACTGATCACTAGGGATCGGATTTTCATTGCATTAAATTGCATATTTGGGGATAGCAGCAGGAAAACGCATAATTTAGGGTTAAAAGCATAAAATTACTTATTTTTTCAAGAAAATAAAATAGTCCTGATCTGACCACACAGTGCATAAACGCCCAACGCGTTCATTTTTTATTATTGACGCACAAAAAATATTCTAGAACAACAAAATTAGTGGACGTTGAAAAGTGCGGCGTGGGACAGAGTTGAAATAACAGCCAAACGCAACTCCCGATGAAAACTGCATGCTTCAGCGAGAAAACCGCTTATTGTAGGCTCAGCGAGCGGCCCAAAGATACGCTACCCAGATAGCAACCAATATCCTAGGAATGTTCCCACATTCTTCGATTTCGAATGTGAATAATCTGAACAACATGAGATTATTCTTATATTATATAAGTTTTCCTAGAATATTCTGATACTAAATGATTCGATTATCCTTAGGTGGGTTCAAAAGGATTATGCCTGGAACATTCGTAGCGGAACATGATTATCTTATTTTGAATAATTAACCAAGGTATGTTCTTTTAGCAGTTTCTAAGAATTAAATGTTACATCCATCGATCTCCGTAATTTTTGTCGTGAGATTGATGCCGGCATAAAGCCGTTTCGGTTTTTATTTGAAATTAGAAATCCCAAATAAATGCTGAGGTTCAGTTTCGCTTTTTTTTAGTGCATTTCATTCAAAAAATACACTATTGGTCTCGCCCTGATAATCGCACATGTGGGTTATGATACTTTTTTATTATTATTATTATTATTATTATTTTTATTTTATTTTTTTTTTATGCATTGACTACTGAGGCCATTAGCCTTCACGCAAGTAGGCATTTCAATTACATTCTATATTCTCTGTTCTGCGTCTGTCAGCCTCCGCTCGTGGCTTCAAGCGCATTATTATTATTATTCGAAACAAGATGATCATGTTCCGCTACGAATGTTCCAGGCATAATCCTTTTGAACCCACCTATGGATAATCGAATCATATAGTAACAGAATATTATGATTTATTATTTAATAAGTATAGAAGGTTATTGGACGGACCAGCGTCATCGGTTTCGTTTCTTGAAAAAAAAAATGCAAAGGTTTCCGTTTCATCATCCATCTCACCCACTCGATCCCTATCCACACTCAACATTAAAAGTTCGTACCCTGTTATTATGATGTGTGCTTGTGTGGTGTTGATCGGTAAAGTTCGTGTCAGTGGGTTTAGTGGTGGGAGGTCTTCGACTCTCCGATTCGTCCATATAGCTCTCCTCTCTACGACAGACGCGGGAACTCTTTCTTAACTTTCTGGTTCTTTCTACAAGCACAAGCACAAATCAACGTGGCCCGAGCCCATCTAGTTTTTCTCGCGTTTTTCTTCTCGAATTTTCTTCGGGCACGCCTAAAATTGGAAAACGTCACATCATTTGATTTGTAGGTAAGGCGACAATTTGCTTGTTAACCTTTAAATCTGATTGTACATGTTTGTTTAATATAATTTGCAGGTGCAAGTTTCACGACTAATTCGTCATTAATTGGTCCTACGTCGATATTTATTTTTCTGCCTGTCAACTTTTCTCAGCGACCAATTTTCGGTGATCGAGCCAGTAGCTACAAGTAATATACTGAAGTAAAGTGTGTATTTCGGATTGTACGATAATGTTGGCAAAAGGGAGGGGGGCGTTCTTGGTGGAGGCTGAAGATCAAAGGCTTGAAAATTCTTGGTCTCTCCACGAAAAGGTACAAAAAAGGTGCAAAACGTTTTCGAGTTTATTAACTCATCTTCAGTGCTAAATAGAGAACATGGAACAACGACAAACTTAACAACACTAAAACTAGAACAACAATCTTAAACAACATTAAAAAGAACATACCCTTTTAAAAAGTCCGGTAGGGGTAGGTGTCCCCGAGTCTAAATAGAAATGAGAAACTATTAACAATGTTGTCTAAAACGCCAAGAGTCGAGGGCGAACGAAGGAGCGGGAGGAGCCCTCGGGAGAAGGGGGAGGATTGAATTTAGAGGGGAGGCGACGCATTCTGATCTGTCGTTTAGACAAGTGGCTTCATTGCGTTTTAACTCCAAGTTGATCAAAAAACCCTCCAGAGAATTTAAAATATATTTACTGCCGCCCCAAGGCAGGACGAGATCCCCTTTGTGGCTCGAATTTCCAGCGTGGCGGCATGACTCGATGTGGCTGTTGAAGGCCGAATCCTTCCCAGACAAGTGCTCCTTAAAGCGAGTCTTAAATTGACGTGTTGTCCTGCCGACATAACTCGCTTCCTGACAGCCTCCACAGGTCAGCCTATACACTCCACTTCTCGCCAGTGGTTCGATTTTGTCTTTAACGACCGAAAGAAGGGAACCCATCGTTCTTTCTGTTTTAAAAGCCACCCGATACTCATACGTTTTAAGAATCCTAGAGATCTTCCTCGTGATCTCACCCTGGTATGGCAACGTTAACCAACGTGGGTTTTCCTTTTCCGGCCGCCCGCCCGTGGAAGGGAACACCTCCTCCAGCAACCGCCTCTCTGATTTCTTCGCTAGAATCCTGTCCACGACTTTCTTTTCATACCCATTCGCAGAAGCTATGCGGACGATTTCCAAAAATTCCGCGCGGAATTCCGCGGGGTCCAGAGGCAACGATATCAATCGATGTACGAACGAGTTCAGTGCTGACATCTTGTGTTGCGGGTGGTGGTTCGAGTTGGCGTGAATAATGAGGTCCGAAGCTGTTGGTTTCCGGTAAACTCCAATTTTGAGCGAGCGATCTTCTCTAAACACTCTGAGGTCTAAGAAATTAATGTTGCCCGCCTCTTCCAACTCGAGTGTAAATTTAAGGAACGAATTTCTCGAGCTTAGAAATTCCAAAAAAGCGGACAGCTGCTGCTCACCACCACTCCAAACCACGAAGCAGTCATCAACGTACCGTCTCCAAAACTTGATGTGGGATTTGAACGGGTTTTCGTCGCTGAAAACGTGTACTTTCTCAAAATGGTCCAATACCACCTCTGCGCACATCGGGGAAACCGGAGAGCCCATACTGAGACCGGCATTTTGCTGATAAACTTTATTATTAAACTTGCAATAACTTTGTTCTAGGCAAAGTTTTAGACAGCGGCTGAACTCGTCCAACAGAAGTAAATTGCTCGCCGTCTCTTCGAATTTACGAGTAACCAGGTCATATGCAACAGAGGGCGGTACTGACGGAAACAAATTTATGACATCAAAGGAACACAGGACGTCTGAATTCGTTACTTCCAGGTTTATTACTTCTCTCGCAAACTCTAGACTGTTCTTCACGCCGTACGTAGGACGGAAGCTGGTTTCTTTCTTGAAAACATCCACCAGTTTTTTAGCTAATTTTTCGCATGGAGCATTAACGAAAGAAACCACTGGCCGAAGTTTAGGGAAGCCATCTTCAAACTCTTTGTGAAGTTTCGGGAGGCAGAAGAGCCGCGGTGCCCTAGGGTTTGTCTCAACGTACTTCCCTGAGAGGCCTTTGTACGATAATTGTGGGCTTTTGTTTTCAGGCCCGCGTCGTCTATGTCCCATCGCCGCGTCGTATTATTTTCTTGGCGTTCTGTTAGTGTGTAGTTGTTTCTCAGCGTGTTTTTTTTTTTTTTTTTTGTAGTGTCAGTACTTTTTCATTCGTTTCCAAATTGTATGCATCATAAATTAAAAATAAAGTAAAATAATTCTGTTCCGTGCGAATATTCTTTTGGAACATTTACGGAATATATACAACATATCCCGTTTGGACCTCCTTACAATATTCGTACCCGACACTATATATCTGAATATTCTAGAGCGATTCTAAAAAAACATTATTTGAACGTTCAAACTTATCGTTCTGAATATATTCCACGAATCTTCTAGTAGAATATTCCGTTGGAACATTCACGGATTATATACAACCTGTCCCGTCTGGACCTCCATACAATATTCGCAAAAAAACCAATATCTTCCACGAATATTCTTGGAAAAAAGGTAAATTCCAAAAAGATAATCAAGGAACATTCGGGTAATATTTCCTTGCTATCTGGGTACTCTTTTTTCGTTTGAGAACAAGGATTGTTTTTTTCTGCTTTTCATACTATTACTTCTTAGCTTAGTTCGTTTTTAGCTTGATTCGTTAGAACGGATCACTTTAGCAAGTAAACTGAACGCATTCGCCAGGGAGTTTGAAAACGTTTTCAAACGGACTAACTGTTACTTTGAATATCTGGCCTTTTTTGTTTGTATTTGTCGAGGTTTAAAGCGCCCCATACACTGTCAGTTTAACTGAAGGCAATCGTGAGGCCGTCGATCGGGGTTACCCACACATTTTCAGTTAATCTGAAGGCCATGGACTGCAGTCCGTGAAAACTAAAGGTGTGTGGCCGTAGGACCGGCTAGGATCGGACGTGAGATCGTTGACTGACAGTGTACGATACCCGTCGATTTTGGCCGGACGGTCTAAATATAAAACTCTAGCCGTTTCTTGGTATAAAAGCGCCTATCTGACCTTTGTTTTGAGGAAAAAAATCATTTATCGGACATGTTTCATGTTCTCCCCGCACCGAAATGTCGTTTTAATTAGTTATAACTTCAAAACAAGTGATTCCACAATTTTTGAAATATTTTTTAAAAGAATTCCTCGTGAAATTTTCTTGCGAATTGACTACAATATTACCGAAAAAAATCAACTTTTCTGTAGCCAAAATCGTCGTTCTTAGCGCAAAATGACCAGTAGCACAAAATAACGGTCGAAAGTGCAAAAAAAAAGGGGCGCGAGAGGGCCCCTAAAAAAAGAAAATTAAGCAAAAATTGTGGGAGAAGTAGGATTTGGCGCGACTACGTCAAAAATTATTTACCACCGAATTACCTAGTACATAAATCGAAACCTAGTTTTGTTTCTTAGTATGTAAAACGCGAATACCTTGTTTTGAAGAAAAATAATTTCCCAGGCATGTTCACCCTGTAGCGGAATGCTATATTTTCGTTTTTTTTAAAATGCAATCATTGATGTACGCGAAAAATTACCGTTTACACAACGCGCAACCTTCAACATTCAACCCATTTTACCTCAGTACACATATATTTATAATTTCGGTGCGATTTTGGGATATTCGGGGGAATTTTTGGATGGGTAAGTGATGAGGAGGGGGATGGTGAGGGGTAATTTTACTTTAATGGAAGAGTTTCTGTGAGTAGGTACATTTGAAGATCAACGCGGAAATATCTGTATTTACTTTTTATGTTTGGTGAAATACGGCTCAAATATGACGATATGATCAGGAATATCTGAACTTTTGCTGTGAGAATTTCAAAGGCTGTTCGTGTTACAAGCAGGTAGTCGTAATCATCTTCTTATTTTTTGGTCAGGAAGGTTCAACATTTTCAACTGAGTCGGAGGGCCTTGAAAAGTTGGGATGCAAGGTAAACCGTTTTTTTGGGATACATACATTATTTACTGAATTAGTTAGGTAGGTAGTATTATCCAACAAAAACTTGTCGATGTTTGCTTCAGAGAGATCGCGACTAACAATGAGACTTATTTAATCCTCAGGTATTTTATTAAACAATCTTCGACAACGCGATAGTCTATTAATTGTATTTGTAACAGTAAGTTTGGCATTACCGTGAGTTATGGTTGCGTATCACATAAAGATTTCTTTTCGTGAAAACCGTCGCAAACATAAACAGCAACTAGCAAGCAGCGTAAAATGAATAAAGTGGCAGAATCCATAACTCCCATTATTAGGGAGCCTCCGTACAATCCACGTGTCATCCAAATTATTAATGACACGAATTTGTCTCCCCTCCGCTGTACTTCGAAAGCATTGATTAAGCCTGAGTGACGATACCCAGAATTGGTGGATGCCAGAATTATATATCGTGAGACTAAAAAACAAGCAAGGCATGTCGTTCTTAATGTACATTCCAAAATTATTCCTTTGCATTACAGAATTGAGCTTCTTGCCCAGCCAAGTGATCTCATACCCGTGAAAGGAAAAAGATCGAGAATCAACTACATATATGAAAACTTGTGTGAATGTGGAATATGCCTGAAGTTGAGTCAAACGTCCACTAAAAAAACGTAAACATTGGGATAACAAAATATCATGAATGGCTGGATACATTTAATTTTTACCTTTTAAATGTCAGCCCTATAATTCACCCGTCGCTGGTACAAATCGGAGACATAAATCCTCAGAAAGTAACGACTGAAATTGTGTACCTCACGATCGTGATCGTAAACCAACGACGAAATTCGGAAAAAGTTGCCCGTTTCGCGGCTGAATACGTGCCGTAATTAAACTCACTATGTACTGGTATTTGTTGTACATGCCATAACTGAATTATTCGTAATTGCAAATTTTTGCGAAGAAAATAAAATGTTCGCGGTGCACTAAAACTGTTGAACTAGAGTATTCTGTCTTATCAATGATATAAGATAACCACTACAACGGCATTGAATTTTCCATTAGCCAATCAGAGGCCACGAAACAACTCTTGGCTGAAATCGAGTAGCATTTCAAATTACGCCTTCCAAGGGGGGGGGGGCGGATTTGGAAAATTAAGAAAGGAAAGATAAGAGGAAAAAAAAGAAGCGCTTTACGGGTGGTTGGGCCTTCTTGTTAGCGTTTTCAGTGGTAGGGCCATTTTTTTGTCGTCGGAGCCAGTCCACACATGTTTCTAGGTGTGGCTAATGACTTTATCGGGATGTAAAAAATGACTTTATGTGCCTTAAAAATAGCTAAACGATTCGCGCCATGAAAGTGTTAAAAAACGACTATTTCTACCCTGAAATTGCCAAACTGAAAAATTCGTGCCGTAAAATAACCAAAGTCCTTAAAAATTCCAATATTCAAAGTGTTTCGCTCTAAAAAAGATCAAACTGGTCAATATGGTGCCCTTTGGAAAGCGTTTAGTTCTTTGAAAGTAGCTAAACTGCGACTGAAATGAGCCAAAAAAATAACCACATATTATCATATTCACGCCCTTGAAGTGACTGCCGGCTGTATAGTGACACTTCCCACCCTAAAAAATGACTAAACTGGCAAATTCACGTCTTGTAAAGGCTTAAAGGCCCGTTCACAAACTCTATGTAAAGGTTGTTTGGAGTCTATGCAACCAAACAAATTTATTCCCTCGAAAAAAAACATTTTGATTGGTTACGTGGACTTCCCCCGCGCTCCATGCCGCTGGCCTCAGACCTATCCGAGTCACTGGACACCGGAACAGCTACGCCAGGCCATAATCGCCAGAAATCCGAGCATACAACCCACGGACGAAACCCCGCTCTTCCCCAAGACGACTCCCACTACCACCACCGGCTACGTGACGCGAGTAGTACGGGTGACACCAGCGGCGCGCCACACGATTATGAGCGAGGGGAAAATAGAATTGGAACCCTGGGTATGCGTCACTCCCCGGGACCTAATAGAAGCGTCGCGCTGTTTCAGATGCCACGGCTTCCGTCTTACAACGGCAACATGCCCGACACCACGAGACATGACTCTAAGTCGTGCCCCAACAAAGCGGGACCTCCCAGATGTATTAACTGCGTGAAGGAGCGGCGCGAAATGATTCTGTAACTCGCAAAATTTACGTGTCGTAACTGGGAAGGAGGGGGAGAGGATGTACCCCGTTGCCTTGGGTTTTCCACGCATTTGTCATTGTTCTTCGAGACCACACATTCTAGCGTGAAAATTCCACAGTTTAATTCACTAGGTATCGTAAAAACCATGGCAACGAGGTACCTCCCCTCGCCCTTCTTCCATTTTACGACACGTAAATTTTGCAAGTTACAGAATCACCCCCCAGGGGCAAGGTGACTAAATTTTCTATAGGTGCCGCAGATCACTGTCCTTCACCTACGTCACGAGCAGTCCAACCGCCATTGCGCTGGACCCAGTACATTATT
>CM075938.1:3809678-3841666 GCA_038030265.1 Corythucha ciliata
TGGCGTGTGTACCGTTAAGGCGTCCACGGCCGTGGCGCTGGGCCTAAAAATGGAACCGATGGGGACGGATTTAGTGGCGTTCGGGGCCACCGCGGTGAAAACACTTGGGCGCGCGTTCGAGAAGTTAACAATAGACAATGTTTCGGCTTTTGTTTTGTTTTACACTGTGCCAGACTACTCACAACAGCAGGAAGTGTTGGTTGGCCGGTCCTGGACGGACCAGCCTCACGTGTCCTTCGCAAAGGAGGGAGACAGCCTGAAGTTTCGAGAAGTATCACCCCCATGGCCAACAGTTGGTGAGGAGTCGGTAAGAACAGAAAATGTCATAAATCTTGTTATGTTACCAGAGAACCGTAACATGCGGCCCATAGCGCTGGAAGATGTGAAGGTGGGAGACCACGTCACTCCCGAGGAACACGGGGAAGTGACAGAGTTGTTGAATGAGTTCCGAGACGTGGTGGCACTGGAACCTATCGAACTGGGCTGCACCAACGTCTTAAAAGCGGAAATTGAAGTGGTGCCAGGTAGCACACCACCTGCCTCGAAGCCATATCGTACAGGTAAAGTGGAACGAGACTCAATTAATAAAATTATTGGCGAGTGGCGCGAACAAGGCATTGTAACGGACACCAACTCGCCGTATGCCAGTCCCGTTCTTTTGGTGAAAAAGGCTAATGGGGAGGGTCGGGTGGTGGTGGATTTCCGAAAGCTCAATGCCCAAACAATTGCCGAACCATTCCCGTTGCCGGTGATAGACGATATTTTAGAGCGGTTGGGCGGGGCGAAGTTGTTTCCTTCTTTGGATTTGGCCCAGGGTTACCTACAGGTCCCGTTGTCGGAAGAGGCGAAAGAAAAGACGGCGTTTATCACGCCAGATCAAACCGGAAAATTTGAACGCCTCATTTTCGGGTTGAAAAATGGCCCCGCGATTTTTCAAAAGCTGATGCGTGCGGTTTTGGGCCCCTTGTTGAACTCGACTGCATATTGTTATCTCGATGATGTATTGATCCCCTCTTCGAACTGGTCGGAGATGCTCGAAAAGGTGCAAGCGGTCTTTAGGGCGTTTCGAAACGCGAAATTGACGATAAACTTGAGAAAATGTAAGTTCGGGAGTGAAGAGATTGAGTTCCTTGGTTATATAATAAAGGATGGTATTGTGGCCCCCGGGGCGCGAAAGACTCAAGCCGTGAAAGATTTCCCGGTACCCATTAATGTGCACGGAGTGAGAAGTTTTTTGGGTTTAACCTCGTATTTTAGGCGGTTCGTGCCGGGTTATGCGCAGATTGCGAATCCCCTCACAGAACTTTTGAGAAAGGAAGTACCTTTTTCATGGTCGGATCGGCAGCAGCGAGCCTATGAGAGGTTGAAGGAGGTATTAAAGAGTGAACCTGTTTTAGCTCTTTACAATGGCATAAATCACACTCTGAACAGCAGCCGTCACCCGCAGGCGAATGGAATCGTAGAGCGAGCGGAACTGAACTGTGGTTCAGCAGTTGGCGATTATGATGACGTCCCCTCAGGATAAGGAGTGGGACACGTATCTACCCGAAATCAACCGAAATATAAATTGTATTGTGAATCGCACTACTGGTCTGTCACCCTTTGAGATGCTGATGGGATATCGACCCCGTCATCAAGACGGAATTCTACGAGCTGCGACAGACGCGGCTGGTAACGACGATTACCAGCCAACGGCACAGCTACAAGAGGACACGCGAGCAAAAATCATGGAGGCTCAGAAGAAATACAAGGAGCAGTTCGACAGGCGACGTAGTCACGCGCCGAATTTCACCGTGGGAGAGGGGCTTGGCTCGCTGAAGGGACCGCCGAAATTTAGAGGACCGCTCAGGATTTCCGCAGTTTTACCTTCGGATACGTACCGCGTTACGTCGTTGAGAGCTCAGGGCGACCGATTGTATTCGACGACGGCTCACATCAGCCAGCTTCGACCGTGGCGAATGAAAGTGGTCAACGAGGCCACTGACGACGACAAGGAAATCTCGACTGATGACGACAAGGAAATCTTGGCTGATGATGACGAAGCGAGTACGGATCGTCAACGCTCGACCAGAGAACGGGCCGACCAGGAGGCCAACCCAGACGACCCTACCGATTTAGAGGAGGAAAAGGAAGAGACGAGAGCCGGCACCCGTCGGCTAAAACGACGCCCTTTGTGGTTGAACGACTTTGTGTAAATTGTTCTTTCTTTTGCGAATGTGTTGCTTAGCTTTTTTTGTTTGTTGATATTTTTGTTGTTATTATTAACTTCTTTGACGCGAACGCTCCGAAAATTGAGGACAATTTTAAATTCCAGAATGGCCGAATGTAGGCAATTATTTACTTATGACGTAAAATTAATCGATTAGAACAAGAAATTATTCGATGTACGGTTGGGTCAGTGGAGGAAGAGCGAAGTAAAGAAAGAAGGGCAGTCAGTCGTTCTTGAGCCTGGATTGAAGAAATATATTATTTGTATAAAGTTCTGTCCCCCCCCCCCTGCCTTCTCTTTTTCTAGAGCCATCCTTGGCGTTTTCCTGAGGACTGTGTTTCGGGAAATTGAAGAGGGTGAACCCCTAAAATTCCCCTACACTATAGCTACTTTTATTTAGCAATTTCTGCCAAATAATCGCTAATTTACTGAAATTCGTAGTAATGAAATGCACTCCATTCGACGAATTTGATGCTTTGGTGAGCGTTCATATTCAGTTCCATTCCAAGGACCGCTTCAGTTGAGGTATAATGATTTTTAGCATGCTGAAATTCGCAAGGATTGTTTGTATTTACAGGTAAAAACCAGCGATTTTGAATAGGAAAATAACTAATTTGTCTAAAAAATTGTCATTTCTGCCAAAAAATCGCCAATTGATTAAACAAACGCTCATGAGAAATTTCGAAAGGGACACGTTATTGAAGAAGTTTTTCAGCTCAAAAAACTGCGCAGGAATTAGACGTCCTGTTCAGCAAGTTGGTTCACTCCTTAGGGATGACATGGCCAACGACTACCCTCCCTAAAAAGATATTGGGCACCCCATATCTTTTCGGACTATTCGAAGGGCCCTGATTAATGACCTGAAGCACTTCATTTTTTATCTTAATAGGCGTCTTTTTCTGGAAAGACAACTTAATCCGTTCACTGACATTGCCAAGCCTTAATTAATGACGAAAAACTTGCAGCATACTTATGACCTGCCCTCAGGATTTTCTATGCTTTTGACTTCGAATAAACCCGATCCTCCTGAGTTCAGAATTGTCTGAAAAGAATGAATCGGTTGGGTATAGGGGGATATTTTTATTGGACAAAAATGTCAATTTCCGTAGCCTTACTTCGAGCTTCAATGCCGTATTAATCGTTTTATTTTCACGTGATGAATTTAGCCCGGCAAATATAATCGGATTGGCGTTAGGCTTTAACTTTCGCCATCCATCTGGCCTTCTTTTCTCCCATTCGGAGTCTTCAAAGTGAATCTGCTCAAATCAGAGGAAATAAAAATCATGATAGGGGTAAGATAATAATAAAGGTAGTTTTTCACAAGGAGTCGAATCATTTTTTTTTTATTATCTGTCCTGTTTCTCACCCTGTTGAGTATCCAGGATGCATAAATTAATATTTATTTGCAAAGCAGAAAAGCCCGTTATTCCCAAAGCAAATCCCGGATGCCAAACAAGAGTATTATTGGCTTCGTACGGAGTTGTCAAACATTGCCATTGATGATTTCATTATAAAAACGGCAAAAAATAAGCGAACAACTCAAGTAACGGGCCTACAACTAAAATTCTCGAGTAATTATTAGTGGGCTCCCATTGTTCCCTCAGACAATTTTCGGTCCACTTCTTTCTCCTTTTTGGTTCTGACGGGAATTTAAAAAGCCGGACTCCGTCAACGGTCTTTCGATGACAATTATAAAGCAGAACAAATAACCATTTTTAAAAAAAAAAACACTGCACAAGAAAAAATTTGAGACTCTAATGACATTTTTTTCATGTTATCATACTTGTTTACCCTGACGACTGCTTAACGACCGAGGGACCAAATATGGCGCTGATAGCGTGTTGCAGTACCTGTGTTTTAAAGATTCTCTAGCTTGGGTGGTGTTGAAAACCACAAGTTTTTATCTACCAATTTCGAAATAATTAGTGAAATAAGATATTGTTCTATGGCGGTGTTAATCTAGCCCGCCTCCCTCCCCCCCCCCCTAAAAACAGAACTGGAAGTTCTTCTTCATTTCCCCCATTTTGTTCTTTCACACCTCGCCAGAACGATTTCCTCACGTTAAGAAGCAAAAAAAAAAAATTGAAAAAGAATATCTTGAACAGCCGGAAGCTTCATCGTGTCCAATGAGGCGTGCGCCTTCAAAAAAGAAGAAAAAAAAAAAAAAAAAAAGTGAAAGTCTTGCCTCACACTCGTCGAATCCGACCGTCGCGTGGTCGACGAAATACTCCTCATTTGTGAGGGTGCGCCTTTGAGTTTACCAAAAAGGGCTGAAAGGAGTTCCGCAGGCTTATATTCGTATATATACGCGTATTTGTGGGGAGCGGTAAAAATACTGGAAAAAAAAATGACCTGAGGTGAATTCTCACATGAAAAATTGGTGAAAGAGTGAGAATAATTTGAAATGACAGTTTGGTATATCAACTGTCCGTTAACATTGAGCAAATTGTGTTTCACAACGAGAGGAACACTATTAATTCATTTTTCCCTAAACTTCGTTGGAATGAATTGTTTTTAGAGAGGCGACGGCACTGAACAAAGTATTTTTCAACATTTTTTAATTCATTCAAATAGGGGTATTATGCAAAATAAATTTGAGCTGAATTGATTAGGACTATTCTCGGACTGGTTCTTAAAGGTAATTAAATTTATGTAATTTGTTTAAATTAAGACGTATAATGATAGTAGAAACGTTTTTGAAAA
Organism: Corythucha ciliata; assembly: GCA_038030265.1. Classification (NCBI taxonomy): domain Eukaryota; kingdom Metazoa; phylum Arthropoda; class Insecta; order Hemiptera; family Tingidae; genus Corythucha; species Corythucha ciliata. The sequence goes on from CM075938.1 coordinate 3,814,591, forward strand.
ATTATAATTATAAAAAAAAAAAACTGTAAGCACTTACTATTAGACGATGGCTTTATACACATTTTTCTTTCGGAATTTAGAGTAATTTACGCCGATAGTCATTAAAATAAAAATGTAGAAGTTGTCAGGAAATGGCAAAAACTTATTTTTAAGCCGCGAATAAAAAGGAATGAGCCAATGAGGGGGAAGGAGCGGCGATATTCTTTGTCAAAAGACGTGGTAGATTCTAGGCGCATTCTCCATTAATGAATGTATAAGCTGTTTGAAAACGCTTTTAGGTCTTGCGAACCGGGTGGTTACAACTTTTCCGATTTAAGGTCGCCTTGTTAAGTATTTTCCGCTAATAAATACGCCTATAAATATGCATATAAGCTTCCATTTGTATTGAATTATATAAAAACAAAATCGGATACAATAAAGTATTGTATATAAGGATTAATATTATATAAGGATTAATTTTATGCAAAAAGTGATGATATGCATTCATTGGCAACTTTTTTTCCTGGAAATTAAATGGCCACACGCATCTTACATAGTTGCCTCGTACTCCGCGTCGGATTGCCCTCCGGGGCTTAAACCTAAAACTCAACGACAAACCCCTCCCCCTCCGTCATCATCATGGGGTACAGCCCTCTAACTGACAAATGAGAGGTATTCACCGCTTCCCACGGAGCAACTTATAACGTTTCAAAGTGTTAAATTAAGTTAACATTTTCCCCCCTCAGACCTGAATTTATACGCGCTCACGAGCTGATTTGTACCACGCCACAAGGCTTTACTGTTTTATAAATCGTTTTCTTTCTTTTTTTCTTTTCTCGCGAATAGTTTTCTTGGGATATGCTCCCGCTTCCAAGTATAAACGAACATAAGTGAAGCTGTTTTTAGTTTCTTTTTTTTTTTTTTTTTTTTAGAGTCCCCGTGAACTCCAAGAATTAATAAGCGACGATGGTAGATAAAAAGAGACGGAGTGAGGGCGAGAAAAATATTCTCCGTGATTGGACTGTGTTTGGACAGCGTGAGGGGGGGTGGTGGGGAGGGAGAAAAATGTGCTGGAAATTGTGTTCCAGAGAAACGGTGCCGAAAAAAAAGCGTTATCTTATGCTTTGTGAGTTTCGAAACATGTCGGCGAAGAAGATTTCCAGAGAGCGTTTCAATTTGTCACTTGCTTATACTACACGCCGAAAAAAAAAGAGAGAGAGAGAGAGAGAGAGAGAGAGAGAGAGAGAGACATGGGAAAATTCCTAGGCTGCTTGAGCTTTTACTCATAAATCCAATTAAAAAGTTGGGAAAGGCGAGATCGCTCGAATAGGATCCCATGAACACAAGTTTTGCATTCTTCTTATTATTCTTGGAATTCTCCTGAAAAGAGGACCTCCAATCAGCGTTGAGACGTTCAAGACTAGTGTTTTCAACGAAATTGGAGAAGAGGTTTGGTAATGATGCAGCAGAGAGTCATCCCGCTTGTCAGCTTGTATTGATTTTACACGGAAACAGCATCAAAAAAGTACAGTCCCGGGTGCAGTAAATAGTGAGGAATGGGCCAACCCTGCAATACTTGGCTCATGAAAGGAGCCACTTTAGAATGAGCCGATACCCTATGGAAGTTTTGGTTGTGTTGGTGTGAAATCCGTGGAGTTGGCTCTTCTTGTGTGCCAGCCCAGGTAAAATTATGATATTTGACGAGCCAGATCTGTGAAATTAGGTTTTTGAAAAATCCAAATCCATAAAATCGGGTTTTGATAGTGCCTATACTTGTCCAAAGGCCCAGTTCTGTGGTTTTTATTCGTTCTGATGGACTGTATATTGCGTGGGATACGCACCCAGACAGCAACCATCAGAATCCAGTCACCGTGCTTCCATAGGGCATCACTCTCTCTGTTAAGAATCCGTTAAAAAAATAATAATAATAATAATAAATGAATAATGCGCGCAAAAATGCCCTACTCCTTTTTTTGTTTTGATGTCAGCCGCGTTCAAGAGGGTTATGAGTGTGTGTTCGAAAAAAAGAGAAGGATCTTTGAATTATGTTTGATAAATTACTTTTTTTTATGAAAGTGTCCGTAATAAATTTCGATTTTCCGTGTATTTCGTTGTTTTTTTTAACATCTGGCGACCGTGACAGGACTGAACATGGAAAAGATTTTGATGAACCGAACGGTGAAACGTGCGCGTTTCAACAAACTTTTCAACGAATTGAACGAACTCTTAACCGAGTCCCCCGTACGAATTATTCGGTTCAAAGCACTTACGGACACGTTTATTGAACGTTACGAAGAAATAAGAGCCCTCGACAAGGAAATATACGATGCTCTCCTGTCGAGCGAAAATACTGGATTGGACGACCTTCAAACCGAAGCCGACGATGCTGACGAATACGTAAGCAAGTACTATTTTGTATTGACGTCTATGAAAAACTTGGAAGACAAGTGCGATTCGGCCAGTAGAGCATCGTCTGACAGATCGGTCACACGACGAAAATACAAGTTACCGACTATTGAGCTGGGAAAATACGACGGGGACATTAAGGGCTGGGTTAAATTCTGGTCACTTTTTCAGAAAATTGATGATGACCTCGAACTAGATAACGGTGATAAATTTCAGTATCTGATCCAGTCAACGGTTCCTGGCTCCAGAGCCCGACGAGTCGTCGAAAGTTATCCTCCGTCAGCCGCCAACTACCCGAAGGCAATCTCGGCATTGAAAGATCGATTCGGACGGAAAGATTTACTTATTGAAGTATATGTTCGTGAATTAATATCCTTAATAATCGAAAATGCCCGCAGTCAAGGTCGTGGACACCTGTCATCACTATATGACCGCTTAGAAGCGCATTTAATGGCTCTTGAGTCGCTCGAAAGTCTCGACATCCACGTGTGCTGCTGTAATATACCCGATGGTGGAATCTTGCCTTCCCGAAGACTTGCTCCGCGCCTGGCAACGCAGTAGGACCATCAATGCAGCAGTGGCGTCGGATGAGAATTTAACTGACAACCCTAGGTCGAAACTTAATTTATTAATGGATTTTATTCGCACAGAGGTTGAAGGCGAAGAGCGTATTTCCATGGCCATGGCTGGTTTTGGCATGAAAAACGACTCCAACAAAGAAAAGATTGTTTCAAATCGAAAGATGTCTGAAAAGAAAGAAATGCCATCTGCTGCCGGACTTTTCACACACGCCCAAGCAGATCAACAAGGTACGTGCCTGTTTTGTCAAGCAAAGCATGCGTCGGTCGATTGCATGAAGCCATCTAAAATGAAGTTAGAAGACAGAAAAGGGGGTGTTGTTTTAAATGCCTCAAATCGGGGCACCTGAGGAAAGACTGCAAGTCCAAATCAATCAGATGCAGATACTGTTACAAGGGGCATGCTTCAAGCATGTGCTGTGCTACCGAAAATGAAAAATCAGGCTCAGGGGAACCAGTTCAAGGAAAAGAAGAGCATTTTGTCGAGAGGGCTCTCTCTTCGTTTTGTACTACGACGATGGTGCAGTTACAAATCATTCCACTCATAGTTCGAGGGAAAAAGGGAGAAAGAACGGCGACTGCGCTCCTTGATACAGGATCTCAGCGAAGTTACGTGTCACGCAGACTTGCCGAGGAGCTCGGCCTCGAACACCTTCGCTCCGAGAAACTCACCCACTCACTTTTTGGTGGATTTGAGACGAGACCAGTTGAGCACCGTGTTTTTCGTTTGCGCGTTTCCAGTCTTGAGAGGGATTTTCATTGTTTTTTCGATGCCATTGACCAGGAGATGATTTGCCGTGAAATTGATCCTGTGCCAATCGACAGCACTCATGAAGATTTTGTTTCTGCTGGCGTCGTTTTACATGATGCGACGTGCTGATTGGAGCCGACATTTATGGCAAGCTCATGACTGGAACAATAGTTTCCCTATCCAACGGGATGACCGCGATAGAAACATTATTAGGATGGACGGTCATGGGTAAGGTCAACCCGGCGAAAAATGATAACTTGGCAACCACGACTATTTTGAGCTGTCTCGCTACAACTGACCCGATAGCGCGCCTATGGGAGCTCGAAACCCTCGGTATCACAGATCCAGCGGTACAGATTTCGAAAATTGAACGTTTAAACGACGTTAAAAGCTGGTTTGAAGAAACCATTCAACGAGACAATGACGGTTGATATCTCGTAGGCTCACCTTGGCGGAATGACCACCCGACGCTTCCGACGAATTATGAACTAGCGTCTCACCGTACGATGGCTAAATGCCAACAATTAGAAAAATCGGGACTACTGAAGTCTTACCATCAAGTTTTCAAAGAATGGCAAGAAGAGGGGGTGATCGAGAAGGCGTCCAACTAAGTGATCGGTCACTACCTCCCACATCGACCGGTTTTTAAGAAAGACGGCACGACCAAGATCCGCCCAGTATTTGACGCATCGGCGAAAATAAAAGGCTACCCCTCTATGAACGATTGTTTGGAGGTGGGGGAAAACTTAATCGAAATGATTCCGTCTCTCCTACTGAAGTTTCGGCGTTCAGCCGTTGGCGTCACGTCTGACATAAGAAAAGCTTTCTTACAGATTGGGGTTCGTGAAATTGACCGTGACTTTTTGCGATTTCTGCTCGTGATTGACGGAGAGATGACCACCTTTCGTCACCAAAGAGTGGTATTCGGAGTCTGCGCCAGTCCGTTCCTTCTCGGGGCTGTAATTGACCATCATTTAAATAATCTCGATGCTGGTCTAGATGAAAACAAACCTGGATGGTTCGAACTTATCTCAAAGCTTAAGTCGAGCTTCTACGTAGATAATTGCGTCACGAGTGTTGCCGAGGGTAGCCGTATTTGTCAGAGTTGAAGAAGACGGCCACGTTCAGGTGAATTTGATAGCGGTGAAATCCAGAGTTGCCCCGCTAAAACGCTTAACGATCCCCAGATTCAAACTGATGGGTGCCTTAATTGGAGCCCGCCTGTTCAAAGCGACGATGGAAGCTCTCGATGTGACTGACATTGAAGCCCACTTCTGGAGTGACTCGTCGACTGTTGTCACCTGGGTAGAAAGACAGGAACCCTGGACCGTCTTCGTCAAAAATAGGGTCGACGAAATCCGCAAGCTGACTAGTTCAGGTACGTGGCATCATATCTCAGGGATGCTAAACCCGGCGGATACACCTTCACGAGGGTGCACGGCCAGTAAATTATTGAAGTTTAAATGGTGGGAGGGCCCGCCCTGGTTGGAAAAACCACCTGAAGAATGGCCACGCTCGTTTTCACCCCCTGACGAGGGGGAGGTGAATGAGGAGAGGAGAAAGTCAGTCGTGACTACCGCCGTTTCCCTCGAAGGCACTAAAAATTGTATTTTCGAACGATTTTCCAAATTTAGTCAAATAGTCCGTCGATTAGGTTGGATTAGACGTTTCATCTCAAATTTCAGATCATCAGCACACCGTTCGGGGGAGTTATCTGCCAAAGAATTGGAAGACGCTGAAAAATTGGTCCTTTTTAAAATTCAAAAGGATAGTTTCTCAAGTGAGGCAGACCCAAGATTGGAAGGACTACAAGTTTTTGTTGATGATCACAAGTTATACCGTCTTAGAACTCGACTGTTACAGCGGGATGATCTCGAAGATTTTTGTTATCCGATCCTCCTTCCGAAAGATCATACAGTAGTCGAACGACTGGTTTATGAATTCCACACCGAAAATTGTCACGCTGGTGTACAGACACTATTGTCGATTCTTAGAGAAAAATATTGGATATTAGGTGGACGCAAGACCATTAAAAGGATCATTGGTCGCATAATTCGAGATTACAAAATCACTATTCCCCTCCACCCTTGTTTGGTCTTTTCTTTAATCCAAGTACCTGTGGAAGCTCAATACTTGGTAAAGAAAAAAGAGCCTGACATGATATTTGTTCTCAGAGAAATAAATGTCGTGCATTTATTGATGAGTGCAATGGAAGGAGAAGCTAAGAGGGCCTTCTGACCCCTCCCGTACACACTGTCATGTCTATACCGTTGAGGCGGCTACTCTTTCTGATGTCGCATTTTTCTCTTTCGGGCGAAGTTTTTGGAAAAAAATTAAAAACAAAATGCATTTCGCATTCAAGTTTTTACGCTGCTTCGTGCTAAAAGGCGTTTTTCATCAAAAACATATTTGTTTTAAATTTTGAATATAAAATTTCCGAGTCACGCTGATTTAAAAAATCAGCGATCCAATTTCCGCAAATTCTGTGCCATCAATGAGTAAAAATCCTTTTACAAAAACAAAATCAGTCAACTTTTGCAGCCGTGAAAGGTTAAATTGATTTGGTCATCTTCCCTCTCTCTTGCTCACTTGTCGTCCTCATTAGCCTTAAGGCAGACTGGTCAATTATGTGAACGAATACAGTCTCGAGTTTATGAGGCAATGAAGTTTGAAGTTTCGCTGTTTCGAGTGTTAAAAATTGCTTCTCACATAATTCTGTGCACAGAGTATCACTCAATAGCCTTTTTCTGGTTCGAATGGTCGCCTGTGCCCAAAATTCAATGAAGTCACCCTTCCAACCTCAACGGGGAGTTGTACATGTGTTTCCTCGACCCCCCTCCAATCAATCCTCGCCTATTCGGCGTTACGTAAATTATCGCCGTAGTTTTGCACCAATCATGGATTTTAAGGTCTTATTTCAATCTCCAGATAATTCCGCGCACACGTTTAGTCTTGCTTTCCCAAATAAGACGTCGGAAGAGCTCGACTTTCATAGTTGTTACAGGGGTGAAATAGGAAAAATGAAGATTTAACGGGCGAGCGGAATTATCTGGAGGTTAAAATGAGACCCTAAAATCCAGGACTGGTGCAGAACAACGGCGATAATTTACGTAAAGCCGAGTCGGTGAGGTAAGATTGGAGGGGGTGTCCAGGAAATACCCCCTTAAGTCTGCGGTTCGGTTAAATCTAAAAGTACTTTTATATTGTTTTCCAATAAACATTTTATACAAACATTTGCTGCCAAGTCTGATTACTACGTGAAAAGACAAAAAAAAAAAAAAAAAAAAAAATAGAAATCCGAATTTCGAGATGGATTTTTGATCGGACGAACCGTTTGAGGGTGTCAAAACGACGAATACTGCTGACAGTACAGTACAGTACTATGGGGTGTTGCACTACACTATGGTCTTTATGCAGTGCTCGTTACCAAGAATAGTGGGACTCGTAAAAAAAAAATAGGGATGGTACGCATTGTCACCATCAATTATTTGTATCGTGTGATATTATTTATTCGTATTTATAACATTGAAAGCCAATTTCAACCTCGTGACACGTCATTCAGATGACTCAACAATCCTTCGACGATCGCATTTCGTTCTTCCCTTGATCCCCGTGCCGAGACGGTTTGCCCCAGCGTAGCCTATAAAAGAAGAAAGAGTGAGAATAACATATTGGGCAATAAATAGGCACATTATATACCAGAACCACGGCAATGACACCGAGGGCACATAACAATTTTCCAGACAATGCCATGATATTTCCAAGTGAACGAAGACTTTGAATGGCTTGCTTTTCACGGGTCTTCTTTTTATACCCGGTCCAAGCAAGCAATCGACCTCAAATTATTAACTGACCGAATGGGAGGGCGCGTGATATGCCAAATAAACTTTAATAGCCAGTACTGAAATCATTATCAATTAACCATTATTATCGTGCACAAAAATAGGCACGCGTTATTACCTAAAATGTGATGTAACTGTACCTTCACACTCTAAAACGCTTAAAATTGATTCTTATACACCACTCCTAAAGTTTCCCATTCACAGCTGTGGTATATTGGTGGAAAAATATGAAACAGCCTTAATTTCCCGTCTTGTAGGTTTGACACCCTCGAACGAGACTTCTGAACCAAAGTATTCAAACATTTAGCCATACGAATTAGCGTTTTTTCCTCATTTTAGCAGCGAATCAGCAATTTTTCTCAATTATAGCTGTAAACTGCTAATTTTGCTGCTAAAATTGAAAAAAAATCGTTAATTCGTTGATAAAAAGGGGGAAAAGCGCTAACACATCGTTAAATGAGTAATAATCGCAAATTCATGTCGAAAAAACAAGTATTTTTTCCCCGTTTTAGCAGCGCATAAACGGTGTATTATTTTATATTATAGCGATGAATTATCGCTTTCTTCTTAATTTTAACCGATAATCAGGGCTTATCACTATTTTTAGCGCGGATTAGCTGAGGATCCCCCCAACCCATTACTTTTAGCCACCTCATTCCTTCGTCGTTGTGCTACAAGTTCCGGATCAAAAACAAAGACCCTCATAAAGAAGAAAAAAAAAAGTTAATATTAAGTTCGATCAACGTTGATCGCCTATCGATATAATACGAGTATCATTCTTCTATATTATAAGAAGAAGAAAAAAAAAAAACAATCGTGGGTCCCCGGGCCCAGGCTCGTTGGGCTCCCGCCTAAAGACGGCCCTGGGCGCTTCACAAATATAGTACAGTCATAGTGGTCTGTACCAAATCGCCAGTTCGCACGTGATTAAAAATGTTGATATCTCGCGTCAGTCTCAACTCTTGAGGTCATATTCATCGTTATTCAGAGCCCTATAATAACAACGCAAGTCTCCACAGGGTCTGTGCCGCGCGCCGCGGCAATTTGCGTGGACCGACTTTCCTCCTTTTATTGTTCGCACGAATGATTTTGCGAGAATTCACGTCTCGTGGACTCTGATTTTGAACCATACAGGTTCCGAGTAAAATCATCTTATGAGCGACTGAATAACAGTAATCGACTTATCGTTGGTAAAACAAAAAATTGCAGCTCACAAAACTAAACCACTCCATGAATCACACAACAAAACTCTCGCTGCAGATGGTTGGAATTTCACCCCAAAACTGATATAAGGAGGAAAGTATATCTAGAGTTTGAATGCAAAGTTGTTACCCTTTTCGCCCCTTTTTATAACCTTCGTGCATCACAACGATAAAATTACGGTGAATATCGAAAGAATCTTCATATAAATTGTCAATCCACCCTGATATTTACTCGGAAATTCGCACTTAACGGCCAGCTTAAAGCAATACATTTTGTGCCAACGCGTTTGAGGGAGAGAGAAAAAAAAAATCGACTACGTTAACTTCCAAAATATTACAGTTATTTTTTAAATGCCACTTGGTTATTTGGTCAAAAAATTAATGCTCAAGGACTGGCGGTTATAAAGAGGCTATCTAAGGTGCATTTCAGTCATTAGCTTCTATGGGAAAGAAGAAGAAAAAAAACTTCCCTTCTCTTCATGCCAAACGAAATGGGTGACACAGGGGCGTGTCCCAGAGATTAGGATCAATTAGCCGGATCATTTTGCCGCTGCTCTTCAGCCACACACGATGATTTTTTTTTTTTTTTTTTTTCACTCTCACCTGTAATCTCGGGGCTTAAGTTATGACACCAAATTTCTTTTTTTTTTTTTTAGAGGGTTTCAAGGAAATTGCGAATAGAAGTATTATTGTAATCTTGGAACCAAAAAATTATGATTCGTTTAAAAGCGATAACAAATAAATAAAGATACCTAACTACTATACAAAACTGCATGTTCTCGCGTGAGGCTACGAGTCATAAAAAACAATTTGCCTGCAGCCCGTTTTCAAGTGGCGAAGTGACGGGGAGGAAGAAAACAGCGGATTTATAGAATCCTTTCATTTTATTTTATTTTTTTTTTTCCTTCCCGCTACTGCATCATGGGAACCAAACAAGGTTCGTTTTAAGGGAATCTCTTCCAAGTACGTGCAATCAAGACAGAGGCGTCGTAAAAAGAAGAACGAAGGGGTATGTTGTAGCGTTCTCGCTTGCTTTATTGGCTGTCATTCTTTCAACGCTTAAAAAAAAAACGTTTCAAAATCAGAAATTAGGCGAGGAGGGAAAGCAATAAACGAATAACAGGGAAACGACCGCTTGTCGACGTGGTTTCGTGTTTGTGAAGAGGGGCACAACGACACAGGCGGTGTCTTCATTGAATTATAAGTTTTGTATAGAGCTGCGACTAATTATTACCTAAACGGCGGCGGGTACGCAGGCTAATTCAATACGAGCCGTAGTTGAAAATCCACGATAAGGAGAATGGAGGTCGCTGCATCAATTTCCCTTTTCTGGTCCATCTTTGAAAAAAATCTGGTCACCGTAACTATAAGCGCCTGTATGCCCTTGCGCCCGATGAAGTTGCATAGTCTCACGGCTTGTGAATGCCTGTCCTTTCCTTCATTCAGGGGGAATTAAAAATATTGCGTGACATATTATTTTCAATACTTTTGCCCTTGCGGTTTTCTTTGAAGATTTATTTTCAAGACTATGAGCATTGGAAATCAGCGATTAGACCAGTGTCGCGGCTACTATAGTTCTCAACGGAAAACCCATGTAATGAATGTAAACGTTTGCTGATCAGAGGACAGTTGGTACAATTTGTTAGTTCTTCGATATCGGCCAGGTGATGACAGACTATGATATGAAAAAATTAATTAATAAATTTGTTAAGGCAAAAAAAGGTATAAGCGGATATTACTTATTCTTGTGTATCAAGAAAGCTGATAATAATCTCAAAATTAAATAGCTTTTGGACTACATTTTGAACCAAATGCGCTTTATCAAATTATGGTTTATTTATTTACGCTTCATACATTATTGAGGTTCATCTTGACTAGCTAGATTTAATTGAAAATGGAGGGTAAAAGCCCATAATAATTCTCTTCGAGGTTTTATGAATCTGATCGGGTTATTGAAAATAATAATTTCAAAATTAATTTGTCACGCACGAGACTAATCGGGGTTAAAGTGGAGGATCATGATTCTTCAAGATTAAGCCTTCATCGTATAAATCGAAGTTTCTCGTGTCATCCCACGCATTTCTTTCATCTTGATTTACCGCTCTTTCACTTTTTTTTTCGTATAATTATTTTGCTTTGTCTATAATGTTGACTTGAATTTCGCGAACGACGCGCCATTGTAGCAATTAAGCAACGCCGCGAGGAGACAAATAGGCGAAAGGAATGAAAGGAAATTGCTGCCTCTCTTCCCTTGAGGCTCCAAAATGTTATTGTTGGGTATGGGTCACGAGCCAAGTTGCGGCTATGAGAACTGAAGGGATGAGTGGGGGGAGGGGAAGGGGCGTGACAGTATAATGAATGAGCGGGGCTCGTGTTGGAGGAGAATTAAAAAAAAAAAAAAAAACACACACAAAATAAAAAATGCAGAGTACGAGTGCGAGGGTGGAAGCTCAACCATATAAAAGATCCTGATGGCCTAGTCATCTTTCGTTCTTGAAAAACAACGGGCCACGTCCTCATCACCCCCCGGAATGATTTCTTTTTATTATCTTTCACTCAAACAAAGTACACGCACTTCACGACGGTAAAAAAAAAAGCGCATTGTTTACTTTTTTCCGCAGGCTTCGGTGAAGTCATCAGCGAGCTTCTCTCATAGACTCTCAGTGTATAGATACAGACTATAGATTTAGATTAGAGAGGAATAGATAGCCATGCTATGAATACATCGTATATAAAATGATCTTGATCCTTAACAGTTTTATGAATAGAGAAAAGCTTCGATTCCATATAGCTAGGCGAGATCTTGCGATATCTTTACGTTCTTTTGTTATAAGCATGCTCGAGAAGACGGACCCCGGCTCCACCAGTCTGAAATTATTCGGAAGAGAGTTCGCATTGATATTTTGAAAATCTACAACATAAACTGATGAGAAAAAAGGCGATAAGTTTCGCCCGTTTTCCGCTGTATGTGAAGTAACAAATGGGCACTTGTGAACCCGCATCTATAGGTTAGGGGGGGGGGAATTCTCTATGAGGCCCTCTCTATAATTCTTTCATAATCGTTAAATTATAGCCTTGTCCTTATTTTAGCCACGTTAGCGCTCTTTCTACACCATATCCACCAATAAGCTCGCTTATGCTCAATTTATACCGAAAAATTGGCGATTTTCTCAATTTTAGCAGTGACTGAGCGCTTTGTGTCGGAATTAGCGCCTCTCCAAATTTTGGTCGCGATTATAGCGTTTTCTCAATTTTAGCCGTGAACTAGCGGGGTTTTTAGAACCTATTAGCCATGAATTTGTGTTTTTTTTTTTTAAATTTTAGCCACAAAGTTGCCTTAGAAGCCGCGGCGAATGGGTTCATTTAGACTGGCGTGCCTGATGGTCACTAGGGCTATGCACTCCACTCCTACTGCCACGATACTGACGGGACTCCCTCCCGTTGATATCTTCATCAAGGGGGCGGCGGCAATGTCGGCCCTAAGGTATAAATGGGGTGGTTTATGAAGGGGTGGAAGCCTAAATTCCAGGAGGACCCGCACTGGGATCCTAGACACTGTTCGGGACCCAGTGCTGGGCATGATGTCGGACATCGTCGGGTCCCACGGGGGGGGAACCCGAATGGAGGCTGTCTACACCTCTGGGGGGTACACACCTCGGACTTCCAAGCCGAAGTCTACGCAATCAAGGCCTGTGCTGCTGAGAATATACGTAGGCACGTTCAAAATGCCCATATACGTATTCTCAAAGATAGCCAGGCTGCCATTAAGGCACTAACGTCTCCGGTAGTGAGCTCCGGGCTTGTATGAGACTGCCATCAAAGCCTTTGTCTACCGGCCCAGGATAGCAAGGTAAGCCTTGAATGGGTACCGGGACACAAGGGTATCTATGGGAACGATCAGGCGGACTCCTTGACCAGGGAGGGCTCGAGTGGAGACGTCACTGGCCCGGAGTCGGCGTCCCACCATCGACCTTCAGGATGGCGATAGCCAAGTGGGTTAATGCCCAGGCGGCTAAACGCTGGCAGAGACTGGAGGGACATCGGGAGAGTAAGTGCATGGTCGAAGGACCGTGCAGGAGGCTTACGAGCAAACTGCTCCGACTTAGCCGGAGAGACCTTAGAACGGTGGTAGGCCTTATCACAGGATTCTGCCAGTTCCGTTACCACCTAGACCGCATCGGGGTAACCACGGAGACCCTTGGTGTGTAGGCTGTGTGGGGTTGAAGACGAGACCGCCTATCACAACGCGTTCGAGTGTGAGGCGCTCGCGGGCCGCCGGCTCAGCATTTTCGGGGCCGACTTACTTGAGGTCGCTCCGACCGGCGAAACTCTAGCCGAGGACCTTCTAAACCTTGTAAGAGGGAAGGGGATCCTGGACTAGATCCACATACCCAGAGGGGGCACAATAATCCACCTAGGATTCCGTGCCGGGAGGGGGGGGGCAACCTTCCTACCCGTGGGTGGTGTCTCAAAAAAAAAAAAAATGGTGCATTTACAAGAATTTTAGGCACAATTTGGTGTTTTTCTCAATTTTAGCTGTGAATTAGAGCTTTTTCTCAGCACATTACCGGTTTTATCGACATTTTAGCTGTAACAGCGCCTCTATACTCCGCGAATCAGCAATGTTTTCTCAGTTTTGGTCTCTTGGCATCGAGAAACGACAAATGAGTGCTTTTTGGCAGTTTCAGCCATCACGAATATTAGCGCTTTTCCAAACTTTTTGCCGCATTCTTACCCCAAAAACAGCACGTAAGTAGGCCTTCTCAATTATATCCCCTTAAGGATCTAAAGAAACTACGGGCAGGACCTGATTTATGCCGAGGCAGACTAAGCAGCTGTCTAGGGGCCTCGGCCAATTTGGGGGTCCCTGGCCTCTGGATAAAATTGGGGGGAAAAACCCTAATTAGCTACTAAAACAAAGAAAAATGATAATTCCTGGCCAAATTAAGAAAAAATGGCTCATGTTCACTGGGTAAATTATTAAAAACGCGAATTCGCGAAGGTATCAATGGTGGATATTCACCTGGCTGATTCACCTACAACGTTGTTCTATACTCATAGTCTTTTATTCGACTGAATATTAAGGTTTATTGGACAGTAGCGTGCCACTGTGGTGGTGAAGGACTGGGCTGCCACCCCTCCCCAGCCATGAGACGTTTGGTGGAGGCCCCACGGAAGTTTACAGAAGGAAAAAAAATTGAATTTTTAGGTTTTATGCTCTTGGATGGGATGGAAAGAAGACTCGGCATCACGTTCGATGGCAATTTGATTTCTTTCGACGATTTTAGTTCGTTCAGACTGATGGTATAGATAGAATATAATTTTGGATGATGAAGATTGGATGCTGTCAAATTACCTGATTGAAGCTCGAATTCAGCCGATACTTGAGACAAGAGTGTAACAGATGCACTTCTTATTGTTGACATGAATGGTCAGAATAATACGACAGCTAAATAACAGCTAAAAAAACAGTCTATCGACTTAATACAATCTCGCATAAGCTTGCCTCATACTAAATTAGGGGTAGAGCTTAATTTGAATGAGAAAAATCTATAATTGACATGAGCTTTCTCACCACAGGGGAGAAGTTATTCCAGGCCAAGACATCAAACTTCAATATTAATATTATGTTATACATATATCTTTCGGGAGGCAGCGCTCCAGATTTTTTTTCTTCTTCAATCTTTTAACAGAAATTACAGCGAAGAGCCCCCTCCCATCAAACTGTAAAATCCTGCACAGTTCAGGGTTTTCAAGATATTGATCATGCCGATGAAGTTGATAACATTTTGTCTAATTTGAACTCAAACTGCCACCCACTTCTACGCTGGAGCAATTTGTTTTTCTATGCGTGTTCAAATTAATAAATTCATTTAAAATCGATCGCGGAGAAATAACTTGCGAGTGACACCGGACGAAGGATAAAAAAAAGAGCGATGAAGGGTCGAACTATGGGCATAAACATCGATGAATATTAATGATTCCTTCGGGGCAGTCGGATCAAGTGATTGGGGAGAAGGAAGAAACAAAGCAAACTATTCAATGACCGCGGGAGAAGCGCCCTAACGACTCAATTTTCTGTTTTTTGTTGTGTGCGTGTGTGTGAATTTATTTTATTTTTTGCCGCCACTGACAGGGGAAAGTGAAGAAAAGAAGAAACATTGAAAAAGGACCGTCTGGTGCAACGTGAGCCCAATTGTCCAAACAAGCGGTACTTTTTTTGGATATGCTAATCAAGTGGAAAAAGATCAGAATTAAACAGCGGGATATGCATCACGCCATGAAAAGAGTTTTTACAATTTCTCTTATTGTCCCCCGCCCCTCCTAACAACTGGGGAGGATTTTTTTCCCCTAAGTTTTATTCCTTTGTTTATGCAATGGGCTATAATTTCATAATCCTTAAATGATCAAGATATAAATCTAAATTGTTAAATCACGGATCTCAGGCGCACGATCGCTTTCTGATGCTTAAAAACTTATTTCATTGTATTTCTCGTCCTCGGACAACCTTCCCCCACAATTGACTATTTATCGCTCACATTTCCTATCAGAATCCTAAAACTCGTCTCTTCTTGACTTATTGCCTGCCTCGGGAGCTTCCTCTAACGCTGGCCAACTTTTTGTGGTCGTAGACCATTACCGCAATATGGTTATAAAAGTCCCTCCATACAAAATCAATCGTACTGTAGTGTTTGGCTGCGTTTTGGCATTTCTGGCAGTTATGCCAGAGGCTACACCATTGTTGTAACGTCCGATATTGTTGGGGCCAGACGAGGCACCCTCATATAATCTTAGTTGATGATACGAAGAGAAGACTAGTAGGTACGTGAATTCAATGTACGCGCTATGTTTTAGAGTTCTAGACAATAAAATGTTTTTGTGAAATCAATTAATTGTTTATATATCGTCCTCAATCACATGTGAGGATACAACAACCATGCAATTGTTTCCAGTTTCCTGAAAGAAAGCGTTATTGGATTTGTGCGAGCATGCAACGTATATTTGAATTCTATAGGGCGCACTTTCATCGAGATGGCTCACTAAAACACGATATTTTGCGAGGTTGCGTCTCACTAAAAAAAAAAAAAAATTAACGGGGCTATCGTCCCCCCCCCCCTTCAAGTCAATTTTTCGCGTTTCACTGCATCGAAAAACAAAATATCACGCTGTTCGACCCAATCAAAAGAAATTTCTTTGGGTTGGCTCGTTCAAGTAACCAATGACCGGAATTCAGCTCTTTCAAACGCCAAATTCTGTTGATTCGACAATTTCGGGAACCAATTTCGCGGTTTTGGACTTCTAAAAAAACGAAAATTCGTGGGATTGGCTCATTGAAATAAGTAATTTCGCGGATTTAGCTCTTCCAAACAACATTTTTTACGGCTCTAAGCATTTCAAAAACCAATTTTGCGTGTTTGGTTCCCGTCAAAACCTAAATTTCGTCAGTTGGTTCAATTAAAATTCATTATACCGCTATTAAAGAGAGAGTGATGCCCTATGGAAGCACGGTGACTGGATTCTGATGGTTGCTGTCTGTGCGTACATCCTACGCTTTATTCATTTTATGGATTTGGATTTTTCAAAAACCTAATTTCACAGATCTGGCTCGTCAAATATCATACACTCCGCGGTCCCCGGACATGAAGAAGCGTGGTTTGAAAAATAATTGGCAGAAGGACTACAAACCCTAGAAGAAGGAATGCAGAAGGAATGCAAAATAAAGAAATCATTCCGTATGTCTAGGAAGCCCCGTGGTTTCAGCAGCTACAGATATAGGCCGTAGAAAAGTTCGTATATTAAGCCGCTTTTGATCCAATCATGGAATTTTTGGTTACTACTTTCATCGCATCGGGATGCAGCCTTCGGGAGTGTGTCCGAATTGCTGCTCTCCTGACAGCATCGAACATATTATCATGGAGTGTCCAAAGTACGAAAACTCTCGATCCATACACTAACATATACTATATGAACGTATACAAGCTCCTTTCAATATTCAATCCATATAGTAGCTCAAATATCTATAAAATTTGAAGCACCATTATCCTTCAATAAGAAATTTATTATTATCATTCACTGAAAAAGAAAAACTAAATTTCTAAACGTTATTTTCAATATCGACCAAACTACCCGCATTTTTAATTTAGCACAATGAAAATTAGCTGTGGCCGTATGACCCCGGTGCCAATGCCAAAAAATTAATAAATGAGATAATCATACTATCCATTTTCGAGTATGAAGTTAAGCACATGTCATTAAATAATGTAGGTATATTAGTTGATAATTGCTCGCGGGTGTCCTCAACGTATAATTTTTTAAAATAAACGTTAATTTCATTTAATATCACTATAACAAAAATGATTATAATGTTGAATTATTGTTATCGACAATATGTCAGGCTCCATAACTCCTAAAGTTGTTAATGTGCTGACTTCAAGCCAGTGGCGGATCCACGGGGGGGGGGGAATGGGGGACATTTCCCCCCCCAAAATGCCGAAGTCTTGAGTTACGGCTCAACAGTGAATAAACGGAAATAAACTCTTTTGGCTATAAGGTTAAAATGTTCCAACTTCGGGGAAAAGTTCCCATCAACGTTGTAACCTGACTTTCCTTGGCTTGGGAGTTGGGCGGTTTTTTGTTGCTTCAACAAGCGAGAAGGGACTAAGGGAGGTGGTGAGAATGCAGCGCTAGGAGCCGCTTATCGTTCAAAAGTCGATTCCAGCAGGATGGATGGTTTATCAAGTCTATCACATTCACTCGAAGATATCACGAGCACGACTCTCCCCCCGCTCTGGCCACTGTGCGCATGAGGTATTGTTTTCATTTATTGTGTGTACTGAGTAGGGTGTCTTATTTATACCCCGAGTAATAACACCTAATGGTAAGTTGAAATTTGAACTGAAGTTATCCTTTTTTTTATTTCTAATTTTAATTTTTGCGACCGTTCCTGTCGGCGTTTTTTGTCCTTTGGGCGACGTTTCGTTGGGGGATCCTCAACGTCCTCAGGCGTCTTTTTTTATTTAGCTTGCTTTTGTTTTTCTTTACATGTGGTTTCATATTTTCAATAAGCTAAATAAAATAAGGTGCCTGAGGACGTTGAGGATCCCTCAACGAAACGTCGCCCAAAGGACAAAATCCGCCGTCAGGAACGGTCGCAAAAATTAAAAATCATAAAATGAGGAAGTTTCACATTTTCCAAAAATATTTTTTTTCGATTAGGCGTATCAATCCTTCCACGTAAATAAATAAATGAAAATGTATAACCCTCCAGAAATATTTTTCATTTCTTAACAAAAGTTGGCATATTTGAAATTCCGCCGAAACGAACATTTTCCGCAACATAATATCCCTGGTATTCTCTGTCCTTTTCATGCCTCTAAATAGCTCATCTGTTTATCCTCCATTATTTTATTATTGATGAACTCTAGTAGAAAATAAGGCAACAAATCACAACAAACCTCTCCCCTACAGCTACGTTACAGGCGAATTTTTTTCGAAAGGCGCATATGACACAAACATGCTAGCTGGCGTGTTTGAAATGACCTAAATCTTCAAAAATCGCGTATTTATTAACTGCTGGATTATTTTACGAACGGATCACGATTTATGCTCTATTTTAGCATAAAAACATTAAAAAATAGATTTATGAATAAGTTCTGACCCATGAAACTTCCTCATTATCCTATTTGTATAAAATATTTATGTTTTACTCTCTCCCCCCCCCTGAAGGAAAACGCTCAAAAACAACGTACGATTGAGTCTTTCTTCCTGAAACCAAAGAAGAGGAGCCGCGATGACAACGAGGCACAGAGTTCAACAGATACAGAGACAGAACCCCAGTGCAGGGGTACGAAAAATACCAAATTGGACGACACAGGGAGCGAACTACCTCCACAACCGGTTGCCCCAACGGTCTCTGGTGACACAACTAATTCACCCGAAGGAGCCACCTTTCAAAACCCGATTTTCGAATCCCGCCATCCGAACGATGTAGGTAATTATATTGGCAAAGAAATCGACGACCAAACGAAAACGGCGTTGATAACAAATCCCTGGTCACCCCCCGAAAATTACAATTGGCCTCATTCCGAACGCGTAGTGTCAGGAAAGATTGTTAAAAACTACCTGAATCGGAAACACTTATTAGCTTACAAGGATTGGTTAGTTTACTCTGACGTGAAAAAAGGACTATTTTGCAAATTCTGCCCTTGGTTTACCAACCGAAACGAAGGGGGATATCAGAAAAATGTAGCGCTGAAAGCTTTAGTGACCGAGCCTCTAGTAAATTTTAAAAAGCTTACGGGTAAGGATGGGCACTTGGAAACCCATTGTAATTTGCAATACCACAGAAACGCTGTGCAAGCGGGTAAGGATTTTTTGAAAACTACTTCGAATCCCCGGTGTGACGTGAGGAATCTTGTGAATGATCAGCGTTTGACCCAGACGCAGGAAAACCGCGAGAGGCTTCGGCCAATAGTGGAAACCATAATGCTGGCTGGAAGGCAAAATATTTCACTTCGGGGTCATCGCGACGATGGCCCTCTATTAACTGAAGGGCGATCCACTCTTAACGAAGGAAATTTTAGAGCTCTGCTGCGTTTTAGAGTAGAGGCTGGTGACGATAGGTTGAAGCGTCACCTACAGACTTCGTCATCCCGGGCTACTTACATAAGTAAAACCGTACAAAACGACCTAATAGATTGTTGTCGACTTGAAATTCAAAAAATAATAACGGAACGAGTAAATACTTCTGGATTTTTCTCCGTTATTTTTGACGAGACATCTGATTTATCCTGGAAATCACAAATCAGTCTTGTGCTCCGTTACGTGCATTTCAACGATTTCGGTGCTGTTTCGGTGCGGGAAGATTTCATTACGTTTATTGATGCTTTCGAAGCTTTACATCTTAAGTCCGTCCCTGAAGATTCCAACGACCACGATTCTGGAGAATCTGGGAGTGACAGTGAGGTTAGTGAAGAGGTTGATAGCGTGATTCAGACCGGAACAGAACTTTCGCTAACTGGGAAAAAACTGGGTGAAATCGTCGTGGAACAAATAATTAGTTTAGGTCTGCCTCTTGACCAGTGTGTTGGCATTGGAACGGACGGCTGTTCTGTCATGCTATCTGACAATGGCGCTGTCAAAGAAATTCAAAAATCTGCAAAGAACGCTGTCATGACGCCTTGTTACAATCATAAGTTGAATAACAGTTTATCAAAGGCCAGTGGAATTTCGATTATCAGCAAAGCGGTCAGTGTCATGCGGGAAGTAACATCCTTCTTCTCGTTTCCCAAAAGATTCGTTGCTCTTCGCAGTTTTCTTGGCAAAAAACTCAGTCGTCTATGCGATACAAGGTGGGTTGAAAGACATGATGGCGTTCTGCAATTCACCGTTCATCTTCCACAAATTGCCGAAGCACTGTCGAAAATAAGCGAATGGAAAGACAAGGCAACGTCAGGAAAGGCAATGGTCCTTTATTCTGCGATCTGTGAATCACAATTTTTGGTCGGACTGTTTTGGTTGAGTGACGTTTTGGCCCTCACTCTCCCTCTAAGTGTTCTTCTTCAAAAGGAAGATATTGATCTGAATCAGGCATCTTCTGTCATTTTAGATTTGATCAAGTGCTTAGAACATCGTCGAGCCACTTGTGAAGATCATTTTCACGGGATTTTTGAGAGGATACAGGACATGGCAAAGGAGCTGATGATTGAGCTTCGCATGCCCCGAACCTGCAGTCGTCAAGAGAGAAGGGAAAATCACCCAACTGATGGCTTAGAATCCTACTTTCGCGTTTCAGCTTATATTCCCCTACTGGATTCTGTTTGTAATGATCTTCGTCAACGGTTTCCGAAGGACGTGGTCGACGTTTTTGACTTACCGAAGATACTTCCTAAAGCTTTGGTCAGCATCAGCCTTCCTGAGATGAAATTAATCATAAATAAACTCGTACTCATTGTTCCAGTCTATTTTTTCACCTTTTAATATAGATTCGCTTTTGTTCCTTTTTTTGTATTTATTTATGAAGGGGCGAAGTTTGGGATGACTGGAAAGAGGACCTGGGGACGAGGGAACTCGTCTGCCACCCCCCCCTCTCGTAACCATTCCAAGTCCTCTCTCATCCTGATACAGTTAATTTCAAAATTCCGTGTCCCCCCCCCCAAAAATGTTCTCTGGATCCGCCCCTGCTTCAAGCCCAAAACAAATTTCTAGGAAGCTAGTTGATGTTCCAGTCATGTGCTCGATCGACTGGGAATAAAAAGAGGACCGTAGAAAGCAACCATTGAAAGTTTTCAATAACTCTGAAATATCAATCACCGAGGCCAAAAAAAAAAAAGCGTTTTAGAGTGTGAAGGTACAGGTACATCACATTTTAGGTAATAAAGCGTGCCTATTTTTGTGCACGATAATAATGGTTAATTGATAATGATTTCAGCTGGCTATTAAGGTTTATTTGGCTTATCACGCGCCTTCTCATTCGGTCAGTCAATAATTTGAGGTCGATTGCTTGCTTGGACCGGGTATAAAAAGAAGACCCGTGGAAAGCAAGCCATTCAAAGTCTTCGTTCTCTTGGAAATATCATGGCTTTGTCTGGAAAATTGTTATGTGCCCTCGGTGTCGTTGCCGTGGTTCTGGTATTATAATGTGCCTATTTATTGCCCAATATGTTATTCTCACTCTTTCTTCTTTTATAGGCTACGCTGGGGCAAACCGTCTCGGCACGGGGATTAAGGGAAAAACGAAATGTGATCGTCGACGCATTGTTGAATCATCTGAATGACGTGTCACGAGGTTGAAATTGGCTTTCAATGTTATAAATACGAATAAATAATATCACACGATGCATACAAATAATTGATGGTGACAATGCGTACCATCCCTCTTTTTTTTTACGAGTCCCACTATTCTTGGTAACGAGCACTGCATAAAGACCATAGTGTAGTGCAACACCCCATAGTACTGTACTGTACTGTACAGCAGTATTCGTCGTTTTGACACCCTCAAACGGTTCGTCTGATCGAAAATCCATCTCGAAATTCGGATTTCTATTTTTTTGTCTTTTCAGGTAGTAATCAGACTTGGCAGCAAATGTTTGTATAAAATGTTTATTCGAAAACAATATAAAAGTACTTTTAGATTTAACCGAACCGAAGACTTAAGGGGGTATTTCCTGGACACCCCGTCCAATCATACCTCGCCGACTCGGCTTTACGTAAATTATCGCCGTTGTTCTGCACCAGTCCTGGATTTTAAGGTCTCATTTTAACCTCCAGATAATTCCGCTCGCCCGTTAAATCTTCATTTTTCCTATTTCACCCCTGTAACAACTATGAAAGTCGAGCTCTTCCGACGTCTTATTTGGGACAGCAAGACTAAACGATGTGCGGAAGTATATGGAGATTGAAATAAGACATTAAAATCCATGATTGGTGCAAAACTACGGCGATAATTTACGTAACGCGGAATAGGCGAGGATTGATTGGAGGAGGGTCGAGGAAACACATGTACAACTCCCCGTTGAGGTTGGAAGGGTGACTTCATTGAATTTTGGGCACAGGCGAACAGTCGGACCAGAAAAAGGCCATTGAGTGTTACTCTGTTCACACAATTATGTGAGAAGCAATTTTTAACACTCGAAACAGCGAAACTTCAAACTTCATTGCCTCATAAACTCGAGACTATATTCGTTCACATAATTGACCAGTCTGCCTTAAGGTGGGGTTTCAGGTGGGTTTCCTCGACCCCTTCCCAGTCAACATCGCCAATATTTCGCACATAAATTTTGGCTCCATTTCTGCACAAATATTCGATTTTAAAGTCTTATTTTAATCTTCAGGAAGTTCTATATTGACGTTAGATCTTGCTTTTTCAATTTTTTCCCCTATAATAACCCCAAAACCCTTTAGAATTCAAATGTGTGTTAAGGTAATTTCAGGGATGAAATTTGGAAAAGCAAGATCGAGCGTCACTGTAGAAATTCCGTCGTTCATTGTAGAACGAATATAGTCATCACACGAATACTGAAATTGTTATTTCAGCCGCTAATCATCGGATTTTCTCAAAATTGACCCGCGAATTGATGTTTTTTTCCATTTTAGCTGCAATTGAGCGCGTCCTTTTTTAAATACCTATCTGAATTTTAGCTGGGAACCAGCGAGATTACTAAGTTTTATGCTCGGCCCGAATCCATCCCTAGTTTTAGCCGCAAGTTTATGAGTTTTCTCGAATGCATCGTCATATTAGCATTTTTTCTTGATGTTAGAACTGTATTAATAAAGCTTTTTTTAAAACTACAACCGTTAATTAGCGTTTCCAGGCACGTCTTAGGCATGCAAAATTGCGAATTAGCGTTATTCCTAAATTTTTGCAGCAAATTAGCGCTTTCTCTTAATTTTAGCCGCAATTTTGCGGGTTTTCTCAAATTGCCCTATGAGTTAGCGAGTTTCTCAATTTTAGCTGTGAATGAGCACTTTATCTGAAATTTTAACCGGGAACTGGCGAGTTTTTTTAATTTTAGCCGCGAATTAGTAGGTATATGGTTTTTCGCAAAGTGTAACCGTGAATTAGCGTTTTTTCTCAATGCTTGCAGCACATTAGCGCTTTTTCTTCATTTTAGTCCGCGAATTGAGGTTCTCTTTCCCTTCATATATAGCCATTTGAAGTGCGAAATAGCGATTTTTCACAATTTTATACCTGCGAACCATCACGTTTTCTCAATTAAGGTCAATATTTAGCGTTTTTCTCAATTGCTTGATTTTTTTTTTTCTTTTTGCTACGACAGTGGCGGATCCAAGGGAGGGGCCACAGGGGCCATGGCCCCTCCCTTGAAGTAGCGAGGTCACTTTCGCCTAAACATAATAAAAAGTACCTCCCAAAATCTAACGAGGGATTGTCACATTCTGAAATTTTAGGGTGAAAGGTTCAGTTGTGAGACAGTCGAGATTTTACTAGTCCCCTCGATGCGTTATCAACAGACAAATACTGTGCCCTAAACGGCCCAGAAATGAATATTTCACGTCATTGTCGTCGGTATCAGCCGATTATAATGACTCCAGGGTCACCAGTACGAGCGGACGGTGACAAAACAAATATGTTGTCTCAATTTTAGGTTTCCCTGTGTAGAGAAACCCCAAAACAGAAAGATTCAGCCGTCGATCGTGTTTCGCTCTACTAGAAATGGCTTGACAGCCATTGGCTGCTTTAAAATAGCCAAACTACGGCTATTCCTACCATAAAAACAGCTAAACTGACTGCAATCACACCCCAAAGTGGTTAAACTGACGATTAGTGCCTAGCAAATGGCTGAACTGACTATATTCGCGCCCTGAAAATTGCCAAACCGGAAATTCCCGCTCTAAAAAATAGCCAAACGGACTTGAAGCGGCCTAAAAATGGTTAAGCTGTCGCTAAAAATGGCTAAATCAACTATTTGTGCGCCAAAAATGACAAAATAAACCATTTGCGCGCCAAAAATATCAAAACTGGCAATTCGCGCGCCAAAATTGGCCAATACTGATCATATGCGTCTCTGGCTTGACGGACGATATTCGCGTTCCAAAAACAGCTAAACTGACTACTCGCACCCAGAAAATGCCTAAAAGATTATTCCGACACTGAAAAGTGCAAAATCGACCATTCGCGAGCAACGAATGGTGAAACTGACCATTCTTTGCTTTTGGCTTGACGTGACTATTTTTATGGCCTGAAAAATGGCAAAAATGACGATTAGTGCCTTGAAAATGACTAAATTGACTGAATTCACGCTCTAAAAATGACGAAACGGACTTTACGAGCCCAGAATTCGCGCCCTAAAATGCCTAAACATGCAATGCCTGCTGTAAAAAAAAAGGGCAAAACTGATGATTCTTGCCTTTAAAATATCGCACTGGCTAATATTCACTTGTTATTACATGTAAATGACCAGACAATTTGCGCTTTGCAAATGGCAAACATGACCATTCCCAACATAAAAATGGTATGACGGACTATTTGCACCACACAAATAGCAAAACTGGCTGTTTGCGTCCGAAAGTCGTCTGTACTGCATTTGCGCCATGTTTAAATGACGCTATTCATGTCACGCCTGATGTGACTTGCTGCTCCGAAAAAAAAAAAAAAAATTGTCAAATAAGAGGCTATTCGCACCCTTAAAAGATTAATTGAGTCAATCGGTGAACCATTCGATCCCTCCCTCCTCCGAATAGCACCGGCATCACCTTATTAAATGAAGTGATGGAGAGGGCTCAACCCTCCTGAGCCTGGGATCCACGACTGCTAATGTTGAACCTTTGCCGTGTACTGTGGTTTGGAATGGTATCACAGTGAAAACCACTTCAACCGCTCGTCAAAATACGCTATTTTGCCAATGATTTTTGAATTTTTTTGTCGTTTTTTCCAGAAAGTGCCCAGGGACGGTTTTTAGGCTCAACGTTTATGTTTTCAAAGTGTTTCTATTTGAACCGGACGAGGTTTATGAAACCCTTGGGCATTTACCACTAGAAAACGTGCCAAGGAGATAAGGGCGGGAGCAAGGTTGAACGCGCCGATTTTCGGGTTCATCGCGTCCAAAACTGTGGTGGTACATGATGGGGGTCATGGCCCCCTCCTTGAGCAAACTCTGGATCCACGCCTGTGCTACGAATTAGTGCGCTTTCCCGCCATTTAAGCCACAAATATGTTCGTTTTGTTGTTTTCAAAAACGCGCCTTTTCAATTTTAGCCTCCTATTAAGAGCCCATATATATAAGAAACTTGGGCCGTTTACCGCATATTTTCTCTATTTTAGCCGCGAAGTTTGCCTTCACATACCTCGAATTCGTCTATTTTTATTACTTTTAGCGTTAAGTATGCGCTTTTTCTCAATAATAGCCGCGAATCAACGCTTTAAAGCCTAAAAATCCCCAATTTTCCATCTTTAATCGGTTGGGGGGGGGGGATTTGAGCGGCGGCCAATGGTGGTCCGCTACCCTCGGCACCACGTTGGTATGCTATACTGTAACCAAATACATTATGGGGGGGTTTCAGGTGGGTTTCCTCGACCCCTTCCCACTAATCCCTCGCCTATACTTCGCACATAAATTTTGGCTCCATTTCTGCACCAATATTCGATTTCAAAGTCTTATTTTAATCTTCAGGAATTTCTACAGTGACGTTAGATCTGGCTTTTCCAAATTTCATCCCTGAAATTACCTTAAAACACATTTGAATTCTAAAGTGTTTTGGGGTTATTTTAGGGGAAAAAATTGAAAAAGCAAGTACTTTTATATTGTTTTACAATAAACATTTTATACAAACATTTGCTGCCAAGTCTGATTACTACGTGACAAGACAAAAAAATAGAAATCCGAATTTCGAGATGGATTTTCGATCAGACGAACCAGTTGAGGGTGTCAAAACGACGAATACTGCTGTACGGTATACAGTACCATGCGGTGTTGCACTACACTATGGTCTTTGTGCGGTGCTCGTTACCAAGAACAGTGGGACTTGTAAAAAAAAAAAAGAGGTATGGTACGCATTGCCACCATCAATTATTTGTATCGTGTGATATTATTTATTTCGTATTTATAACATTGAAAGCCAATTTCAACCTCGTAACTTGCTAGTCATAGTCTGCAACAAATCTCCGATCTCAGCATGTCGTTTTTCCCTTAATGTCATTTCCCGTGTGTGTGTGCTTTGCCCCAGCATGTTGCTGTCCACTCCAGCAAGCAACGAGCACCGATATTCGAATAAACCGAACTCTAGCATTCTATGCCGTGCAACTAGACCTACAATATTGATACAATATTGATACCTACAATATTGATACTATAACAAGGCGTGTTAATTTCTTAAATATCGAATTAAATAGTACATACCTCAGTTTCTTCGCCCCAGTAATTCGTTGAAGAGGTTTCATTAATTGGGATTCAATTATGAAATCCTTCGGTCCGATTATTCTGTCCAAAATATCGGCAAGTTTCTTCTCCGATATTTGCACCAAAGCCCGAAGTTTGTTCTCTAACGAGCTAGTCATTTTTTCGCTCTAATGTCGAATACAAGCTCCGTTTCCGATCGAGAGAAATGAAACGAGCAAGAAGTTGGCCGTAAACGTGAAGCCTCCTTTAGATAAGCCGCCCATAACCTCATTGAAACCTACGTTCTAAAATGGCATATGGGCGGACTGAGACTCTAAGGAAAGCAAAAAATGACATAACAAAATAGTGCATTTTCTGAATGAAATGCACTAAAAACGATTATCAGTAGCTCCGTTCGATTTTAGTCCGCAGCTGCACTAGCAGCACTGAAAGTACTAACCAGGGGGGTGACACTCATGGCGGG
>CM075938.1:3842166-3860021 GCA_038030265.1 Corythucha ciliata
CGAGAATTACTTGAACTCCACAAATACACTAATTCAGCAGACACTTATTTCAAAGATATCCTCATTTTCCTACAAAACACACTCAGCATAATCCTCACCAATATCGAAGAAATTGAAACCTCCCTCACATTTTGTAAATTGGGCATTATGCATCCTAGCATCATCTCTTCCGATAATCTCCACCTAATCCTCCAAAATTTAATTAATAAATACCCCAAAAACAACATTAAGCCATTTGATTCTTCTCTCGATTACGAGTATAACACTAAGATTAAATGCTCAATTGAGCATGATAATATAATTTTCTTACTCCACATACCTATCTTTAGTAATGTAGAACGGAATTTGTATAGTTTCCATTCAGTCCCTTTTCAACTCAATGCCACTCGCGATTTTGTGACCATCGTACCCCGGAAAAAATGGGCTATCGTTGATGATACACGAACCATCTTATTTTCATTTAATCAACCTTGTTATGAATCTAATGAACAATTCTTTTGCTCAACCCAACCTGTCTGGACCGACATTCTACCGTGTGAACAATCCATTCTTCAGAATAATGGTGTTACAAATTGTAAATATGTCAAACTGATTATAAATAATACCTATTTTGAGGACATACCCCACGCGAATCAATTAATTTTAGTACTACCACATTTAACGCACCTAGAAATAAGAGATGTAACGCAAACAAAGCTCATTCAGCTTTCAGGCTCTTTTCTAATTAAGCCACATAATGATGAAGTATTCCTAGATAATAAGTTACTTATTAGTTTTAAGTCTTCCCATGGATCCCCACGCATACCATTCATTGAACATTCTACCATAAATGAATCGATGATTTCCACTCATCCCTTACAATTAAATGATTTAGAAACGTTGCCTTCTGTATTTCCTATTTGGCCCTCTCCTTTCGATCATTCTACAGTACCCCTACAAAATAACGATTATTTGCATCTACTTGTCAGCCCTTTATACCTTTCACTTATTATTTTATTCTTTGCCTGCATCTCTCGCTATTTTTATGTCCACATTTACCCTTTGTTTAAATGTAAATCCCAACAAAATTGTTCTTCAGGAGAATCTGTAAACCACAGCATTCCTTTAACCTTTGTTGTGCCTACCGAACAGCACGGCGTTCGTTCTTAAGGAGGGAGGAGTTAAGTACGCTTAACCATTAGATCTAGTTTCCCCCTAAACAATAGTAGACACGTAAGCACCTTCTTAGTTGTAAGATATCTTTTACTATGTAAACAACAACAACCCCCACCTTCCTTTTCTAGAAAATAAAACTCCCTGCAACCCATTCAGAAGTGTCACTTTTTGATGAGTATTTCGGAATGTAATTACTGTATAATTGGTTCGCGCATTTAAATAAAAGTTGTTTTTTAAAAAACGAAATATCCGTTGCCTAAACTTATTTTGCATTGAACAAAACGTTCTTTCACAGCCTTACGGCAAAGTTTACACAGTAAATTTGACTTGCCTTCCGGGAGCTCGTTTTCGCACATGTTATCATTCACATTCTATATGGGCATTTTGCACGTCCCTACGTATATTCTCAGCAGCACAGGCCTTGATTGCGTAGACTTCGGCTTGGACTACCGAGGTGTATACCCCCAGAGGTGTAGACAGCCTCCATTCGGGTTCCACCCCGTACACCCCCGCACCAGTCCCGTTATTCGTTTTAGAGCTGTCTGTAAACCACAATCGCTCCTTGTGATTTCTTTTCACTGCCTGCCCCTCACCGTACCCAAGGCGGACGGAGAAGGGACAGCGTTCACCGAGGGTTTTGGGCGTGATGTCCGGCATCATGCCCAGCACTGGGTCCCGAACCGTGTCCAGGATCCCAGTGTGGGTCCTAGGGAGGTGGTCACAATGGTAAGGGTACAATGGGCCATTGGCTCGTTTTCTCCCTTCAAAGCTCCTAGACCGGACGGCATAATCCCCAAACACCTGCAGGAGGGGGGGCCAGAGGTTGCCAGACGACTGTGCTGCATCTTCAGGGCTTGCCTGACAATGGGCAGAATCCCTGAGGTGTGGCGGAAAGCACGGGTTGTGTTTATTCCTAAGCCGGGGCGCCCGTCATATGCACTGGCTAAGGCGTACCGACCCATATGTCTAACATCTTTCGTTTTGAAGACGTTGGAAAAACTGGTGGATAGGCATATCTGGGAAAGCTGCCTCTCTTCGAGGCCACTGCACCCAGGTCAATTTGCCTACCAGCAGGGAAAGTCCTGCGAAACGGCACTACACCAGCTGGTTACTAGGCTGGAGGATACTCTAGAGCACAAGGAACTAG
Source organism: Corythucha ciliata (assembly GCA_038030265.1). Lineage (NCBI taxonomy): Eukaryota > Metazoa > Arthropoda > Insecta > Hemiptera > Tingidae > Corythucha > Corythucha ciliata. The sequence continues at coordinate 3,844,469 of CM075938.1, forward strand.
CGGTGGGAATTTTCCTGGACATAGAGGGTGCCTTTGACAATACCTCTATATCCTCGGTTATTGAAGCTGCAGGACGGCATGGCATCTGCGACACCATTAGTAGGTGGTTGAGGGTGCTGCTTGAAAGCAGAACAGTTACCGCCAAGCTCCTTGGGGAATCCCTGGAGGTGGCTAAGAGAAGTAAAGAAGGGATGCCCACAGGGGGGGGGGGTTTGTCACCCCGAATGTGGGGCATGGTGGCCAATTCCTTATTGGTGCGGCTGGCTGATAATGGGTTCTATGTCCAGGGATACGCGGACGACATTGTCGTCGTCATTAGAGGGCGACATGTCAAGGTGGTGTCGGACTTGACTCAGTCAGCATTGAATATAGTGAAGGGCGCTCGTAATCCCGTCAGATCCCTAGGTCCGCGTGTGCTTACCCTCCTTCCCAGTTACGACACGTAAATTTTGCAAGTTACAGAATCACCCCCCCCCCCACTCCAAATCTCGAATAAAGTCTTCTCATTAAATTCGTGTTCTATAGGTGCCGTGATGCCGAGGACGAGACAGTCGTCCCTTAGATGTCCGTCACCGACCTACCCACGGTCACAGAGATAAACATGGTGCCAGGGGCCTTATTCTCTAACGAAATAGAAACGTTACTGTGGAAGAAACATTGAAATCTTATTCGTGAAATTAAGAAAACTGATTGGAAACATATGATTTTTGAAAAAAGCAATGATGAAATAAGTTAGTGAATCAGGCCCCAGGTTGGAACATACCATCATAACATTGCTCTTGCTTGGCGAAGCGTTTCACATATTTTTTTGCCATTGACGTGGCAGTTCGCGTAAATTTTGCCTTGAAAGTGGCGATTCACGTGAGTGTCGGCCGTATGTCTCGGCCATGGCTTATCATATATTAGTACATAAAAATCGCTTATTCACGGATAAAGTTGAGAAAAAGCGCTGATTCACAGCTAAAATTGATGCAATTGTTTTTCGCAATTTTGTTTACAATGCCCAGAGGTAAATTGAGAGAAATATCGGAAGAATTACACGATTCAGAGCTAGAATAAGCGAAATTGAAAGTTTCTAGCCTTTTTTGCGGCCGTGATCGAGGGCTACCCAGTCACGACAAATAAAGCCATGAAATTATATCATTCGGAACTAATAATTCGCAGAATATTCAGTTTTGAGTCTAATATTATCGGTTACATTGGTATTTTCCGGGAATTTATTCCCGTGAAATTACTGGTTTCTGAGGTCTTTACATCTGCGAAATTTCTATAGTTTCCGCGATCTTTCTGCCCAGTCATTGAATTTGCTACATTTTGATATCAACCACAAAATTTGAATTTTCCTGGTTAATTATTTGAGGTATTGCGCATTTCACGTCTCAATTTCAACAAAATGGAATGTTTTGAGACATTTTTTTCAGACAGTGGCAAATTCCGGGCAAGCCAACACCGATAGCACTCAAAGCTTGATGAATAACAGCAAAATTGCATCATCAGAAGGTACACACCCAAAAAAATTGCAAGTTTACTCGCGATATTGAAGGTGAAGGTTGAAAGTTGCTGAAGAAATTACAAGTTTAGTGTCTTAATTAAAGCAAAATTGCAGTTTCGTCACGGTCTCTGGGCTATAGCCGGCTCCCACTACGCCCATAACCTGACGAATAACCGTGGGCAGTAATGAGTCTGTTACTCCTTCCTAATAAACAAACGTCTCTCAAGGGCAATGAAAGGTTCAAATTTAACACTTGAGACCATCTACTAACATTACGAGTCCTCTTACTGTTAACCCGAGCTTACATTATCAGCCTGCTGTACATGTAAGGCAGCACTGTGATGACGTAAAAGTCGAAGGAAACATGGGAAAAGCACTTTTTAATGCCATGTTGTTTGATGGGGTCGCTTCAGCGCTCTCCAATAACTAAAACTCTTTATAAAGTATTAAGCTGATCATGACTGATTACTTTCCATTGTATAAAGGTATCCATTTCAAACTGTTACTTTGCTTTGAAGGTTTCATTTTTAAGCTTTGATGAATCTCAGTGCAAAGCATCTTTTCCCTTTCAACCCAATCTTTTAAATGAAACATGAAAGAGTCTCTGTTTTGTTTTTTGAGTCTTTTTTTTCTTTATTTATGCGCTCGTTAAATTATTTCGCCGAGCCCAGTCAAGCTTATTTCTTAAATCACTTGATCTTATTTACTCCAATTCATCAATTTACGATGAATAGACTTGAAAAAAATTAGACGGATTGAAGTAGGTTCGTGTTATGTTGCATAAAATTAAGAGGGGGGGGGGAGATAAAACACGCTGGGAAAATAGTGTTTCGTGAGAAGCTTATTCGAGAGTAAACCAAATCAATGCGAAAAAGAAGAAGAAGGTGGAAAGGCTCAAGTTAGGACTACATGGCCTTTGGGTTGATTTGTATTAGAAGGACCAAGAAGTATCTCAAAGAGCCTCCAGCTAAGAATCTCTAATGCTGAAGTCGCTGGCCTCAAGTTTCCAAGCGGCGTATCGTCTTTATCGTCAAGGAAGAAGACGATACGAGAGAGGAAACTGAACGAAAAGGAAGGAAGTAAAAACGTTGTGAGTCCGACTCCTAAGGGAAAGGAATTATCTTCGAGTTAACTAGTAAACTGAACGAACTTTTTAAAAAGAACACTCGGGGTAACTGTCGCCTTGCCAGTTCCTTCGAAAACGAAAGTTTTTCTCTTTTTAAATTTTACTCCTTCCTGTGTGCAGTGGTATGCGAGCAGGAGTAATTGAACGGGTTTTCTTTCCTCAAGTTGAAAAAAACTCGAATATGACCGAAATATATAGAAATGGACGAAACCTCGTATACCACTATATTGTCGGAAATTATGTTGTTCTCTTCACTTGTTTTTATTTTACACAGAATCGATTTTCGGACGGTTCACTTGTCCATCTCCAGCATCTTAAAAAAAAATTCGGTAGTGACCAGTCTTTTAAGACACCGAAGATGGACAAGTGAACCATCCGAAAATCGATTCTGGAGGAAAATGTCGATTTTATGGGAAAAGTGTCAATTTTACGAGGGAAATATTGATTTCATGAGGAGAATGTCAATTTTATGAACAGCCAATTACGTAATTTTATTTTGCCAGCAAGCCAATTTCACTGGGTGGCCTATTTCAGAGGCCAATTACGCCGAATTTTTGCATCAATAACCGTTTTTAGCTGGTTTCACTTAATAAAAAAGTAATTTCGCGGATTTCACTTACTAAACAACCCAATTTTGAAGGTTACAATCACCGAAAATTATTTTTGTGGGTCTGGTTCGCTAATGAACCAATTTAACGGATTTTTTACACTTACAAACCAGTTTGACAGGTATAACTCACGAAAAAATAAAAAAAAACACTTTTGCAAGTTAAAAACTATTTTAAACGTCTTATTTAACCAGAGATGGTATCATGGGGATGTTTTCATAATATGGCCCCCTCCTTAAGCCGACACTGGATCTGCCCCTGCGCGTTTCCTCAATTACAGCCTTGAATTAGCGGATTTTCACAAATTGATCTGCTATATTTCTTGTTCTTCTCTGTTTCAGCAGCGAATGGTCGCATTCATGACCACTTCAACCGCGAATTTTCTCAATTTTAGCAGCGATAAAGCTATTAATCTAAATTTTAGATGGGAGTTAGCGGATTGTCTCAGTTTTAGCCGCGAGTTGACGTATTTTCAAATTCTAGCAATTTATTTCACTTCAGTAATGCGGATCAGCGTTTTACCGCGCGAGCTACCGCGTTTTCCCAATTTTAGCCACGAATAAGCTGATTTTCTCAAATTGATCCGCGAAAGATAGTTTTTTGTTTTCCATTTCAATTTAGCAGCAGATTATTACTGAATTAGAGGATTTTTACAAAATCCGCGAATTACCGTTTTTCTCTATTGTAGCTTCACATTAGCGATTCATCTCAAATTTTGGCGTGAATCAGCGCTATTTCTCATTTTAGCTGCTAATTATTTTTCCAACTTAAAGCGATGAATAATTATTTTCTTAATTTCAGCCGCTAAACACCACGTTCCTCAGTTTTTAGCAGCAAATTAGCGCATTATCTCAATTTGATCCATGATTTAGAGTGTTTCTCCATTTCAGCACTTTTTGCAAACAATAAACTTGAATTAGCGGTTTCTCTCAGTTTTAGCCGTTATTAATATGGTTTTATCAATGTATCCTTGAATTAGCGTTTTCCAAAACACAAATTGACCTTTGAAGGAGCCAAAACTCGAAATTTGCTTTTGTAGGAGGCGAATTACAAAATTGGCATTTGGAGGAGTCAAAATACATGATTGGCTTCCTGAGGATCCAAAACACGAAATTGGCTTTTGAAGGATCAATAACACGAAATAGGCATTTGAAGGAGCCAAAACACAAAATTTGCCTTCGAAGGAGCTAGAACACGTAATTAGCATTTGATGAGCCAAAACATGAAATTGGCTTTTGAGTTTGAGGGAGCCAAAACAAAAAATAGGGGTTCGAAAGAGCCGAAACACGAAATTGGCTTCGGAGGATCCAAAACGGTGTAGGAGAGGCCCAAAGGGGTGTTCGCCTACAGGTAGCTCTGGTGTGGGCCCCTGTCCCGCAGAAGATGTCTGGCGATCTCCTGGATCATAAAAAACGTCCTGTGCAGAAGCCAGACACGAATCAAATAACCCTTATTTTTCATACGGTGAACGGCTCCCGAACTATTACTATTTCGGGACAATCTCTCTTTCTTCGCGAGGTCCTTCAGGCTCCTAGGAAGGACCCTGTTTTGAAAAGAAGTACCTTTTAGGGTCCTTTCAAGAAAAGCAAAGGACCACAGGACCATGAGCTGAAAAAAAGTACCGTCCTTCCAAAATAAGGACCTCTGGTCACCGTACGTATACGGGACACAAAGTGGATACGCTGGGAAAAGCTAGTGTGGAAGTAAGAGGGTTCAGCAGAACAGTAGTTTTACCAGTAATTGTAATTAAAGCTACAGACGTGCCGTTGTTTGGAATGAACTGGATTATGGCATTTAAACTTCCTTTACCTCAAGATGCCAGAATACGTGCTTCAAAAATCGGCAGTTTGGAAAATGTTCTTGAAAAACGCCACAAAAGCTGTTCGAGGAGTTCAAAAATGTTTTCAGGGAAAGCATTGGAATAATAAAACCATATAAGGCTGTTATACATTTGAAGCATAACGTTGAACCAAAAATATTTCGGCCTAGAAGAGTTCCATTTTCATTGAAAAATAGCCTCGAAAAAGAGCTTCTCAGGTTGGTTGAAGCTGGAATCCTTGAAGAAGTTAATCCAACGTTGACTCCTATTGAATGGGCTTCTCCGTTGGTAGTTACAACTAAGTCAAACGGGAAGTTACGAGTTTGTGGGGACTTCAAAGTGACGATAAATCCTTGTATTCACTCTGATCATCACCCAATACCGACATTCGAAGAATTATCAACTAAACTTAATGGCGGTGAACAATTCTCAGTCATTGATCTACGCGACGCTTATCTTCAAATGGAAGTTGAAGAATCATCCCGAAAGTAATTATTCTGAGATAGGGATCATCTCTCCACGTTTAAAGTCTTCTTTATTCCAGTGTGACCATGGTTTCGGTCGAATCTAGACCATCTTCGGACACTTTTTTTTGTTAGGTGCGTAAAATCACCCCGTCACAAGACATCACTAAAACAATAACGATGGCCTTATGATACTACTAACAAAAATCAGAACTAAACAACGAAAATACCAAAAACAAAAAAAAAAATAAAAATAAAAATAAAAAACCAACAGAACATTACGATAAGACTAAAAAACAAGGCACAATCTGTAACATACCTAAAGTGAGCGAGTTAAGATCACAGATTACTGACTAGAGGGAAACTTTTAATTGACTCTACAGAGAGATGCGGAAGACATTGAAGGAGAAGGGAGGAGCTGCCTTCCAACCGATCATTTAAACATTGTGAATGCCCAAATTCTTTTGCAATGCATATTGATTCCAGGGCATTAAGCTCTCTGACCCGATTTTCAAAAGCGAGAGGCTGAGCCACGTGCTCCACCCCCCCCCCCCCCCGAACAACCTGCAATGTGCCCACGAAACGCAGAGTCTTCTCGCCTAAGATGTTCCTTCCAGCGTGTCTTAAACTTCCTCTCAGTCCTACCTATGTACGTGGCCTGACAACCTCCACACATGAGTCTGTAAACGCCGCTGCGGTCGACGATATCGGTACTGTCCTTCCCTTTCGAAAGTGCGGTCCTGAGGCTACCACTGCTTTTACACGCAACACGGTATCCATGTCGCGAGAGAGCTCTTTGTAGTCCGGGAGTCAACGCACCATCATAGGGTAGCGGCACCCAGCGCTTCGTCGTTGGTGGCCGCGCAGCCGATGGAAAAATACTGGACAGCAGCCTCTTCTTTTTTGCACGGGTGACGAGTCTGTCCACTTCAGTGATCGAATAGATGTTCACAACTGCCGTATGGTAAATTGCTTCCATTTCTTTCTTATAGGCATCGGCTTGCATGGGAACCGAGAGAAGTCTGTGAGCCAAAGCCCGGAAGGCTGCCATTTTATGACGTGGGTGGTGATTGGAGCTCGAACTAATAACTATGTCCGTCGCCGTCGGTTTTCTATAAATTGAGTAGGTAATGTTACTCCCATGCCGCTGAAGCGTTAGGTCGAGGAAATTGAGCTTCCCGTCTGTCTCCTTCTCCATAGTGAAATTAATCCCCGAGACGTGCTCATTCAAATACCCGAAAAACTCCTCTAATTCACTCTCCGACCCGTTCCAAATCACCAGCGTGTCATCCACGTACCGCGTCCAAAGGCCAATGTGTTTCTTAAACGGATTGGCGTCTGATGCAATGAACTTGTCCTCAAAATCGCCCATGAACAGTTCAGCCGAAAGAGGGGACAATGGCGAACCCATAGCTAAGCCCTCGCTTTGTTTATAAAATTTATCCCTGAACTGCAAATAACTTTGTTCCAAGCAGACCTCAAAAAGGCCGACCAGCTCCTCCCCTAACAAAGGATTAACCCTAGATGATCTAACCTTCTGTTTAACTATTTCGACTACGGCTACGGGAGGTATAGAAGTAAAAAGATTAACAATGTCAAAAGACACTAGTCTACGATTCTCAGTTAAAACCACTTCTCCCACGCGTGAAATCAAATCTGAACTATTCTTAAGGCTAAACTCCCCTCGAAAGTGGGTTAAATATAAAAACTTTTTATTAATCAACCTGCTCAACCTCTCCGCTGGCGCCCCTATAAACGAAACCACAGGACGCAACAGAGGAAACCCATTTTTGTAAGGCTTATGAATCTTCGGCAAGGCATATAACTTCGGCGCAGAGGCATTAGTTTGGACCAGGCGAGCCTTTTCATATTTTTCAAACAGGAACTGCGTGTTTTTAAGCTCTTCTCTAACTTCCCGATTAAACTTTTCCGTGGGATCTTTCTTGAGTTCGACGAAACCGTTCTCCCTCAAAAAAGCTACCGTATTTACATCGTACTGCCCCCTGTCCATCACCACTGCCCCCTGCCCCTTGTCCGCCTTCATGACAACAAGTTGGTTAAGATTAATTTTATTGCTCAGTTCCTTGAGAGTTTCCACCTCCGTCCTCGAATTAGGCTCGTAATGCCTCGTATTTTTAACACTTTTAATCACCTTCGCATAGTCAACTTTCGCTTCAATTTCATCCACATTTGCTTCAATAGCAGCAACCGTCTTATACAGATTCTCGTTTGACTGTTTTCTCCCCACGCAGTACTTAAGCCCTTTATTTAACAGATCTATTTCACTCTGCTCAAAAATAAACGGAGCTAACACAATAGTTCTAGGGAAACAATCAGTACATTCTTTGAAATCTTCCCCTTCGCTCCGTCTCAACAGCTGACCATTATATGCGCATTGGCTTCTACTCTTCAGCAAGTTAATTTTCTTCGAAAGCTTCACTTTATGAATACGAGCCCACTTGAAAGCCACGTCTCTAACCTCACAATCAAAAATTTCCCATTCGTCCACTCTCGTACTACCGACAACTTTGTTCCAAAGAATATATAAATAAAAACTAAGGCTATCTCTAACCCGATATAAACGCCTTATCTCCTCCCTAATAACAACCGAAATCAACTTGTCCTTTAAACTATTGCTACCTTTAAATTTACGAACCATTAGAGTTTTGAAAACATAACTAGGGTATAATTTATTCTTCAAGCAAAAAGAGTTAAACCAAATATTGTTGTTTGCTTTAGCGTATTTCAACTTAAGCTCTGAATATTTAATTTTAGCTTTTATGAAGTCTAGGGAAGCAATATAGTTCCTTCCCTCGTCAGAAATCGTATCTAGAATGCCATCGTTGCCTTGGAAGTCTCGGATAGAAATGCCTCTTGCTCGATAAGCTCTTTGACTCATAGCCGACGGTGCGAGGCGAGGTCAGAAGATGGTCTAGATTCGACCGAAACCATGGTCACACTGGAATAAAGAAGACTTTAAACGTGGAGAGATTATCCGTATCTCAGAATAATTAGTATTCAACCTCCACTACCTCGCCTCGCACCGTCGCTATGAGCATCCCGAAAGTATTTGGTAATAGCTACTCATAAAGGTTTTTTTTCGTTACAGACGCCTTCCTTTTGGCGTGTCTTTTGCGCCGGTTCTTTTTCAAAGGACAATAGAGCAAATTTTATCGGGAATTGATGGAGTTGCCAATTACATAGATGACATCGTAATTACAGGTTCCACCCAAGCCGAACACTTTTCACGCTTCAGAGAGGTTCTTAATCGTCTTAAGTCTGCTGGACTACGAGTACAACTTAGCAAGTGTAAATGGTTCCAGAACGAAATAACATACTTGGGACATCGCGTTAACAAGTGGGGCATCAAACCTACAAAGGAACACTTGGAAGCGATCACCGACATGCCGGATCCTAAAAATGGAAAAACAATTGAGGGCATTTTTAGGCTCTGTAAATTACTACAGCCGTTTTGTTCAAAATTTGCAATCACTCTGCAGTCCATTACACGACCTTCTACATAAAGGCATAAAATGGCACTGGACGTCAGTAGAATCGGGTGTGGTAAAGAAAGTAAAAGAGGCATTGCTTGCATCAGAAAACTTAGCACACTACGATAATGCGTTGCCCCTCATCTTAACTACGGATGCCAGCGACCTTGGAGTGGGAGCGGTGCTTTCTCATGTTTACCCCGATAAGAAAGAAAATCCCATATGTTTTGCGTCACGAACACTAACAACACCGGAAAATAATTATTCAGCTCTTGACAAGGAAACTCTCGGAATAATATTTGGATTGTCCAAATTTCGACAGTATCTCATTGGAAGACATTTCAAAATAAGAACAGATCATAAGCCTCTTATTCATTTACTCGGCGAGAAGAATGAAATACCAAAATTAACAGCCAGCCGATTAACTAGATGGGCTCTCATTTTGTCTGCTTTCGATTACGAAATCTTTACCGACGCTTTATCGAGACTTCCATTGGCTATTTCAACACCTTCTGACGAAGAAAAAGAAGGCGAACGTTTCGGTCATCAACTGTTCAACGTCAGATTAGAGGACATCGCTTTGAGCAAGTCATATCTTCGCCGAGAAACAATAAAGGACCCAATGCTATCAAAGCTCATTGGTTTCATTAAGCACGGTTGGCCTAGCAGGAAGGATAAAATTCCCGCGAACATTCACACCTTTTTCGAGAAAAGGAATGAGCTCTCTTTTGAAGAAAATGTGCTGCTTTGGCATGGCAGAATAATCGTTCCCTCGAAGTTGAAGTCATCCGTTTTGAGAGTTCTTCACGACGCACATCCCGGTATCACCGGAATAAGAGCAGTGGCTCGGTGTCACGTGTGGTGGCCTAACATGGACAGAAAAATCGAAGACCGTGTACACAGTTGTGTCACTTGCCAAGAACATCGACCTAAAGAGAAGGAAGTACCTCTTTATTCCTGGTCTGTGCCTAGAGAGCCGTGGAGTCGAGTTCACATCGACTACTTTGGTCCATTTCAAAAGACGCCGACTAGTAGTGGACGCCACTACAAAATGGTTGGAGATATTTCCGATGGATAGAATCATTACTTCTAAAACCATACGGATTTTACGAGAAATATTTTCCAGGTGTGGAATTCCACGTACAATTGTGAGTGACAATGGCCCACAATTCACAAGCTCAGAATTCAAAACATTTTGCCGGGAAAATAATATTCGTCATGTAACATCAACACCCTACCATCCGAAAACAAAATGGACTAGCGGAAAGAGAAGTCAGGACATTCAAACAACGAATGAAAGCCATGAGTGAAGTGAAGAACGCCGACTTACGACTCCAAAAGTTTCTTTTTTCGTACAGGATTTCACCACAGAAAACCACCGGAAGGTCACCCGCAGAATTGTTTTACAATAGAAGGATAAACACAAGATTGGATCTACTCCGGCCAAACGTTGAAACAAATATTGACAACGCTCTGGTCTCACAAAAATTAAATCACGATAAACGTTCTAAGGAACGATCTTTCTCGGAGGGAGACAACGTTTGGGTAGAGGATCCGCGTCCTCCCATCGTTTCATTCCAGGAGTTATTGAGAGAAAAACGGATAAATATTCCTACATTGTCGACGTTAATGGCTCTTTGAAAAAGAAGCATGTAGATCAACTGCGAAAGAAAGATTAGTTATTGAGAGCCAAAATTTAGGGGGGAGAAGATTGTAGCACCACAATTGGTTTTGTTATCACATGACTTTTAAGAATCAATAAACAGCTTTTTAGTTTTTCCGTTTCAATGCGATTGACTTATTAACTTAGATCCTACACGAAGTTTCAGTTTTTATGCAAAATCGCCAATACACAGCTAAAATGGTAAAAATTAAAACCCGAGAAAAAGGGGCAAAATAGTCATTTTCGACGAGTTTTGGTCCTCTAATGACCAGAAGAATAGAATGTGCTAGGAGCTCGTCGACGAAATAAATTCTAACGGAAGCCGAGCTCCTTGCACATTATATAGTAGGAAAAACATAAAATCCCGACTCACGCTTGAAAAAAGGGGCAAAAAGGGTCATTTAGGACCAAATCTTGTCAATAACAACGAGTTTGCCCCTTTTTTTCAAGCGTGATACTAAAGCTTCAGGATTTTCTATTTTCCCTATTAGGATAATAATATAATGTGCAAGGAGCTCAATTTATTTCGTCAACGAGCTCCCAGCACATTCTATTCTCCTGGTCATTAGAGGACCAAAACTCGTCGAAAATGACTGTTTTGCCCCTTTTTCTCGGGTTTTGAGACGATTTACAGACATTAGTATGAGGAGAATATGATGTGTTAGGAGTTTGACTCCAAAAGATTTCTTATTCTAAGACTGGTGGGGTGTGGCTGAAAAAGGGCACAAAATTCCCAAGTGGTAATAAAGCGTTCTAAGTGGGCCAAAATTGCTCTCGAGAGTGAAATCGGACACCCATAAAAATGTCGCTTTCAAAACCTGTATAGAACGCTCAAAATCCTCTCAATTTCAGCGAAATAGAATGCTTTGAGGCATCTCAAAGCCTGACGAATAACCGCGAAAAATTGCAACGTTAAAAAGGTACACACCCGTAAATATTGAAGGTGAAGGTTGAAAGCTGCTGAATAAACTACAAGTTTAGTGTCTTAATTAAAGCAAAATTGCAGTTTCGAGACCATTTCTGTAACTGTGGAGCCCAGGCGCATGCTATAGAACTAGACGACTGCTTTCTTCTAGGTTTTGGAGCCATCCTTGTCGTCAATGCCGTCTTCAAAGATCGAATTTTTTCCACAAGGTCGTCCTGATTTTGTGGTTTTTAATGACGGGGGATACAATGCAGGTTGTGCAGTCGATGTTGATGGGGACGTGGAGGAATTTTCTTGAACCTGTGGAATGGAGGTTTCTTCTTGGTTCCGACGTCGAGAGGAAGATGCCTCGAGTGGGTCATCAACTTCCGGGGTTGAGACGTGTGGGTTGAGAGCCCCAGAGAGGAACAGGAACAGACTTTTGCTTCGGCGAGATGAAGGGTTGTAGATGAAACCGGTTCCTACGAACTGTTGTTCCTTTATCCGTCTGTATATGATGCAAGATCGTGGTTCATCTGCTCTCTTGAGTATTGTTCCGGGTCTTTTCAAATCCGAAATCCAAACATCGCTTCCCTGAATAAGTGGTTCCAACTCCTGTACACGGTGTCGATGGTCGAATTTGTCTTTGTACCACTTTCTATACAGATCTTCTCTCTCCTTAAGGCGAGGAAGGGGATGAACTGTAAGGTGTTGCTGAAGAGCCGGTAGGTTGTCAAGAAGGCGTCGTCTAGTTAGCAATTGAGAGGGGCTGTAACCGTTTCCTAAAGGTGAATTGCGATATGCGAGTAGAGCAAGGTAAGGATCCTTCTTGTTCTTCTTCAGAATTGATTTAGCTATTTTTACAGCCGCTTCGGCTGAACCATTGCTTTGATGGTAATGTGGACTTGAAGTACGACAGATACAAGTGTACGATTTAGAGAAATGGGAAAATTCGCTATTCTTATGCACTCCGAATTGCGAGCCGCTGTCTGTGTAAAGAATTTCAGGAATGCCGTGTCTTGAAAACGTAGATTTGCATCTTTCGATTATTTCAGACGCCGTGTGTTCAGAGTCGCTATTTCGAGAAACCGAGAATATCGGTCGGTTATAGTGATGAACCAACGTCCATCCAGCTTGAAGAGATCCATACTAGCTTTTTCCCAAGGTCGAGATGGAAATTCGCTTGGAATTAAAGGTCCCCTTCGGTTTACTCTGTGTTGGATGCAGGTGGGACATTTTTCGATCATTTCAGTGATTTCGATCGACATCCCAGGCCACAACAATGTTTGTCTAGCCCGCCATTGACTTTTGTTCACGCCGAGGTGCCCGACGTGGATGCGGTGTAACATTTCTTCCTTGAGGGAAGAGGTCCACGCATCAATAAACCTGATACTAACACACGTATGTAACACCTGCTCCTTGTAGTTTTGTGAGAACCTGATCGACGGCTTCGTCATGTTCAGCTTGATTTCGTCCCCAAATGAGAATGTCATCAATATGCGATATTGCATTTTTCTGGCCCTGTATAATCCTGTGTATTCGGCACTGATATTCCTCTGGCGCGGAGGAGATCCCGAATGGAAGTACGCGAAAGCGGAACCTGCCGAATGGCGTGAGGACCTGCTAGAATCCATGATTCGCGTCGAGTTTTGAAAATATCTTGGCCTCAGATATCCGAGCCATGGAAATATCTACACAAGGAAAGGGGTAGAATCGTCTTTCAACGTTTTCGTTAAGGCGAGTGAAATCCGTGAAATCCACACAAATGCGGACGTTACCGTTTTTTTTGTTTTTTTTGTTTTTTTTTTGAGCACGGCTACCATAGGGGAATACCAATCGGTAGCGTGTTGGACCGACTCAATGACACCTTTGTTCACCATGCCTTGGATCTCTTTTTCGATTTTGTCTCTGAGTGGTAGAGGTATTTTTCTCGGCGTTGAGATTGCATAGGGCTCTGAGTTGAGCTCAATAGCGCACGGCTCTTTCATGTTGCCGAGTCCGTTGAAGAGACACGGAAATTTTGAAATCCAGCTGTTCAAAGGATCTGAAATGGCTCTGACCACTCTCAAAATTCTCAGTCTCTCAACAGCTGGACGTCCTAGCAGGGGGCTAGAGCATTTCTCCGAGACGTTATATTTGTTCGACACAGGAGCGGTTCTTGTAGTGTAGCTTCTCTAAGCTTGCAATACAATTAGGCTCGTTTCACACATACGCGGTTTTCCGAGGCGCGATTGTTACGCGTCGCGAACGCGGTGGGTGCCTCGCATATGTCTAGCGTGCGCGGGAATATGAGTACAAGTCATCATTTCAAGTTTTTCAGGAACGCCAGTTGAATGTGTCCATCGCGAGTTTTTCGCTTTAAAACTTATTTATATAAATACGGGTGCCTAATTGCCTACAAATATCACCATAACGTTAAGAAAACATTATGTTTTGACGACTAAAAGGTGAAAAGTACTCAGTTTGGCCGTAATAATGGTTCATTGTGACTTATACTAAAACGCGCGAGGTAGTTTTGTGACTTGTTCTATTGTAAAAACCAAAGATCACGGACTTACAAAGCTAAAAATTCTTCAAGTTTACGGTTTTTAGTACATGGATCAATGCACAGCACGACGACAAGCTAAAAAGGGAATTAGGGGCATTACGAACAACATAGAATTACGATTTTGATTGAAAACGCGTAGGTGGAAAAGTATGAAAATGTTGACAACCAATATAGTCCGGAGGTTTAACGACATTAACTTTGCAAATAATCTATATGCAAGGTCGGTTGGCAGCTAGGGTTGTTCTAAGCACCTTCAGTGTGATTTTAAGACCAGTTACCCCCGCACCAATAAGGGTGCGATCCTGTCTTTGTTTCGACCTCAGACTTTCAGCTATCATCAGCTAATTGATGCTAATCTCATCAGCCTGGCAATTGAGCCGAAGTACGGTGAGCCGGTGCCCGTTTCGCCCTCACGGCCGTTTTCATCGGTTCTAGTGAGTCGGGTCCTCCATGACTCGGTTTTGCCGTATCTGGCTTAAAGCCGGGGGCGGGGATCGTAGTGCCAGTGGCAAATCCAACGGCTTCGTACTCATTGTCAGCTCAAATGCCGGGCTGATAGCTGAAAGTCTGAGGTTGAAATGGTCGCCATCTTCAGCATTTGGTTTCCCAACTGAAACCAAATGGCGAGCAGCCAAAACCGGAAGACAGACGATGTAGGCTCCTACGGCTACAGGTTTATGCATGCTTTAAATGATTGTACTTTTACTCAACTTATTGCGGCCCACTTTACATGAAATTCAAGTCATTCAATCTCACTCACAGGCAAACACAACAATAGCAAAAAATAACTAAACTCGTGATCGTGGTGCCTTAATTCTAGTTTCATGCTTGTATGAAACAACGTAGGCACTATTCGCCTAATGATCTCTATCCGCTAAGATAAAATTGGTCAAGTGCGATTGCCAGTGCCGGCTTTAAAGGGGTGCGAGCAGGGCGACCGCCCAGGGGCGCTGGGTCCTAAGGCATGATAGAAAGGCGAACGAAAAACAAAAAAAAAAATGCCCAAGGATAAAAATCGAAATAAATTAGTTGAAAATGAGCGTTGGCATTGTCTATGGGCCTTCTGGAGACGATTTCGCAGCAAACATAGAGAAAACACGCTGATCTCCGTTGTCTGGGTGCTGTTCTTTGAGGCAAGTATACGTGGCTAAAATGTTGAAAAGTGCTTATATTCGTGGCCAAAATTGTTAAAAAGTGCTGATTCAAGGTTTCTAGATGTAAATTCCAGGACCAAAATTGAGAACGACGCTCTTCTTACACTAACAATTAATAAGTCCTATTTACACTGGAATAAAATTAATCAATTAACCATATTCTTCAAGAAGTTCATTTTCCGCCCTGTTACAGTAGCGCTTTTCCTAAATGTTATACACGAATTAGCACTTTTTTTTTCTTTCTTTTTTTCAATTTTAGCCATGGATTGGTGAATGAATTTCCA
>CM075938.1:3860521-3918810 GCA_038030265.1 Corythucha ciliata
GTAGATCTCTAGACAATCCCAACGCTTTTGTTTTTAAAAACTAATTTATTTCGAACTTTACAGTTTTAAAATATTCATTGATCAAATGCGCTCACCAGGTCATTTTTTCTCGGCCGCCTTCCCCCCCCCCCTCTCACTTTTTGCTAGACGTAAACCCTTTTAGACACGGCGCTTAAAAAATCTTAAAATTCCCCGTCCAAGTTACCGACACGTCTCCCGTCACTGCATGTCGTCATACATACAGGAAAGGTCTATCATTCTATCATTCTTCTATCATGCTATGGCATGTTATGGCTTCTATCATTCGATATCTTGTACAACCACAAGCTCACGTTTTCCTATTTATAGAAACATTCGTAAAAAAATAAAATAAAAATGAAAAGATCTAAAGTTGAAATTCCTCCAAGTTATAGCCTTGAAGCATCAAGTGAACTGATAGTCTTTATAGCGCAACCCAATAGCGAAAATAGATATTTGATATTAAATAACAACATTCCTCTTCTCTGTAAGACTGCGTTTTTCAATTTTTGTGACCATTATTTTACACTTTCTTTATACTTCTTTAAAGCCTACGTTACCTTTAACTATACTGGTTAATCAGACCACTCTGCAGCTTGGTTTCCCTCCTAAAGACAACGAGCACGGCCCCGCTTTTTCAAAAATGATAATTTGTACTAACTAATAACAAGGGAATAAGTCATTCGTTCTAAGCTCGATTGAGAAATGACGACACCTTCCGCCGTAACCAGGGGCGTAGGTACAGGGGGGGATATGGGGGGATAGATTCCCCCCCCCAGAGCTACAAGTATACGAACGAAGGAGCACTAGTGCCATAACGAAGAGCCCCATAAAATCTCCCCAGAAATGAGCGTTTCACGTTGAAGTAAGGTTTAGCAGATTTCTGGACTTAACCCAGTTACTCCTGAATTTTTTTTTAGTCGCGAAATTGGGAATTCATGAATTAGTCAATTAAGAAGACCACTAGGAGCTAAAATAAAAAATAGTTTGTCAAATTATTCCTTTTGATAAGCCAATATTTGGAGTCCTTCAGGAAGGACGTTAGGAGAATAGGGGAACAGTCAGTCACCAGTGGAGCTCCATTTTTCTTCACCAATAACTTTATTTTTACACACAAAACGAGAGTCCTACCTATAAACAGGGGTGGGCAAAATACTTTGAAAATGTATTTTAAATACAAAGCCCAAAATACTTTCAAAAATGTATTTTAAATACTGAAATACAAATACTTTTTGAATTGTATTTTGAAAAAATACAAATACAATTTAAAATACTTTTCAAAAATTCGATTTCGACGGCAGATAGTGCGAAAAACACAAAAATTAAATAATTCAAAAATATAGGTCCTTCAATAGACAAGTTGACAAAATGTAGCAGCGCGAAATGGCGCTGCGCCGCGATGCGCAAAAGAAAGTAGACAAGTTGTCACCAAGTATTTAGTACCGAACCGGCGAGCACTGGTGGATCGTGAGCTGAAAAGGAGGTGAGGTCACTGGTGGACCTACATCGGGGCCCGGGGCGGAAATCTTCAAGAGGCCCCTAAAAGTCTCTAAATATACATAAAACCTCTATTGGTAACCTCTAAGGCCTTTTCCTAATTTTAGCCATGGCCTTTTCCATATATTGTAGGCAAATTACCGCTATTTCCACAGTCTATCCGCTAAACAGAGCTTATGCCAAGTTTAAACTGCGAATTTCTCCATTTTAGCCGCGAATGAGTGCTTTTTGTCAACTTTAACAGCAAATTAGCGCTTTTCGCCGCAAATTAGCAACTGATTAGCGGGGTAATCCCCCCCCCCACCATAAAGACATAAATATGAGCTTTTCCCCAACTTTAGCAGCAAAGTAGATTTTTTATCCTGTGAATCAGCGATGTTTCTTAAACTTTCCTCGAGTTGGCGTTTTTCACAATTTTAGCTGCAAATTAGCGATTTTTTCTAGCGGTTTACTCAGTATGAGCTGAAAATTAATTGCAAATTAGACGACCCTTGTCTTAGGACTTTCCAAGGGATTACTCCCCCCTCACCGCACCACCATAGTCACCATGCAGTGAATTCGAGGGAGTGGGGAGGCTGAAAATAAAGAATTAAACTTTATTGACGCTAAATACTTACCATTTTTACTTGTTTTGAGTTCCGAAAAAAAATTGCTCCCAGGGTGGGTCTCGAACCCACGACCTCCTAGTTTCGCGCCAGGCGCTCTGCCACTGAGCTAGCCTGAGAGGCTCACGCTAAGAGCTAGCCTGAGAGGCTCACGCTAAGAGCGAACCCCACCAGAGAGAAACTCCCTCTCGGAACTGAAACGCACGAATCGGGTCAGTGCGTGTTTTACAATTGTTCTTTTTTCTCTATGTGTCCCAGCAATTAATTAATTGCAAATTAGACGACCCTTGTCTTAGGACTTTCCAAGGGATTACTCCCCCCTCACCGCACCACCCTAGTCACCATGCAGTGAATTCGAGGGAGTGGGGAGGCTGAAAATAAAGAAGTAAACTTTATTGACGCTAAATACGTGTAAAACACGCACTGACCCGATTCGTGCGTTTGAGTTCCGAGAGGGAGTTTCTCTCTGGTGTGGTTCGCTCTTAGCGTGAGCCTCTCAGGCTAGCTCAGTGGCAGAGCGCCTGGCGCGAAACTAGGAGATCGTGGGTTCGAGACCCACCCTGGGAGCAATTTTTTCTCGGAACTCAAAACAAGTAAAGAAGAGAACCTAAGTATTTAATTTAAAGGTTAATTTCTTTATTTTCAGCCTCCCCACTCCCTCGAATTCACTGCATGGTGACTAGGGTGGTGCGGTGAGGGGGGAGTAATCCCTTGGAAAGTCTTAAAGACAAGGGTCGTCTAATTTGCAATTAATTAATTAATTGCTGGGACACATAAAGAAAAATGAGCTGAAAATTACTCAATATTAGCCGTAAAATTCTCGAAATGTTTACCACAAATTAGCATTTTTTGTTCACCGTAACCATACACTGCGGAATAGCGATTTCGTCTCAGTTTTAGCCGCGAATTTGCGAGTTTTTCACGCCTAGCCATAAATTAGCGCTTTTTCTCAATTTTAGCCTCAAAGTCTCCCGAGGAAGCCGCGAATTAACGTATTTCCAATTTTTGACGCTAATTTAAATTTGTCTCAATCTTATCCGTAAATTGGCGCTTTTTCGTAATTTTAGCAGTGCAGTAGCTATTTCTAGCCCGTGTATTAGCGAATTTTGTTCATTTTAGCCACGAATTGGCGTTTTCCGATGTTTTTACTGCAAATCGGCAATTCTTCCATTTTTGACAGTGAATTAGCACTTTTTGTATCAATTTAGGCTGAAAATTAACTTTTCTCTTTATTCTAGCCAGAATAATTACTGATTTTGTCTATATTAGCCGCAAATTGGCAGGGTTCTTTTACATTTTGGCACCGCATTAGTATTTTTTTTTCAATTTTAATCATATGTAGAATAGGGCTTCATCTCAGTTCTAGCCGTGAATCTGTGTTTTTTTTTTTTTTTTTACTTATAACCATGAATTTGCCGTTTACCTCAATTTTAGCCACAAAGTTGTCGTCAGAAGGCGGAATTAGAAATTCCACCACACTTTATCCGCGATTATTTTCCTCAATTTTAGCCGTAAATTCGCGTTTTTTTCAACTTTAGCTGCTTTGAAGCGTTTCTAATCTGTGAATTCGCGAATTACCTTAATTTTTCAGCCACGAATTAGAGATTTCCTCAAATTTTAGCCGGGAATAACACTTTTTCCCAATTTGAGCTGAAAACAAGTTTTCCTTCAATTTTTGCTATGGATTAGCGTTTATTGTTTAGTTTTAGCCTCGAACAGAAGCTACGCATTTGCGTTTTGTCAATTTTTCAAGGTTTAGTGACTTTGTGGGTCGCGCTCTCTTCGGTATACAAAATAACGGCCAACGAAAAATTTAGAGATCTTTTTTATAACGACAATGAAAAATTGGGAAAATACGAACTCGCGATCAAACTGACTTATGTTGTTTTTTTTAACATAATATTTGTTATTTTTTAAAATAAAAATTGAGGTTTGTTAGCTGTTGGCACGCTACAACTTTAACCAATTTTGGCCACGGGTTAGCGCTTTTAATCAATTTTAGCAGTGCAGTAGGGATTCTTTCGTTTGTATTGGCGATTTTCCTCCATTTTAGCCACGATTTGGCGTTTTCCTCATTTTCAGCTGCAGTTTAGCCATTTTTTCATTTTTTTAGCAGCGAATTAGCACTTTTTTCTCAGTTTGAGTTGAAAATTAGTGTTTTTCTTAAAGTTGGCCCCACTAATTAAAATTTTACAATTCTAGCCGCGTAGTTTTTTTTAGGTTTTAGCCCGCGAGAGCAATTTTTTTCTACGGATTAGCGCTGTTTCTCAGTTTAAGCCTCGATTCTTTCAGAAGCTGTACAGATTTTCGTTTTCTCAATTTCAGCCGCGAATTATTGATTTTTCTTCATTTCAGCTATAAAATAGCGTTTTCTGATAATTTTGCAGCGAATTAGCACATATTTAATTTTTTTTTTTAAATTAATAGGCGATTTTTCGCCATTTGAGTTGTTAATTTGCCATTTTGGTCCAGTTTAAACTCGAATTAGCGTTGTTTTTCGCAATAATTGCCACGAGTTTTGTTTACTTGTACAGCTTTGTGTACTTGTAAGCTAGGGCTCTGTATGATCCATTTTTGTGCCAAGTTTCATTTTTGCTGCAGTTGTGCTAACAAGGAATTCGGAACTTCCACCTCCCATCATGACTACCCTTCCCTCTCCACTTTTTCGAAAAATGAAAACGTCAATTGAAGGCTGTTTTTACACCGGGTTTTTGTGCCAAATATGGTGTCACTAAGTTAGGTTGTACTGGTAAATGGTGGCTGGTAAGAAGTGGAAACTAAAGAACGTTGAAATTAAAAGTATTTGTATTTGTATTTGTATTTGTATTTTCGTTGAGTGTGAAATACAAAATACTTTTGAAAATGTATTTCAAATACAAAGCCCAAAATACTTCCAAAAATGTATTTTAAATACAGAAATACAAATACTTTTCCAAAAGTATTTAAATACAATTACAAAATACGTATTTTGTATTTAAAATACAAAGTATTTTAAATACTCAAGTAACTTGCCCACCCCTGCCTATAAAATAAACCAAAAACATAAAATGAAGGAAAACATTTTGAATGTAAAATTAGAAATTCACATCCTTATGAATCTATTTCTTGTGATAAAGCAAAAAGCAGTCCACATGCAGAGGGAAGTTGCATTTCACACATTGCGTGGTGGTTCTTTTCGAGCATAACCGGCAACGCAACTGTTTCTTTTTGTTTTTTTTATCAAGAGGAAGGCTTGCTACCAAATGGTCTAGCCTATCGTACCTAGAGTCCATTTTCACGTCTTTTGATTGACGTCCTCGATTTGGCTTAGAAGATCCATAAGTTTCGAGGATATTGGTGGCAAGCCGACGTCGAAATGCCAGATGGTCCAATTTGCCTCCTTCCCGCCTGTGGAGCTGCCATGCATTTTGTTCCGCCACGTCAACTAGATGAGCTAGCAGAGGGAAATACCACTTTTTCCCTCTGATCGAGACTCGGTATAACGAAATATTCTGATCTGCTCGATCGACGCCGCCCATGAATTGATTATATTCATGAATGAGTCGAGGCTGATGAATTGATTTTCTTCTTTTTTCTTCCCTTGAAAACCTCTTGACGGGATGCAGGGGACTCACCGTGTCGAAATTGGTGGCGACCGTCACTATATTGTTGTCGTTCCATTGAACGATTGAGAGACCTATTTGCATTTTCAAAAGTTAGTTTTTAACTTCATTAGAAAAGAAACTGGCTACTATCAATGTACATACATTTCATCGTGTCCGAAATTACTTCGAACGACCCTCTAGGTTTCTTTTTCATTTCTTCCACCGGGCAAAGTGGGACATCTTTCCCTAAGCGGTTCTGCCTGACAGTTCCTGTGGCAAGGATCCCGCGACGATGAAGATCAGTTAAGAGATCTTTACTCGTGAATAAGTTATCGAAAAATAATCGGTATGGTAGCCCCGGCTCTAGGCGATCCGCGTAGGACATGATCACGCCATATCCCATACCCATTTCTTCGTAATTTTTTGAAAGAGTTCCCGCACCCTGGTACGGCTCGAGCCATGCAACGTATCCTCCACTGGTGCAGCCACTCCAAAATTTGTAGCCGTAACGTATAGGTTTGCCTGCAATGTAAGATACATTATCCACATGTATGATTGAACATGCGTTACACGATGAGCATAGTGGAGCCAGAAGTTTCGGTACTGGGTCATGGAACACGTGACTGGAAACAAATTTTTGCAATGAAAGTAGCTAAAAAAATATATTTAAAGCTGCTGACTCAACTACGCCCATGATTGGGTGAAAATAATTAACGTGGCTATATACCTCGGATAAATTGCTTGCACCCGTGCTTTCCAAAATACGGAACCATTGACTCGTCCACTGAATGATTTCTCTCGTGGGGTAGGTGGTCTTGAAATCGTTCGTTCAACATGGAAAGTAATGGCCGGATTTTGGCAAATCTGTCGGACTTATCTAGTTTGTCGTTATCACATACATGTAAATTTGCCATGATGAAATCGAATCGATCTCTTGATATGGCGCTGGAGACTAGCGCATTTTGACTATCCGGAGTTTTCTGCCAGTACATAGCTCTCCTTGGGTAGCATACATAGCCACTTAGAGGAAGAACTCCAAGAAACGCCATCATCTCTTCTTCAGAACAGTCACCCATACGATTTTTTTTGGCCGCATATTGATTCGTATAAGTTAGGATAAGCTTCATAACCGCTAGGTCAAAAAAATTTTTAAAAAATTCCAAAGGAGTTTTTAGCTCTTCTCCACATGATAATTTGAGCGGCCACTCCACGTTGCTAGTCGACAGTTCAGTGTTGGACCAATTGAACGCCACCAGTTGATCAAGCTTTCGACTTTTTTTTGTTGCGGCTTTGAGTTTCTTTTTTGGAGGGGGTGCAGGAGAGGATGGTTCATCTCGGCATGAATCATTGACGTGTTGACCGATCAGCGAAACTAATACGGAACCCCTGACTTCAGCCTCACTTGTTAATTGACTCGCTGGCAAATTGTCAACCACGGGATCTTTCTCACCACCGGAATCGTCGTCAGTAACATCCTCCGTTGCATTTGATGGAGGCATCATTGCCACATCTATTCCGGCGGCTGGGATTTCATTTTCATCGACTGTTTCCAAAAAATCGACTAGCTCATTGAGAGTGAGCCGGCGCCTACAAAATATTCACACAACGTTATCATAACGAGCCATACAAGAATAAAAAACAACAAGAGTGCGTAAACATATCAAAACACATTCTGATGCAATTGCAGCGTATTCTCCTAACGTCCTTCTGTAAGGACTCACAGTTTTGTGAGGCTGTGATACCTATGAATGATAAAATAAATGCTAAATAAATACGTCCTGGCATTCTTTCAACAGTAGGGTAAGGTGCTGTACCTTGAGCCACTTTAAGGTTTTTGAATTTTCCTGAACGTAATTTTGATCTAATTTCACTCATTTTGGTCTAGTTCGTTCATGACACTCTTCATCCACAATATCCACTTGCTAAAATTTCAAAATTTACACTTCTCTATTTATAACAGTGAATTTGCCAAACCCTTCCAAACCGGCTCAAGGTACAAACATGGTTGTACCTGGAGCCACCTTCAGTGCCCCAGGAAATTAATGTAGATTTCTCAATAACCAATGGGTAAAGATAAACCTCAACATGTTTTTAGATGTTTTTTCTTTTGAACAAAATAAAGTGCAACATTTTTCAGACTTACAAGTTGCTTATACCTAAGTTAGTTTTAATTTGAAAAATATTTTGGTTAAATTTTAGAAAAATAGAATAAAAATCAGTTAAAATGACTTAGAAAAGTGGTAAAAATTAGGGCATGGTGAGACTAGGTTGGTAACTCAACTAGTTCCGCATCACTCGAGTTGTCAAGTAAATAAGTTGAACTCCAGAAATAAAATTGTAACATCAGCTCGAGCCCTATGAATACGAGATCAATAAATTGAAGTCTACATTATGTTAAGTCCTTTAAATGATAGATCAAATGTTATTTCGCCCCTTCTTCTAATGTTGGGTGGTGGGAGCACCTTTTCAAAATCACTTATTCGAACTTGAGACACGTCCTCTACTGTGGGCCAGACAAATATGGACCCTCTTTTCCTAGCGAATTTCACAGTAGCTTGTGAGTTATCGTACAAGACCAACACTTGTCCCACATAAAACTTGTTGCCATTAGGACACGAAAATTTCACCAGGACCCACTTTCCCAAGTTGTTGTTGGGGCATTCTTCATCCCAGGATTCTGTGACGTCATTGCTGCCATCATTGATAGCTTCAGCTGCCACTTGATCGAAGTCGGGCTCGCTTTCAGAAGTAGAGTCGAGTTCCAAATCTGAAAAATCGGAAAGGTAAAAAAAAAAAAAATTGAGAAAGTTTGTGGAACTCTGGGTTTGAGACGAGACTAAGGGCCGTATTCAGAAACCAACCTTTACGTCCCCTTAGGAGCTCCTTTAGTTAAGGTTCCTTTAGCGATTCCTTTAAAAATCGTATTCAGAAACGTTCCTTTAGAGTTCCTCGGCAGTTCCTTTAGCTAAAGGGGCCTTAAAGCAAATAAACAATGAAAATATGCTTTTAATGGTGACTGTACGCTTTATCATGTGAAACCTCGCGCTATTTACGCCTTCAAAAGCACATTAGTTATCAAAATTGTATGAAATGCCAGCCTATTAACATTGCGTAATTTTAATTTATTGATGAGCGTGGACAAGTTCAAGACCGAAGAGAACCGTAAAGTTTGTGCGGAAAGCGGCCATTGTCCCACAAGGGAATGCCCTGCTGGAGACTGCGTGATCGAGCAACGGCTACGGTTCTATTTTGGAAAATTCGACTGTTGTCAATCGAATGTAGCCAACGGGTGACAATGTCTACAAATTCCATCCTTGGGCCGCAAAACACAACTACTTTGAGACTCATCCAGACTCCCGTCACCTACGGAGACTTTAAGCGGAGTATAATTATGAGCACAATAATTGCAGCCGACGACACCGGGGAAACCAACCAATCGGATGATTCTCTCACTCTTTGGCCACTAGGAAAATATATAAGCTGTTTTGTTAGCCCCGCTATGCTTTCACTTCCTTTATGTTCACGATACCACCGGCGTCACCGGTTGGCTGACACCTCGTAGGTCACAAAACTGTCTGCGAGGGCCGTTGCTCGGTGCCTACGAGGAATGAGTTTGTCCAGTGAATTTCGAAGGAAATGTAACGCTCTTCAACTTGGGACTCAGAAGACGTTTTCGTGGAACGCGCAGTTTTCGAGTGATAGACAAAAATCCGTTTAAAACTCCGGGGGAAAAACGCAGTTTTCTGCCCCCACTGAAGTTTCAAAGAGGAGTTTTGGATGAAAGAGAAGCCTTTTAGCTCCAGGGGGTCTCACGAGGTGGCGCCGACAACGATGAGCGAGGGCTTTCGTGCGCCCTTGCGACTGGGGCCTTATTCCGAACAGTCGGGAAGAAAATGCCGCAAGAGGGATCCAGGGACCCCGTATAAGAAATAACATTATCCCTTCGTGGGAACCACACTTGCGTCATTTTTCCCTGACACCTCTGACCAGGCCGCACTGGCAGTCAATCCATGGAGCAATTTGCTACAAAGCAACAGATAATCCACCAAATCTCTTTCCTCTTGTTCGGAGAATATTTTTTTATGAGCACAATTGTTTTCATACTTGAATTCCTCTGTGGAATTAGTTTTCTTCGAGTGCCCCTGTAATGTCCTGCGGCACATTCAGTGTCCTGCGGCACACTCTATGAGACAAAAATCGGTAATATTCGTGACTATAGCTGCTAAAAAGCGATGATTCGCGGTATAAGGAGGCCATTCTACAATGAATTGCGGAAACCAACGCAAAAGTGTTGTACTTGGGTAAACCCCGCGGTTAAAGTTGAGAAAACACGCTATAATATTGACAAATAAAAGACGCTTTCAGGTTAAAATTGGACAAAAATCACTAATTCGCGGCTAGAATTGAAAAAAATCACCAATTAGCGCAGCTAAAATTAAGAAAAACGTTAATTTTCAGTTCAAATTGGGAAAAAGTGCTAATTTTGTTAAAAATTGCCAATTTGCAGCTTAAATTGAGCCAAACGTCAATTCTTGGCAAACATTGACTAAATTCGGTGGGTAATGCACGGGTTGGGAACGCTACCACGCTGCTAAAATTTAGAAAAAGCGAAAATTCGCTGCTACAATTGAGAAACATCACTAATTATCGAATTAAGTGACGTGAAATTTATAATTTAAAAATGATGATTTTTTGACAGAAATGGATGGATAGATGTAAATTTTTAGGCTTGAAAAAAAAATTTTACATTTATAATTTAAATTCGCACCTTCTGTAGGCATTTTTGTGGTTAAAATTCAGAAAAATGGCTAATTCATGCATTTCTATAGTAAAATGTTAAAAAATAAGCTAATTCATGGCTATAACTGAAAATAAGGAATAATGGTGTGGTGGAAGGAAGTGTGGTGAAATTTTCAATTTAAATACGCGCCTTAATCTGAAGGCAACTTTGTGGCTAAAATTAAGAAAAACCGCAAATTCACGCACGGTTATAAGTAAAAACAACGCTGATTCACTGGCTAGAACTGAGAAGAAGCAATAAGCTATACCTAAAAGTAATATAGAATTGCTAATGCGGTGCTAAAATGTGATAAATCCCCTCATTTGCGGGTAATATTTAGAAAATAAAATAATCAGCCTGGTCAAAATTAGGAAAAAGGTTAATTTTAAGCCTAAAAATTGAGAAAATTGCTAATTTGCGGCTAAAAATGGAAAAAAAATTGCCAATTTAAAGCTAAAATTGCGCCAAACGCCAATTTGTGACAGAAATTGAGAAAATTCGCTAATTCACAGGTTTGAAACGCTACGACGCGTCGCCGCTATGATTTAAAAAAAGCGCTAACTCGTGGTTGAAATTGAGAAAAATTCCGTCAATTTGCGGATTCTGAAGGCAACTTTTCAGGCTGAAATTGAAAAAAAAAAACGCCAAATCATGGCAATAGGCGAAGAAACCGTTAATTCGCGAGTAAACTGAGAAAAATCGCTCGTGCATTGCGTATGGTGAAGCAAAAAATCCTAATTCGTGAAAATTACTCCTATTTTGCGGCTAATATTGTGGAAAACACTTAAGAAAAACGTTAATTTCCATCTCAAACTGAGGAAAGTGCTAATCCCCTGGTAAAAAAAATTAAAAAATCTGTAATATGCTGATAAAATTGAGGAAAACGCCAAAACTGGTGGATGGCAAACGAGCGCAGTGTCCTTAATTTTAGCCATACCTTAGCGCTTTGTCTCGATTTCAACCACAAATTAACGCTTTATGCTTTAAACTTTCGTCTTCCCCCGAAAACAGCACATCGATTTTAGCCACTTTTGGTCAAACTGTCACGTACGGGTAAAGTGGTAGGAATTTAAGTCAATTTTATCGTTTTTTTCTCGCTGAAGAACTGTGCCCCCAATTTCGTGGGTTTTCGGCTTGCTAAAAACCCGATTTTGCGGGCTTTGGGCTTGCTGATTGCTGAATCTCCAATTTCGTGGGGTTGGCTCAATCAAATGATCCATTCCTCAGATTTGGCTTATAGTCCAGGAAGCAGGTAGTTCTGGGGGGAAAAAAATCAGGGACTAAGTTTAATGACTGATTCTAATATTTTCAGATGTGCTTAATCCCCCTTATTTAGGGGTTTTTCGATGTAATACGCGTCACGTTAGTTTTCCGCGTTTGCAGGTGCTGCCATTATAATGGATGGATAATATCAGTCTAATTAATTTATTAATTAAAACACCGGCGACAGATTTATTCATTATATCCATCTAACAACATCTAGATAAGATAAAATTCGGCGTGGTTTACCGATCAGGAGAAGCGCCTAGAGTTTCGAGAAACAATGGACCTGGGTGGTGTTCGGCTTAGTTTATCCCTCGGAGTACGACTCCCATCTGGCGTCTCC
The DNA here is from genome assembly GCA_038030265.1 of Corythucha ciliata. Lineage (NCBI taxonomy): Eukaryota > Metazoa > Arthropoda > Insecta > Hemiptera > Tingidae > Corythucha > Corythucha ciliata. Next base: position 3,872,612 of record CM075938.1, read on the forward strand.
GTGGCGCAAATGGCAGCGTGCTGGACTGGTAATCCAGAGATTGCGGGTTCAAATCCCGCCGGGGAGCCATTTTTTCTCGAAACTCGAATCATGTTGGGCTATGCCCTTCCATCGTTGTCCGGATAATATCAGTCTAATTAATTTATTAATTAGCCGCGTAATTAATTATTTATGTTTTCCCTTGACGAGTAGCTCTTTTCCTTTAATCAGTTCCAAAATGAACCCGCCCTGCACGGCCTCGCTAAAAGAGACGTGGCAATTTTTGTTAGAAAGATGCTGAGTCTGCTAACTAGGCGGGCTGTATAACGCCAACATTTCTGACCCTCCCACTATCCACTGAGCCTTGCTGGTTTTTCATATTACTCTTTCAAGTTTGAGTTGAATAGTAAAGATGGAGTGAAATAGGTGGGTATTAGTGATTTTTAAAAATTTGTCTTGTTCGTAACGTAAGAATAAGGGCCTGCTCCGCCAGTCAGTATGAGTTCCGGTCCCAAGAAAAAAAATGTGCTCGGGACCATGGACGGGTTTTTAGTCAAAAGACAGAGAACAACGGACAGTTTGTCGTCGCTTTCTGAGCCCTCGGACCCGGGTGAATCAAGTTCTTGCTCACTTTAAATCCCAGTTTCTAATCCGCCCGAACGTAACGACATTGCAAATTTTGTTGGGTCAATTAGTCTTCAAAGTCATTTAATAAAACATGTTTGGTACCCCGACGATGATTTCAAGTTCCCCTGTTCTAGGCCAAGGAATTTAAAATTTCAGATTAAATGGCTGAAATGGCTAGCTTATTCGAAGAAAGAGGACGGCGCCTTCTGTAAATATTGCGTTTTCCATGCGGGCACGACCGGTGGGACTGGACAACACCAAACGCTAGGTCAACTTGTGAGGAATAAATTTAATAAATGGAAGGACGCTATAGAAGTTTTCAACAACCATGAGTCCACCGAATATCATAAATTCAGCGTCATCAAATCCCACAACGCGAGTCTCATCGAGGATAAAAAACAAGACTCAGTCGTCCGCCAAGTGGATGTTTCAGCTAAAAGAATAGCCGAAGAAAACCGTAGGAAGATTGCGCCCATTATAGATACGAACATTCTTTGCGGTCGTCAAGGAATTCCGTTGAGGTGTCATCGGGATTCTGGACCTATCACTTCGGATGAAGACCCGCTTGAAAATGATGGGAACTTCCGGGCAATTTTAAGATGCCGCCTAAGATCAGGAGACGAAATGCTTTGTCTTCACTTGGTAAGCATGACAAAAAATGCCACGCATTTAAATGCCAAAACACAAAACGAAATTATTCACGCATGCGTTGAAATAATAGTCTCGAAAATATTAGTGAAAGCTGACGAGACTGCTGATATATCTGGTAAAGAACAGTTTTCGTTGGTATTGCGTTTCTTTAATGCAAGCGAACAAAAGATTGAAGAAAATTTCATTGGGTTTGTTGCTTTAACGAGTCTGACCGGCGAAGGACTATCAAACGTGCTCTTGGAGACTCTTAACAAAATGAACATTAATTGTTCTTTCATGGTTGGGCAAGGGTACGATGGTGCTGCAGCGATGAGCGGACTTTTACATGGGGTGCAGGCCTACATACGAGGCAGCAATTTATGTGCACTGCTCATCGCACTCACTTAACCTCGCAATTTCAGATGCCTGCAACATACGTGCAGTATTAAATTGCATGGGAACGGTTGGAAAAATTTACATTTTATTCAAAACGCCTAAAAGACAAAACGTATTTTCCGCTTTCATTGAGAAACTCGGGAATGAAAATAAAAAGAAGAGGCTTAAGCAACTTTGTCCTACCAGATGGGTCGAAAGACATGATTCGATCTTAACATTTTTGGAAATGCAGGACGTGGTCATCGACGCACTCAACGAAATACAGGAATGGCCGGACAAAAATGCTTCGTCGGACGCTTTTGCGCTTCAGCATTCTGTTCTCTCGAGTGAGTTCCGGATTACGTTATTTGTGTTGGCAAAAGTCTTCGCCATAACTTTGCCGCTCTGCAGAGCGTTGCAAACGGTTAATATGGACTTGGGATGCTCAATGTCATTGGCTAAAGACACTTGTCAAAAATTTGTAGAGATGCGAAAAGACGCAGAAAAAGAGTTCAAGGCAGTGTACGCAGAAACTGAGGATTTCTGTAGAGTACTACAGAAGGAGTATTTTCATCCCTCTTTTGGACGCGTTCATCACGCACCTTCACGACCGATTTTTGTCCCACGTGAACATCCTCACAGGCTTTGACGTCTTACTTCCAAAGACTAACGAAGAAGTTGATGAAGAGAAGCTCAAAAAACTCTTCAGCAAGTACGACAATTTTTTAGATGCTATCAGTTTCGGTGTCATTCTCGGCGAGGTAACGCTGTGGCTGCGGCATAAAAGACCGACAAATGCGTTCGACGCTCTAGCTCTAGCCAGTCCTGTAGGACTGGCGTCCGTTGCAAGGATTAAAGGAAGTGAGTCCTTGTACGGTATTAAAATTTATCGACGTTATCTTAGTCTTCAAATCCTTGAAAGCTTCCTCACACTCATGTGACCAATGAAATTTCTTATTTTTAGCCAAGAGTTCGTAGAGTGGAGCTGCTGTAGTGGCCAAATGATTTGTGAAACGACTGTAATAATTAGTTAAACCTAGCCAGCTGCGCAGTTCATTCAAATTTGTAGGACATGGCGCGTTCACGATAGCTTCGATGTTGTCCTTTGACTTGGAAATGCCTAAGTCGGATATCGTATGCCCTAGATATTTGATTGAATTTTGGAAAAAGTGGCACTTGTCTTTATTGACTCTCAGATTGTGAGTAGATAGAGCACGAAAAACCTGTATTAAGCGAGAAACGTGTTCGTCAATGGTCCACGTTTGACTCGAAAAAGTCAATTTACCGGATTTCGCTAACTAAAAAACCTATTTCTGGGATTTTTATTGCAGAAAAAAAAACAATGTCGTGGAGTTGCCTCACTCAAAAACCAATTTCGCGGATTATTCACAATAAGAAGCACATTTCCGCAAGTCCGACTCACTAAAAGACCACTTTAGTGGATTCCAAAGAATAAAATTCGAGGATTTTCGTGGCTGTAAATCCAGTGTTGTGGTGTTTGCCTCGTTCAAAAACAAATTTCGCTGGTTTTGTTCGCCAAAATGCCAATTTTTCGGGTTTTGCTTGTTACAGAAAACCTTTTTCTCACCTAAAACCCGCTATTTCGTGGGTATTGACTTGCTCAAACTGCAATTGCGCGGATTTGCTTCATTAAAATGATTTGATTCACAATTTGGCTCACTAAAAACCTTCTTTTTCCCCCAATTTTTGACTTCGTAAAAATCCCTATATCGCGAGTCTTTGCTTAAAAAAAAAAAAAAAGGATAATTTGCCAGGTTTTGGCTCGCTAGAAATCCGGTTTTGGTGTACCAAATCGCGTTAGGACCCGGTTGGTCAGACGTGTTTGCCACCTGCACCAGAGACTTATGGTGTGATGGAAATACCAGCTCCGGGGGGAACTGGCATCGTCCATGCCACGGACCAAAACTAAAGCCCTGTTCATACGATCAAATGTTTGAAGCTACATTGCATGATGGTTTTTTAAAAACATAAGTTCCTTGGTAGCAATATAGCTTCAAACATTGCATCGTGTGAACAGGGCTTAAAAGTATATTTCCAAAAGTAACACTTTCTGAGGGAGGGAGGGGAGTTATCTATCAGTTTGTGGACTAAAAATTCGGAACAGAAGGATACAAACGATAGGTTTCCAGCTGAGATCTAGTTTTTGACTGATTTCTGTTTCTGTGCAAATGCAGTTTCCGATGACGGATTTCTAGCTTCGGATCCCCGAATATATGTAGTACAATAAGGCAATATGGTGCATCAGACATTTACGCCAGTGAAGCTGTCCACCCCTAGATCAAGGGAATATGGGATGGATACGCCCCTTGCGCCACAGCCCTGGATCTGGTAATTGACGAGGAGTTCAGTTAGCCAGGGGGTCGGCCAGTATGTCCTGCAGGCCAAGAACTGACAATTCTATCTCAAAAATCCCTGGGCAAAAAATAAAATAAAGGGTGGATGGACATAAGCGTCAGTTTTTGACGGAAAGGCATTAAAAGTGGTAAACGCTTTTGCATTCAGCAGGTGAAACCATCAGTTTTTGGTCAAATGAATTAATTTTTTCGACTCAATTGACATTTTCATGTTTCAACTGGTACGTACTTTCTTGGGGCTCAAATGAATGTTTTCGGCTGTGGCAGAGCAAACGTTGCACGATACGTCTTTTTGCTGCCACCCCCCCTCCTCGAGTCTGCCCACGTCTGGCCGGTTTCAATGAAAACATCCAGTCAAGTAAAAACACAAACGTATGTATTCAGAAGGAAAAAAAGTCAGACATTAATTGATAAATTCATCCAAAAAACAACTATAACTATGTGAAAGTGGAGATTTCTGGCTATTTAGCTTCGTTCGGCCCGTTTCAATTGAACGTAGCAGACTTCAACAGATTTGTCGAGCAAGCGGGTTCTCGTTTTCCTGGTTGAAGACACATTTTGAGAAAGGACGGCCTCCCGGTCCTAAAGCCAAAAAATAGGAATCATACCAAGGATAACGATGCGTGGATTGTAGAATAAATAGGAAAATATTATCATGTTGGCTTACTCACTTCGGCAACTCAGCCGCATAGCTTCGGAAGGAATTACACAAACAATAAAATCCATGGTACGTTTGAATATCGACGCATCCGCCAAAGGGCCGAACGAAAAGTGAAAAATTTTAGTATTTGAGCACGAAAAATAAGGATTCCTGACAAAATTTAACAAATCAAAACATCTTTCAGTTTTAATCAGAAAGATCAGTGAACCGCGATCCCCGAGTGATAAAAAGTTTCAAAAGTTTAGGAGGTAAACGGCTGTACAATGGAAGGGGTAAGGGGAAGCTCTCAGTGAAAACCTAGGTGGAGATTCGTTGTTCTTCAATCTTTGGCTGGTCTATAACGGACCCAGTGCCCCTCCTCTCTTAACAGGCCTGGTTTCGGGCCAAAATCAGGTAATACAGACCTAATATGGGACACCTTAAATCTAAAAAAAAAATAGTTATTTCAAAGGAATAAATAGCTATAGAGCTGGAAATCACCGGTTGTGCCTTATAACAGATTAAATCACCACAAAATGAATACTTCATCCCCAGAATCATATTATTTGGAGATTTTTAGGAATTAGGGGTAATATTCATGAGGGAAGGGAGGGGGGAGTTCTGTCTGGGCTGATCACACTGGGATTCACTTGACCAAGCACTTTATAGGCGTTATTAGGCCTTAACATCTATACAGTCAGAAAACCGTCCCCCTGTACCTTGTTGTAAATGTACAAATTCCATCACACTTAATGCCATATTTAGTGAAAAAAGGTATAGCTATATTGACATCCTGCTCGTGTTTCTGCACTGTAACCATAAACTGCTTAATTTATCAACTCCGCATAACTGGATTTGTCACAAATTCAAAAAAACGATTAATTTCATACGTTTTAAGAGCACTTTATAAGATTAAACATTGCCATTTTGGGGGCGAAAAGTATGTACAAACGAGTCATGGCGATGAAAACATGGGATTGAACTTCACTTGCGAAAGAGTGGAGCGAACACCTGGCTTTTTAAAGAAAACGAGACTTGACTCCCTTTTTTGTTGTAAAGCGAGATTTAATTAATAAATTGGACGGAAAACTTCGCAGTTTAATTTACCTTTAGGGGCATCCAATCTTCTTTTTTAAAAACTGAAACATTCTTAAGTATGAAAAATGACAAGCCCCAGAGATAAGAATGTTACTTTTATTAACTCTCTGGATTCATTTTTTTTTTTCTCTCTGTCTCTCTCTCTTTTCAGTTCAGACCCATCGTGTCCTTTAGCCCATTATCCAGATTTGAGATAAGTTAGCCTACAATGTGAACCTATAAGAAAACGAAAAGAGATTATTACTTGCGGGTGAGTTAGTGGTTAGGTGCATGTGTGCGGGGAGGAGGGGGGGGACCGTAAATGACGTATTTATTCGGAAGCTGTGAACCGGTTTTCACTCACTCACTACACTATACAATCTCTCTCGCTTCGGTGCTCTCCGCCATCCACCTTTTTTTTTTAAACCACTCGTTTCGTCAAGTTGTAGGAAGCTGTTCTGACCATTTTAAAGCTCGCGCAATTAATAATTGGACTTTTTGGTTAGTTAGGGCGAGAAGTGGTAAAGGGAATAAGAATGAGAGGGGGGGGGGAGGCTATAGGAGCTAATGAACTTTTACAAACACGATTTCAAAATAAACTAAAAACCTCGTTATAATTCCTAGGTAGGAATAGATAAAAGGCGTTTTATTTTCGAAGTATTTTAACACGAAAGAAAACAACTAAAATACTCCGGGAAAAAGTCGAAGAAATCGTGTAATTGAAAGAAGAAAGAAGAACTTCCTCATTTCCTGTCTTTAAAATAAGACAAGCCCTTCGATGAATTCTTGCATGTCAAGGGGTTGTAAACGAAATTGAAAACAAGCAGCCTATTTGAATGACTTTTGATAGCTTCCTCGTCTTTACTTCAAAATTGTAGAAGAATTTAACAAATTACACGTTTCCAACCCAAAAAAGGTAAACGAACTACAAACCGGCAGAAGCAGCTGAATCTTATAACAACATACAATAAACCGAAGTGAATTGTGTTGGAAGAAAGAAACAGATAGAGCAGGAGGGGAGAATCTTCCCCATTTTAATTTAAAAAAGGAGTCGTCCTTTTTTTGATTCTGAATTTCGGCAGGTGAACCCACTGCGTTTTTATTCTCTCTCACTCACTCTCTCTCTCTCTCCCCATCAACCGAAACTTGTAAATATCCGAGTCTACTTTGAAATGATATGGGCGGGAAACGAAGGCGGGGCATGAGCTCAAACTGCGGCTTCGCTAATTCATACTGTTTTGATTAATTACTTCCTTGGGGCCCTTTTCTGATTGACTAGCAGGTGGCAATTAGGACAAATCACCAAAATTTTGTTCGTCAACAAGAGTCCTTGGCAAAGAAAGTATACGAGTTGTTAAATGTACAAAAGGCACATGGGAGTCATAAAGGAAAGTGAGAAACGAATAAAAGAAACTGAAACCACTACCCCCAGTACAATTATTTGAAGTGAGGTAAAAAGCTGGGTAGTTAGGATGCACTAAAACGTGGTCCGGAACGCATAACTGCGTTTGTCAGGGTGTCGTAAACTATCCTCTTTAGAACGAACCTTTTCTTCAAGAGAAAGAGAGGCCCTTTTGTGTAGTATTTTTCAAGTAAAAAGTCACTGAGTATTTTAAAGCTTTAAGGCAAGCAGTAGAGCGTAGGTGTTAAGGGAGTTTAAAAATTGTTAAAAGACGACGATGGGGATGGGGGGGTGGACAAAAAAAGGTCCCAACATCATCCTCCCTTCATATTTTTCACTTGACACTGAGATCTTACCCTCGGAATCCTTCACAATATGTTGCGTTTAAAGTCAGTGATGGTGGCATGAAAAGAGGGGAAAAAGGGGACGGAGAAATACGCACGAGAAACTTAAACCGAAGGAAGAAAGAAATATTGTGTACATTTTTTGCTTCTAATCGGTCTTTCCACCCTTCTCGCACCCCTATTGAGAGGAAGCCCTTTAGGAACTTTGAAGGATATGCCTCTTCTGACAGTCCCCGAATAATGCAAGAAAAATCCCAGCACACTATTTCTTTCTTCTTCTGTAATTATAGCGTGACCGTGACTGACTGAGAAGGGGATGAGCGAGGGGTAGCTGGTGGTGTTAGCACCGGGGTAAAAGATGAATCGGCGTGTAATGGACAAGTTAATCTTCTGTTCTCCACCCCCTTTCAGTTTTTTCTCATAATTCTACAGCAATATTTTGAGACCTCCAGTAATGCTTGCCAGAAGATAATTTTTAAATAGGTACACGCTTTTTTTTTTTTCTCGCTATTTTAAAAACGAGTTTGAGTATAGGAAGTGTGGTGTGCCACGCAGTACGTTCACGTTCTCGAATCACGACAGGGCCCTTCCAATGCTTTTTGTTTTCTGACCACCAAATTGACGTAAATAAAAGTGATGAAATTCTCCTTTGCCTGGTGTTTCGACTCGTAACAGAAACGCGTTAAATTCATTCGAATCAACAATTATATTGTTTTATTATGTAGGAACACATGTGTACATGTTATGGTCCAGGGTTCAAACATCTTCCCCGGGCGTCTTAAGTTTCAGGTAGAGGGCAAAGTCGGCGAACTGGCCTCTGTATGATGCTGGAGGAAGTTTTCACGTCGGCTACACGAGGTATACCGTCAATTCCAGGATAGACCATAACGATGACACCTCTGTCCCATTGAAGAGGGGGAGGATTTTCTTCCACGACGAGTACCACATCCCCAATATTAGCTAATTTTGAAGGTGTATTCCACCTGGTTTTTTGTTGCATTTCTTGTAGATATTCTAGTCGCCATCTTTTCCAAAATTGTTGCATTGTGTTCTTGATGAATCGCCATTTCGAGGTCAGAGTAGACCGATCGTCAAAATTTGGCTCGGTCGGCAAATTGGTCAACGGACGTTGAACCAAAAAATGGGCTGGAGTTAAGACCGACAAATCTTTTGGAGAATTCGACATTACAGTCATAGGGCGAGAGTTAAGAACAGCTTCTACTTGAACCGAAATAGTTTGAAAGGTTTCCATTGTTGGAATTTGATTCTTTAGTACCAGCTTAAGTAAACGCTTCATCGATTTGACGGCAGCTTCCCAAAGACCTCCGAAATGAGGTGCGTACGGAGGTATGAAGTGCCATTCGGTCAAATTTTTGGCGGCTTTCATCGAGCATTTTGATGTTCCGGACTAAGTAGAAGATGCCGTAATTTCTTAATTTCATTCGCGGCTCCAAGAAAATTTCGACCATTGTCACTCCAAACTGCTGACGGATAGCCTCTTCTTGAGACAAAACGTTCGTAGGCGATTAAAAACTTGTCTGTTGACAACTCCGAAACGACTTCAATGTGGACTGCTTTCGTAGAAAAACACAAGAACACAGCTAGGTATACGTCTATAATCTTGGACCCACGCTTCTCAGTGTTCGAGACTTTGAAAGGCCCAGCAAAGTCGACACCGACAATGTGAAAAGGATAAGTACCGCTAACCCGTTTGATTTGGGCAAATCAGCCGTAGGAGGCTCGTACGGTCGAGGCTTCACTGAAAAACATCGAACACACTTACTCAACTGACGCCGTACGGTATTTCGTCCATTGACGATCCAATACTGCGTTCTGATGTAAGCGTACGTAGCCTGAGGGCCTACATGTAAACATGATGTGTGAGCTCTTGTCTCAAGTAGTGATGCACCGAGACCGAGAAAAAGTCTCGGTCTCGTCTCGGTCTCGGTCTCGAAATCGAGACCGAGACCGAGATCGAGATTGCATTTTCCGGACCGAGACCGAGACTAAGTCTCATTTTCTCGATACTTAGTCTCGGTCTCGGTGTGATCCAAAAAGCTCGATGCATATAGTGCTGGTATAGATATTTTTACACAACAAATGAACCCAATCCAGTGGCGGATCTAGGTTTTTGTCTTGGGAGGGGTTACACACCATAAATCCACTCTTGCGGAAAATGCGAATTAACTCTATTTTTCTCTATTTTCCATCGGATAAGCTCGTAAGTTCGATTAACTCTCTCTTAATTCTGAGTTTTAGCCCGAAACTTGCCTGTATAGTAACCACGAATTGGTGTTTTCCCAATTTTTGCCGCGATATAAGCACTTTTTCACAATTTTAGCCGTGAGTTAACGGGTTTTCTCAAATTGATCCGCGATTTATTCGTTTTTCCCCGTTTCAGCAGCGAATGATCGCGTCTTGTCCACTTCAGCCACGTATTTTCTCGAGTTGAGCAGCGAATGAGCTTTTTATCTACATGAAGGGATATATCTTTGAGCAGACGGCTGATCCTGGATTTCCTCAAAGGGGGGGGGGGGCTTGGGGAAATTGTGTCCTTCGCTCTACTAAAAAATGACTCAACAGCGATTTATTACTACCTAGAAATGGCTATTCCCACCATAAAAACGGCTAAACTGACTATAATCGCGCCCCAAAATAGCAAAACTGACGATTTATGCCTTTTGAAAACGGCTAAACTGCGACTAATTATACCATAAAAATTGGCACTTAGGTACCTCTCTAAAAATGGCCAAACTGACTCCAAGTGCAAAAAATTGGCTAAACTGACGGTTCACGCCCTGAATATGCCTAAACTGATGATTCCTGCCCTGAAGGCTGCAAAATTCACCATTGGCGCGCCAATAATGGTCAAACTATAACCTTCATGGGACTAAGCACGCTAAAAACAGCCAAACTGGTGGATGCGCCGCTTTAAAGGAGGCCAAACTGACTTTAGGAGCTCCAAAAATGTTTAACTGACGTCATTCTTGCCCTGAACGCGCTTAAATAAATTATTATCCCAGCCCTGAAAATGGTAAAATCGACCAGTAATTCGCCAAAAAATAGCCAAACTGACTATTCTCGCCTTGGTATGACATCGTATTCGCGGCTTTTAAATGAAAAAAAAAAAAAAAAAAAAAAACTCATTGACTATGCGCCCTAAAATTGGCCAAACTGGCTATACAAGCCGTACAATTGGCAAAACGTGCTCTACGCTTTCTAAAAGTAACTGACGATTCGCGGCTTGAAAATATCACGCTGACTATTCATGCCATAGAAATTGCCATATACTGGCAGTTTGACGTATTCACGCCCTAAAAATTGCTAAAACTAACTCTATATGTTTAATAACGTGGCCTATTAAGGGTTAAACTGACGATTCGCGCTTTGAAAATCCCTAAACAGATTATTCATGTTTTGAAAATCGACCATTTGTGCGTCAAAAACGGCTAAACTGAGATATTTTCACACGTTTAAAATGTCTGAACTGACGATACGTGTCCTAAAAATAGCAAAAAGCTGTCTATTAAGACTCAATAATGATCAAACTGATCAAACGCGAAAACACCCCCCCTTTCCGTCACCACTGCCCCAAAGGAGGGGGCTCGAGTCCCCTGGTTGTCAGGAAACTTTTTTTCTTTCTTCAATTCTTGAAGTTTCTTCCCCTATTTATGTCATGACTTCATGTGGATTGGCGTTATCTTCATTTTAGCCGCGAGTTACCGCGTTTGCTAAATTATAGCCACGAAATAGCGGATTTTCTGCAATTGATCCGCCGAGCTAGCGGTTTACAATTTAGCTGGGCATTATTTCTAAATTTTAGCCGTGAATCATTCCCGGCAAAAAAATCAATTTCACCCGCGAATCCCCGCTCTTATTGAATTTCAGCCCCGAATTAGAAAATCCGTGAATTATCGTTTTTCTCCATTTTAGCTTCACAATCAGCGCTTTTTTTAAATTTGTGCGGCCAATTTTATCGGCGCGCCGCTAATTTCTTAATTTTAGCCGCGAATCACCGCAGTCCTCAATCTTAGCTGTAAATTAGGGAATTTTCTTAAATTGATCCGTTTTCTCCTTTTTAGCACTGCCCTTCTTAGTCATGTGGATTAGCGATTTTATGGAGTTTCCTCAATTCTAGCGATTTTTATCTATTTTTTCCTCTTTTATATATTTTTAATACAGCGGAATTTTATGCAAATGGAAAACGCTGTCAATTTTATGGCTGCCCACCTCTTCACCCCTTCATCGATGCACTACTGGCTGCATTGTAGGTGAGTGACGAATATAGGGGAGGAGGGTCTATAGGAATCATTTGTGCCGCCATCTTCTTAGGGGGGGTTTAAACCCCCAAAACCCACTCCGTAAATCCGCCACTGACCCAATCTAATGCTTCCCTCTCCGGAAACGGTTTGGGTCTTTAGCCCGGACCGAAGACCGGCCTGAATTCGATTCGTTTCGTGCAGAAATAGCGTGCCTCTAATTTCTCCAGTTTGGAATACTGTGACCTACACACATAGCATCAAGCATCAAAGGGCAAATCGGAGACCTTTTAAATGGGGGGGGGGGATCGAAAACCCTCTCATAGAATAACCCCCCCCCCACACAAGTTTTCAGTGATTTACAAGACCTGTACTAGCCTACTAGGGTTAATCCCATTTTACGCCCATTCTTGGATCGGATGTAGACTTTTTCCCCCCCCCTAAAGTGTAGCATTTTGGCCTTACATAGCCCACAAAATGTGTACATATAGATCCAAGGGCGGATCTGGGACCTCTCTTAGGGGGAGGTAATCGAAATCCCTCCCGCTCGCCATATACTCCCCGACCACCTTCCCACCCCACCCCTCTCCTATGTTTAAAGGAGTTGACAAGCTCCAGGGGGGGGGGGGCTGAATTCACTTGCAGGGGGGGGGGTTCATAAATTAAATGCTCCATAGCCGACCACCAGCTTCCGGAGAGGGCGGGGTAACCGGGGATCTGTCAAAATCACTCTAAACATATAGGTGGGTTGGTGGCGGGGGTGAACCGTGGGAGGAAGAAGGGTTTTGATTCCCCCCCCCCGGTCCACCTTCAGTCATTAGACCGAGACTTTCGAGACGAGACCGAGACTTAGGAGACGAGACCGAGACGAGACTGAGACCGACTTTTTAAGTACGAGACCGAGACCAAGACCGAGATCATCATGCTAATGACCGAGACCGAGACCGAGACGCGTAAGTCTCGGTCTCGTGCATCACTAGTCTCAAGTCTTGTGAGAGGATGCTTTTGTGGGAGTAGAGCAGGATGTTTCGCTTTCTCGGAAAGATTTGAATAGTTAAGGCGTCCTCCAACTCGTAAAATTCCTTTGCAGTCGACGAAAAGACCCAGGACTTTTGTCAAACGTAGGTTTGGTTTCGAGAGTTGAGCGTCGGAGAGCTCCAGAGAAAGTTCTTGCGCCTGCGCTCTGTGAATTAATACATCCATCACGTGTCTACGTTCTGAAGCTGATAGGGGGGCCTTTGCGTCGCACGTTAGCGGCAGAAGAATTATAAAGAAAACGGAGACACCACCCAACTACTGATTGAAGGGTAGTGAGATTGAAAAATTTGTCTTCCAGTACTTCTTTCAACCCTGTAAATTCGCGGATTGAATACGAGGTGGTCAAATCGAAGGCCATTCAGGTGAGACCATCGTTTACGAGGGAGTGTGAATGACGGTAAGCGAATTGCTGGGAAATCAGCGAGTACTCTAAACGATATCAAGAGATTGGATAATGATGGATTTTGAAACAGGTAAGCTGACGCTATGCTTACGACTGTTGTACCTGTATTGTCTCCAACCCCAGCGATTGAACTTCGAAATGGTTCAACTTTTAATGACAATCTTTTGGCACACGACAAAGAAATTAAGTTGGTTTCACTGCCCGTGTCGGGAATAGCGCGAACAAAGTGCCAGTTTCTACTATCCTGTGAAACTTGTACGGAGACTGTAGGAATTATCGAAACGTGGCGTTCCATGTCTGCTATCGATCGGTTTTTGGGGGTTTTGTAGCAAGAGAAAGTAGCAAAGTAGCTGACGAACAATTGAGCTGCACATAATTTTTAACAAATTTATTTGAAATAATTGACGAGAGGGAGTTGACGGGGGACGGTGATCGTGAGCGAAGAGATTGACGCGGAAAATTTTGATTTTCGTTCGGTGTAAAGTGCAGAGAGGAATAGTGCTTCTGTTTGCAAAAGGCGCAGGTCGAAGGGCAGGCGTCGACTGCATGCTTGGACGAAAAGCAATTCTCACAAAGATTGTTTACACAAATGAAATTTTTTCGAAGGGGGCTAGTCAAATTCAAAAACTGAGGGCATGAGTACAAAAAATGATTTTCGTTGCAAAAGAAACAATTCCTTTTCCTAGAATTGTTAGAAACAGGCGAATTCCTACGAGAGGAACGAAACGAAGAAGATAACGAACGGAGGGGCGACGTTGAACGACGGGTGCTTGGAGCGGGGGGTCGATTAGCATGGACCTGAGAAGTTAGCGATGAGTACGACCTTTTCCGAATTTTTGAAAGATGATCCGACATCACGAGGTTGTTGATTTGTCGGAATTTCTTGACTTCTGCTCCTCGTGACGATGGGAGAACGTTGCTGAGGCATGGTTCCCGGGTTTTGGCACCAATGTTTCGACTCGTAACAGAAACGCGTTAAATTCGTTCGAATCAACAATTATAATATTGTTTTATTATGTAGGAACACATGTGTATGTGATGGTCCAGGGTTCAAACACCTGGGAACAATATGGCGCGTTACTGAAAACCGAAAAACGCGTGCGCAACCACGACAAAGCGGTTTAGAAGCGGACAATAGAAGCGGTTTTCCATCAAACTTTGTTGAATTCACCTTATGACCCCTAATCTTGGTTGTTTTTACCTTGATTTGAATTCTCAAAATCTGCAAGCTACGGGAACATGAAAGTGCGTGGCTTACACAGTACCACAGCGAGGGTGAGAGAGTAACCCACCCACAACAATGACTTCTGCGCACACCAGTGCCGGCTTGGGGGTGAGCCGGGCGACCGCCCAGGGGCACTGTGCCCTAAGGGGCACGTCTATCAAAATGAGGGAGGGGGGAGGTGGACGAGAAAAAATTACCTAAGAAGCGCATTTGATTTATGAATATTTAAAACACTATGAAATAGCCGTAAATTGGATTTTTTTCAATTTTAGCCGTGAATTACAGAGCTTTTCCCTACACTTTAACCATACGAATTTTAGCTGCAAAGGAACGTTTTATCCCTTCTTGGCGATTTTTTTCAATGTTTGCCATGAACTCCCCCTCGATTGTTGCAGCAAATTAGCGATTTTTGACCTTTTCAGCAGTGAACTAGCACTTTTTCTTACTTTCAGCAGCCAATATAGCGTTTTTAGTTAATTTCAGCGGCGTCTGTTAGTGATTTTTCCCAATATTGGCCTTAAATTAGCGGTGTATGAACTGTTTTTGCCCCGCATTAACAATTTTTTTTTTACTTTTAGCTATGGTCTAGAGCTTTTTCTCAGTTTTAGGCCCGAAGTTGCGTTCAGAAGCCATTTTAGTCGTGAATTAGGTTTTTCTCCATTTTAGCCGTAAAGTTCTAAAAAAAAAGGGGGGCAGCATATTTTCTCTATTTTAGCCGCGATGTTACACCCAGAAGGCTGCGTTTTCTGTCAATTTGAGCCGCCTTCACAGAATAACGCTTTTGTGGGCTAAATCGAAATATTCAGCTACACTCTTTGCTTATATCACGTAATCACCTGCAACGTCCCATTCCGTCCTGAGCCGCATGGATTGAAAGCAGCCATCAATGTCGCAGCAATGTCACATGCCAAAAACTCGTTTTCACGTATCTGCATACACGAACGTAATTATAGAACCCTCAGTTTTCCATCTTTAAGCCACTTTTTCCTTTATTATATCCGACAAAAGTAGTGAATAAATTGAATTTAGAAGACCCGGTCAACGGACAATTATGTGATTATTCCCCTGCTCACCGCACTATCCTAGTCACAACTGTGAATTCGAGGGAGTGGGGAGGCTAAAAATAAAGAAGTTAATCTTGAAATTAAGTACTTATAATTTCTTATCTTGTTTTGAGCTCCGAGAAAAAAAAATTGCTCCCAAGGTGGGCTTCGAACCTACGACCTCCTGGTTTCATGGCAGGTGCTCTAACCAACTGAGCTACCAGGGAGATTTCTCTTGAGTGGATTCGCTCTTTGCGTGGACTCCCGGGTAGCTCTGAGGTCCTTTTTGCATTTCATTGAATTACTCACTATACACCTCGTGTAAAACGTTACCCTCGTTAAAAAATAAAAATAAAAAGAATACTGCTTCGAATGCGTACTAACAATCTCTTCCCTCAAAAGGGAAAAACTCGCGCTTGAGGGATTTGAGGGAAATTCGCGGCTCAAATCGCTTATTTCACGACAAAAATGGAAAAAAAAAAAACTATCTAATTCACCGATGAAATTGCGAGAAGAAGCGCTGAAGGATTAAAAACGCTAATTGGAGAAAACACCAACGTCGTATTCCTGATCGGGGACTTACAAGGCGCTGCGGTGAAAGATTCGCCCGGTGGCGCATAATGTTCACTGATGTACGCCCACTTTTATACAATTAGCGCTTAAGCTCAATAAAAAGCAACAAATTGGCGATTTTCTCGAGTTAGCGGGCTTTTCAGCCTAAAGTCAGGAATTTACGCTTTTTATTTTAGCCACAAAATCGCCCTCAGAAGCCACGAATGTGCGTATAATATTTTAGGCGTTATTTTTTTTTTTGTGCCGCAAATTGGAATTTTTCCAAATTTTAGCCGCGTATTATAGCTTTTACTACACTTTACCGTGAATTAGTGATTCTTCTTGATTTTATCCCGTACATTAGCGACTTCTTTCAATTTTAGCCACGAATTGGCGTTTTCCTCAATATTAGCCGCAATATTAGCGATTTTTTCCATTTTTAGGAGTGAATAAATACTTTTGTTCAATTTGAGGTTAAAATTAGCGTGTCTCTTCATTTCATTCTGCGCTATTTAATGATATTAGCCTCAAATTAGCGATTTTGTTGTTGTTGTTAATAAATTAATTAGACTGATATTATCCGGACGACGATGGAAGGGCATAGCCCAACACGATTCGAGTTTCGAGAAAAAATGGCTCCCCGGCCGACTTTGAACCCGCAACCTCTGGATTACCAGTCCAGCACGCTGCCATTTGCGCCACGGAGACGCCTATGGGAGTCGTACTCCGAGGGATAAGCTAAGCCGAACCCCACCCAGGTCCAGGTTGTTGTTGTTTTTTATTTTGGCCCCGAATTAGCAATTATTTTCAGCTACGGAATAGAGTTTCCTTAAAATGCCATGAATTTTCGTTTTCTCAATTTCAACCGCGCATTAGTAATTTTATTGATTTGTACACCTGAATTAACGATTTTCGTCCTTGAAATTGGCGTTTTTTCTAAATTATGTGGCAAATTAATTATCGATTCTATAGAATTTTGGCCGAGAGTTAGCTTTTGTCCTTATTTTAGCCACCCAATTAGCGATTTTTCTCAATTTCAGCCGCGAAATAGCGCCTTTTTTATATTATTTCTACCACGAATGGGTGCTTTTATTGCAATTTCAGTTGTAAATTTGCCATTGCCCATAATTTTTCAGCCCTGAATCGGCTTTTTTTTGTTGTTGATATATAGCCTTAAGCCTTAACTTAGCGCTTTTTCTCAATTTTAGCCGCTAACTTGGCACAAGAACAGCTCATTAACGTTCTTCCCATACATTTTAGCCGTAAAATAAATTGACCTCTGTACACCGCGTATAATACCTCCAGAAAGGCGCGAATTTTCTGAGATTGAGCCAACAGATAAGAGTTTTTGTGGGCCACTCTTCTGCTGATCACCAGCAACGTTCCAAAAACTTCTTTTCACTGGTACCTGTATTCGATTAACATAGAATCTGAAATGTTGTTCATCTTTATGCTTTTCCGAGGGCCGCCTTTTCATTGCAGGAGGGGGGGGGGCACCCCCCCACCTCATACTCCAAGGCCGGTGAGCTACTGTCCGCATCCTCAGTGGCGTATCCAGCCCTTCACGTACACCATTGCTTATTACAATGCAGCAGGTAGAGCAGGCTGAGGTATGATTAACCACAAAAACCCGTGATTTACTAACTTTTTGAAAAGGCCAAATAATCGCGAGGTTTTTTCACACAGAGGCTAGAAAGTAAAAGTTGTTTAATAAGTGAGGGAAATCTCAGAAACGGATAATTTCAATGAGGCCACTCCATAAAATGGCGCTTCACTTTTCAGTTTGCCAGAACCCTCGAAATTATGTGTTTTTAGCGAGCCATAGTGGCCTGCGAAAATTTTTTTTTTTGCTAGCAAAACCAGTAAAAACGGTTATGTAGCGAGAGAAATCCGCGAAATTGGCTTTTAAATGACAAATAACCGTAAAAATGGTTTCTAAGCGGATCAGACCCGTGATTTTTTTTCCTAGCTTCACAATTGGGTTGGGCGGGGGGGGGGAGGCAAGGAGGGTAAGCTAACCCTACCTGGAGATTGCAGCTGCCCATAGTATTAGCGTGAAGTTGAAGGGTGCTTGGTGCACGTTTCGGTCGCAAGACCCATCATCAGCTTGTATACAGGCCTACTTGATTCCGACTCTTATTATCGGACCGCGAGGAAGGGCTCACTGGATTGTTCATCACTGCTGATAAGAACAGCCATCAAATAAGCTCCCATAGTGGATGAGAGGGGTAGAGTTTCAAAATAAGTGCCATGTTGCCGTAACTACACAAGGAGAGGGACAGGGTGATTGTTTACCAGGGGACGACTTGCCCCCTCCACGCTGTGAGCAATCCAGGTTTATTATATCGTTGGCGACGCCCTACATATTACCTCTCGGTCTGAATTTCTCTTTACAAACAGTGTCCGTTGGTGAGTCCTAATCTGGCAACCCCTCGGCCCTTCGTTTGTAATTCACCAACAAAAACTGCGGCCGAGTGCGAGTCCTAAACCGGCAACCACTCGGCCAGATTCTGTTATTAGTTGGCGAGCCCTAAGAGTACATTTTGTAAGGTGAATATCCTCACACGTACCGCACGCGCTACAAGGAACTTGCCGCTTTGTCACTCCGTATATAGGTGACCAGAATCGCGCTTATAGTCGTGTAATTATATGCTTGATTGGTGGCGGGTGGGCGGGACGGGAGGATATTGCCCCTCGAGGAAAATCCTTTTTTTACGGCCCTGGAAGCCGTCGAATGCACGCATTCAAAGGAGCCGATTCAACATCTGATTTCACCAAGAATCCAACCTATTCTGTTAACTGAAAAAATGAACATGGAGAGGCACAGTATCCATCTGTTTACATCCTCTGACGTTCCAAAAATGAACTCGAACAACATTTTCAATGAAGTTATAAGTTATAGACAGGTTTGAAATATTGGGCTGATGTATTGGCATATAGTCGTTATATACGTATAGTGTGTTCATACATGCGGAAAAAGTGTCTTTTATGTTAAATTTTCCTGAAAGGACTTACAACATGTATCCGGCATCAATGATAGACAGAGTTGAAGGTGAATGAAATAATATTTTCTCTCCAACTTTGAAATGAAAGCCCATATAGGCTCAAGGTACCGAGAGCTCAGAGCTTCCGCTACATGGGTTTTTCTTGCAATATACACGCGTAATAGGAAATTGGACTCAAATGATTCTTTATTGCGAATAATTCTCCGACTGTTTTGTCTTGTTTTGAGAAATTGATTGGGAAACATTGATTAATCAAATGAAAGCCTGATAGTTTCAAGCTAAATCCACATTCTTAATAGTTTCCATATGAAGTGCGCAGATATGTATACGCATGAAAGCGTTCTCGGCTGCAATACTTACTCCAAGGAATGTCATTTTAAAATTAAAGCTACTACTTTATTATAGCGATGAAGGGGGCAAGGAAGGTCATGGTTAAGTCATTTTCCTCATTCCCTCACTAACTCTTTCGCCCTTGAACTTGACCTAAAATTCTCGACATTCCGTAAAATCCGCCCTTTGCGACCGTTAAGCGAAGCCGTGTCATAAGCAATACCATAGTAGAGGATATTTAATGACACACGCCTTGAATAAGGGAAGGAAAGTGACTCAAAAAATTAGGAGGTACACTCCGCCTCCTCAGCATCATCGTCTGAGGTGGAATATTATAGGGTAAGTTAAAACACATCCCCCTCGGAGGGGGCGGGAAAAAAGCAAAAAGAGAAGAGGAACCAAATGTGTGGGTTACCCCCCCCCCCCTCTATTTTAGGCGAGGCTTTTACACACGATCTTTGACATAATTACTTATGCGTTCCAGAAGGCGTCGGAGAGCAGGTTGTTTTCCAAAAAAGTGAAACATATGCCGGTAAGGCCGGAAATATTGAAGGCAACCTTGCACTCTTTATGTGATACCCAACTCAAAAAGGTTCTTTTTAACAAGTAACCGGGTCTCCAAGCGTCTGTGTGGTACTCCCGGGCTTGTAATTTTTAATCCTGTGCCTTCATTTTCCTAGCTCGTTAATTATAAAAAAATTAACAGGGGTGGGGTTTCTCTTCTTTCACCCCCCCCCCCCCCAAAGACCACATAATAGGAGTATAAGTGGCCTTAAAAAGTAATACTCATTTAGATTGGCCTACAATTACCGTCCCGGTGTAATGAATAAATCGTCGTGCAGTCCCGTAAAAAAAAGTGCGAAAAATAAGAAATTGTCGTAACGGGTTCTGTTTTTTTTTTTTTTTTTTTTTTTTTTTTTTTTCCTCCCAAGATCAATTTTGCGGCTTTCTAAATAAATTAAAGCCGTGGCGAGTCGCATATTAATTATGCCATTATCGGGCACGTGGAATTTGTTTTGAATTTTTGTTGACCAAATATAATTCGTGAGGAATTTATATATTACCGCTTGATTGCGGAATAAATTGGTGCAAAAATCGAATTATTGTGGTAGAGGGGACGAGAAACAAGCTGAATAAAATTCTAGATTTTTGTTGTTGTAACGGTTTAGTGACATGGCTCAAACCGAGGCTTGTTGCACCTTTCTGTATAGATATTGTTTTAATCGTACGAAATTTCTTCTGTCGTATTAGTTGAGAACGCTCAAAACAATGTTTTTTTAAATTTTTTTGTAAAAAAACTGATGAATTAATAATGGTAAACGGTCGGGGGGGGGGGGGGGCTTGCAACATTCCGTCTTCAAAGATCGAGTTTTTTCTCGGAGACACCACAGGTCGTCCTGATCTTGTGGTTTTTAATGACGGGGGATACAATGCAGGTTGTGCAGTCGATGTTGTTGGGGACGTGGAGGAATTTTCTAGAACCGGTGGAATTGAGGTTTCTTCTTGGGTCCGACGTCGAGAGGAAGATGCCACGAGTGGGTCATCAACTCTTTGTTTGGCTGCCGGGGTGGAGACGTGTGGGTTGAGAGCTGAAGTCATGAGAGGAACAGAAACAGACTTTTGCTTCGGCGAGATGAAGGGTTGTAGATGAAACCGGTTCCTACGGACTGTTGTTCCTTTATCCGTCTGTATGATGAAAGACCTGGTTCATCTGCTTTCTTGAGTATTGTTCCGGGTCTTTTCAAATCCGAAATCCAAACATCGCTTCCCTAAATAAGTGGTTCCAACACGTGTACACGGTGTCGATGGTCGAAATTGTCTTGACTCAGGCAGGCCAAGCTCTTTGTCACTCCAAAGGGACGATCGGAGAAGGGCCTGATCTCTCTGAGCCGAGGAGACCTTAGGATCTTGGTGGGACTGCTAACGGGACATTGTGCCCTTCGATATACACTCAGACTAATGGAGAAGTCTGACACGGACATTTGCAGATTTTGCGACTTGGCCGTGGAAACAGCAGAGCACGTACTGTGTGAGTGCGAGGCTCTGGGGCGGTTACGCTTTCACCATCTTGGAAATGATGTGCTTCAACCGGAGGACATCTCCAGGATGGCAACGGGAAATATCCTCAACTTTGTTAAGGAGTGGTGGTGGAGGACGCTTGAAAACTAGCGTCTTTCTTGGCAGGGCAACCTGAGGGGACACCACAATAGATCTTATAGGTCGAATTTGGTAGGAGATAGTTCAGTCATGTTCAGCTTGATTTCGTCCCCAAATGAGAATGTCATCAATATGCGATATTGCATTTTTCTGGCCCTGAAGAATCCTGTGTATTCGAGGCTGATATTCCTCAGGCGCGGAGGAGATCCCGAATGGAAGTACGCGAAAGCGGAACCTACCGAATGGTGTGAGGAAGGTTGTCAAATCTAACGATTTGTCATCTAGTGGGACTGTCGAGTTTTGAAAATATCTTGGCCTCAGACATCCGAGCCATGGAAATATCTACACAAGGAATGGGGTAGAATCGTCTTTTAACGTTTTCGTTAAGGCGAGTGAAATCCACTAATGCGGACGTCACCGTTTAGTTTGGGCACGGCTTGCAATAGATATTGGGTTATTGGGTGAAAACGAGCTATCAATGAGCTTCCTCCTACTCTTTCTTTCGTCAGGAAAATAATTAAGTTTCGTGAAATAACAATAATTAGAGACCAAGGCTTAAGAATTTCGAACTATGGCTTCCATTGAGTAGGTGACGGGCAGGTCGTTAATGTTCATATACCTGGTGCGGGGAGAAGTTCACGTTTCGGTCACTCTATCACTCTCTCTCCCTCTCTCTCACCACCAATAACACTCGCACACATACTTCCCTTGTTACTTTCTAAGTGGTGCGATGATTTTTAGTGATGAGGAGGGGGGTATAGGAGGATGGTAAAATGGAAGAGCATTCAGTATAGTCATCCTGAGTTTCAGAAATGTCCACTCATCCTTGATCCTTGGCAACCTTACAACAATTCCTTCTCGGTGAGTCCAAGGTGTGAAGGAGGCGAGTCTGCTCGTAGACAAAATGCAATAAAACGCAACTCATTCCTCTGTCTCAAGTCTTCCTCCGGTGTTTCCTAAAACCGAGCCTTGCTTATGCAATTCTTGAACTAACAACTTCTTTAATAATGCTGGTTCTACTAGATTCGTCCGTGCACGCTTTCGCGACATTCCAAGTCCTTTTCAAGTTCACGATTTATTAGGTCATGCAACTAAGAACTTCTTATAAAGAAAAAATATAAATGTTGCGCTAATCGGTCGATTTATGTGCTCAACTTTATCATGTTATCCAATGTAGATAGGTACATAAATAATCGAAGAAAAACAAAAATAAACTGATGTTAACCTAATTTTCAAAGCGATGATCTCAAATATTCTGTAAAAAGAAAGACGCTGAAAATTGATACGTGTAAAGTGTCTTTTTGGAGCACCGAGAGTTCCGCACGTGGCTCTATCCCCACCCCCGCCCACCCAATCATCAGCAATAACCCTCTCACTCACTCAAATCTGTCTCGGGTCTTTGCGAACGAACACGAAGACACACCAGTGTGTGCCCGTTGAAGGGTTCTATAAATACACATTGTTCTCCTCTTCCGAAGAGAGGGGCATGAGTACATCCAATGTTGTGGAGAGTTTTATGCGCATAGCGATTACAACTAAGGGGCGGTGCTGGGGTGTGGGGGTTTACTTGGCAGACTTGAAGGGAATTAAAGGTTTGAAATGATATGGTATAAAGGATTGGGTTTGGGGCAGAGTGGAGAGGTAGAGCCCCCTAATAATAGAAAAGAAAGACGAGAAATACCCCCAAAGTTCAAAGAACTTTCATCAAAACACTCGTGCCCTACAACTCTTATTCTAGCAATAAAAGAAGGTTGGTGCATATAAAACTACGATAGAGGAGTAAGGAGAGGGGGGAGCTAAGTCGTAAATATTACAGTTTTTGATAGGATGCTCAAGGAGGGCATGTAACACTTACACAAAACTTCTTTTGTTCCCTCTCACAGGTTGGCGTAGTCGTCCTAGTTCGTAAAATGTGATTTAAGAGATGTGCAAGTGCCATCCGGTGAGGGAGGGGCTGGGTGAAAAACTGGAAACATCTTCCGACCATTAATTAGGTTTAAATTGCGAAGTTTGAGTTTGCACGACTCGCAGACGGCTAACGATGCAGACGGCAACGAAAAATTGGACTAAGCGCGGTGTTCCTGAAGTTGTCAGTATACTTCACCTCGAACATAGTTAAACGTAAAAATGATTCAACTCACTGCTTAGGATTTGTCGCGACTTGTAGGTAAAATATATGTATAGGAGGGGGGATAAAGTGATTGAACGGTGCGCTTTGAGTGATTGAGCACCATATGGTAAAAGGCAATTTGGCGCCAGCGTTTTGTACTTTGAGCAGCTCTTCGATGAGCATCCATAACGATTTTATACCCAGGCTTTACCCCAAAATTGACAATTTCACCCTAAAACTGTGGGGTTAACCCAAACTGATGAAAAACAAACGATCTTACCAGAACAGACCACTCTGCACATTAAAAACTGCCGATTCTATACCCCTCAAGTCGCGATTGTTCTGAAAAAACGTACGATTTCTCACCACAGACGACGTGTTACTCCCCCCCCTCCCAGCCACACAACTGAAGATTTCACTACAAAACTGGAAATTTTAACATAAAACTTTTCTGTTTCATTTCAGAAATGAATTTTTTTACACCCGAAACGACGATTTACCCTAAAATTGGATATTTTACTCTAGACATTGTCAGACTGTAAATTAAGAGTTCCCCAAAACGGATGATTTTAAGCCAAAAAAGACGATTCAGCTTTGAAAACTGGCGGTTTCACCACAAAACTAACGAATTCATTCCAAAATGTGACGATTTTATAGCATAACAGACTCCTTTTCGACCTCAGACCTTCAGCTACTAGAGCTACTCGGTCCTGGTCCCCCCCCCCAGTCCTCGTTTCGCCGTCACGGTTCTCTCATCCGTCCTGGTAAACCGGGTCTTGCCTGACTCGGTTTTGCCGGGTCGGGTTGAGCGCTGGGGGCGGGGATCGTAGTGCAGTGGCACCTCCGCTCCAGGTGAGGATCAGTTCATCGGCTCCGTTACTCGGCTCAATTGCCGGGCTGATGAGACCATAGGACCGAGTAGGTCTAGTAGGTGAAGGTCTGAAGTCGAAACGGAGACTGGGCCGCACCCTCGGTGTGCAATTTTTCGTGATTGTTTGCTGGTTCTTGCCCCAAACATTCTTCTTCGTTCATTTTTTTTTTTTTTTTTTACTACATAAACTGGTGATTTTACCCCAGAAGCAAATTTTACGGGTTAACCTCAATAATGAATATTTTACCCCAGGAGTGGTGATTTTACCTCAAAACTGACGGTACTCAAAACCTGAAATGTTCTTCTGAATTTGTCTCTACAAAAATCCGGCAAATTTAACCCAAAACCGACTCGATCCCGGGGATTGAGAAAGCAGACAGACTGGCCGAGACGGGGGCCATGACAGAATATGTCGGCCTAGAACCAGTGGTGGTGGTAGCAAGGGAAGTAGGACTCAGTGAAATTCGGGGTTGGGCGAAAGCGGAAGCCCAGGCACGGTGGGAAGCAGAAGACCACTGCAGACAAGCGAAAGAGGGTATCAAAAGGTATGATGCTAACACGACAAAGTGGCTGGTAGGGTTAGGACGAAAGCAAACTAGAAAGATAGTAGGAATATTTACAGGGCACTTTGCAGTTCAGAGACACTTGCACATGATGGGACTAATAGGGGACCCAACATGTGAGAGGTGTGGGGTGGAGGAGGAGACATCGGGTCACTTAGTGAGAGAGTGTGAGGGGTTTGCGGCAGCGAGGTTTGCAGTATTTGGGAGAGACAGGTTGACCGACCTAGAATTCACCAGGGCTCAGGGGGTCTGAGTACTGGAGTTTCTGGGGAGGGTAAGGAGTGACGGGTTTCGATGATCCGTTAATACAATGGATCCAAGAACTGTATAAAATTCTCATTTCGATTTTCTCCAAAGACTGTTCATTTATTCATATGACTAAAAATAACGAAAACAAAAAGACGACGCCAAAATAGCCCCCTACGGGGAGACTGGATGTCTCTCAGAAGCGAAGCGCACTTGACGTCGTGATGTTGTGTTATATGAGGGATTGAGAGAGCGATGAGGCAAAATGGTTGCAACGTACGGATCTGGTGGTGAAATATAAACAGGTTTGACTCGGTCGATGTTGACGGTTGCGTGCTACTGTTTTTAACGAGGAGGGTGAAGATTTTTGAGCTTCTCTTCACGATGGGATACTGTCCCATGTAGGGTGGTTGCAGGCTGCGGCGAGTATGGTCAGCGCGGAGGAATGCATGGGTACAGGTATCGAGGTCTTCAAAAATAAATGGTTTTTTTGACGAGTGGTTTGACGCGGGGACTGGACAATGATCCTCCACCTGCCGACTTAAGGGGCCCACACACGGTCAAACATGCTTGACAAGCATGGTTTTATTAGTTTCGCTTGTCAAGCATGTTTGACGTTTGATGTCGCACCCACACGGTCAAACTTGTCGTCAAGCTTCAACTTCAAACGTGCGCCCAACCTTCAGCAGTGCTCATTTTGCGTTCATAATACGTTTAAGTATGGATATTAACCATTTGAGTTATTTTTATTGCCTTATCAGAGCCGAAGCCGCAAAATAAAGCCCACAGGAAGAAGAAAAGGTCTATGTGGACCAAACAATGGCTCATGAAAAGAGGTACTTTGGCCACGCAAATCTCTTGGAAGAGCTGAGATATGCTCAGAGATTTTTTTATAAATATATTATTTTTTCTTATCGTCTATCTTATTGACGTAAAGTGTGCAAGTATGCTCCATGTTTCCAGGAAAGTATGTCCTTTCCTCGTGAAACACCCAATATTTAGTCAAAGGATTATTATGAAAAACAAATTTTTTCATTCTCATAAAAATCACCCCAATACCCTTTTTTCTTTATGGTTTGAAGGTTTGATGGTTTGAAACACACGCACACACGATCAAACATGTTTGTCAAACCAAATGTTTGAGAGCAAATTTTCTGGCATTGACTGAAAACCGTCAAACGTGATGTCAATCCTTTAAACCTTCAAACATGACCCCACACACGATCAAATCTGCTTGTCAAGCGAGGTTGGCAAACATGCTTGTCAAGCATGTTTGACCGTGTGTGGGCCCCTTTAGTTTTAGGACGAAATTCGAGGGATCTTCAGGATGGGTAGGAGTGCGGAGTTGCAACAGCTCACCGGGAACTCGAAGGGGTTGACCGTAAACAAGTTCTGCTGGTGAAATTGTGATATCTTCACGAAATATGCTTCGGAGGCCGAGAAGGACGAGGGGAAGTGCTTGTAGCCATGACATAGAAGGGTGGCACATGATGGCAGCCTTGAGGTGTTGGTGAAAGCGCTCGACTAAACCGTTAGAGCTTGGGTGGTAAGGAGTTGAGCGTAGACGGTGAGCACCAAAAACTGATCCGAGTGAGTGGAAAAGGTCGGATTCAAATTGTCGTCCTTGATCGGTTATTATTCGAAGAGGTGAGTCAAAGCGATAAAACCAGCAATTAAGAAGCCCTTCAGCGACTTTGTTGGCAGTTGCATCTTCCAGTGGCCATACCTCAAGCCATCATGTGAATCTGTCGACGACTGTCAGGCAGTAGTGGTACGGGCCTGCAGGAGGTATAGGGCCAATTATGTCGACATGGATGTGCTCAAAGCGTGCGGTATGTGGGGGGTGGGGTGGGGAAGAAACCTGTATGAGAACGTAAGTGTCGAGAGATTTTGGCGCGTTGACACGGAATGCAGGATTGCGTCCACGATCGACAGTTTTGACGAGTTCGGGGCCAAACGTTCGGTGACGAGGCGAGTGGTAGAATTGACGCCTGGGTGGCTCAAGTTGTGAAGAGAGTTGAACAGACGGCGTCGGAGTAACAAGGGAACGAAAAAGGGAGGGGTCGAAGGTTAGGGGTTGACGTGTCACAAACAAGAGTTGCGTTCGATTCTGGTATTTTGACACGCTTGAGACGAAGTGATGAGTTATTGACCATTTTCTCAAGATCACGGAGTTCAACGTCTTTTTCCTGTTCTTGTATAAGAGTGTTGAGGTCGATCTGTGTGAGAGGATCGGTGTTAACTGAATTCATCCGAGATAGAGCGTCGGCCACAACGTTAGCGGAACCACTGTCAGTTGTAAATTGCGAAATGAATGACAGCTGATTGATTTGGATAGGAGGAAGTTTGTCTCTGTGTTGTCGGAAAGCGTAAATTAGAGGCTTGAGGTCAGTGAAAACTGTAAATGGACGTGGTTCGAGGATGTGGCGAAAATGTTGAATTGAAGCATACACAGCGTGGAGTTCTCTATAAAACGCTGGCCATTGCTGCTGGCGAGGGGTAAGTTTCTGAGAGAAGAAAGCTAGAGGTTCCCGTTGATCAGCTACGCTTTGTTGAAGAGATGCTCCTACCGCAATTTGTGATGCGTCAGTGAAAAGAGCGAGAGGAGCTGTTGTGTCAGGGTGAGTGAGAAGGGTGGCCTGTGCAAGGTGATCTTTGCACGATTGAAATGCTGCCTCCAGCGTTGGGGTCCAAGCTATTTTGTTTTTTCCTTGAAGACCTGTTTAAGCGGAATGGAGAGGTGCTTGAAATTGTGCGGCTGAGGGAAGAATGTGGCGGTAAAAATTCATGAAACCGAGAAAACGGCGGAGACCTTCGGCTGTTAGTGGCTTGGCGAAGTTTAAGAGAGCTTCGACGCGTTCTGGAGGTGGACGATTTCCTTTATCTGATACTTCGTATCCGAGAAAATTTATCGTGTTGACACCGAAGACACTTTTGTTGGTGTTGACGAGGAGGCCGTGGCTCGCTAGGCAGTCGAATACAGCGCGGAGATGAGCGAGATGAGTGTCTGCTTTGGTGGAGTATACTAAAATGTCGTCTACGTAGGGGAAACAAAAGTCGAGGTCGTGGACGACCTCATCGATGAATTGTTGGAACGTCTGGCCAGCATTTCGGAGGCCAAAACTCATGAAAGGGAATTCGAAAAGTCCGAAAGGCGTCGTGATGGCGGTCTTTGGGATGTCGGATGGATTGACTGGGCTTTGAGTATACGCCTTGACAAGATCGATAAAGGAGAAGACGGAGCATCCACGGAGCTGGTGATTAAAATCATGTATGTGGCGCACGGGGTACCGATCGGGGATTGTTCGGGCGCTTAAGGCGCGATAATCACCGCAAGGGCTGTCAGAGCGGCGGATAATACCTTCGCGAAGCATGAGGTCGAATTCTGACTTGGCTGTTTTCAGTTGTTCAGGAGAAAGGCGTCTGGGGCGTGAGAAGAGAGGGGGACCAGGCGTCGTGTTGATTTAGTTGAAGGTAGAACGTCGAACGACGCGTTGAGTTCCAGACGGTTGGGTGAGTTGAGGAAATTCGGCGAGGACGAGCGTGAAAAGGCGACTTGCTACGAAGTGAATCAGTGAGGATTTTGACGCTCGATCGACTTGTTCGTCCTGGAAGACAAGGTGTTGAGAGACCGGTCGCTGAGTCGATCAGACGAGTGTTGCGACAATCAGGAAGCAGAGAGAAGTGGGCAAGAAAATCTGAGCCGATGATCGGAGTGTCCACGTCGGCGATAATAAAATTCCATGAAATGTCACGGCGAAGACCGAAGCCTGGTCTGAGACGAAGAGTACCGTACGTGGGGATGGTGGAATTATTCGCGGCGAGGAGCTTGAAATCGGAGTGAGGACGATGTCTTGGGAGAAGGCGTCGAGGGTAGCAGCAGAGGTCGGAGCCTAGGTCGAGAAGGATTTGCTGTTTTGTCAAGTGTTCGACGAGAAAAAGGCGGCGTCCTTTGGATGGGCAGTGGTTGTGTCGTCAATTCATGCAGAAAAAAAGGTTCCGCCCCATGACACGATGGAATCAATAATCTAATACATGGTTTCAAGAATAAGACACCTAGCACAGAATTCAATGTTTTTAGCTAATAAAATTAGTTCAAAACGCATTCCCGCCCCCTTAGTACATTAACGTCGGCTAGAAGTTTTTAGAAATAATCACTCTTCGCTACGAAACAGTAAAGATAATAATGGGACGTTTTTAAAAACGCAACGATATTGTAATATGTATAATAATAATGGGCAGTGATTTGTTTAGTGCCCACTCGTGTTTCTTCGGGTCGCTATAAGTGTGATTTAGGAGAATTAATAGGCAGATTTTCTCTCTCATACCTTTTTTTTTTTTTTTTTTTTTCAAGTGCTAGAGCGAGGCGAGTGCCACCCGGCGAAAATTAAACTGGTTTCATGGTTTCATTAAAAACAAAGGAACCAGTTTTTTGGGAAGTGCGTGAGACAAGATGAAGTGAGAGAAAAACCAGCTTCATAAAATTGTTAATTTTCTCTCTTTCTTAGCCATATTATAATGATAAACAAGGAAAGGACGTATAGAAATTTTCAATTGCCCGTAATTTAATTCGTGTTTCCCAAAGAACAGTTCACTGTGATTGGTTATGTTGTTTTAATGATTTTTAATGAGACAGTTTTCGTTTTGCGCCTTACGAATCAACCCAATTTTTTTTGTTTTGTAGAATAGCTGCGTTTGGTCTCGTCAATTAATAAATAAAAAACCGTCCAAACAAGAAAGCGTTCTCTGCACCCTGAACTATAATCAATAAATCCGCAATTAGATCCGGAACTCGTAATTAGAAGTGTGTTTATTAAAGAGAAAATTGGATTATCACGAATAGTAAACATAAAACAAGAACGTTCGATTCTCCTTGCCAATGACCGAACGACCAATTTTGAATATTAAAATCAAGAAGATTTAGTTGTATTTACGGCTTCATATACAGTGGGTACCATCAGCTTGTTTACCAGGAAAAGGTATTCCATCGGACGATCTTAATGAGTTTTATGAAAACCCTCCGCCTGCTAATTATATATGCTATCTTGTCTTCGGAGTATTTTAATACGTTCATTAGCCAGTGATTACCCCCAAATACGACAGTCTTGGCAAAGAGAAAAATGACAGGAGCTGATTAGAGTGGAAAAGAAAGTTGTTTTCAACGGTTCCTCTTCAAAAAAACACAGTTTTTAAAAAAATGAGATCAAAAGAGCAATGTGAATAACACTTGAAACAAAACGAATGACCACGAAAGGGCGAATTTCACATGATGTTAAAATTCCACCCGAGAAAACGGACACCGTTTCTATTTTCTCTCTCTTTAACGTGGCTATACCAAGTGTGTAATTGTTTATATGATTCGGTTTTCATTTTCCCTGAATACTTCCACCAACACCACCACTATGGGGCACAAAAGAAATCCTCACTCTCCTTCTACCCCGGCCTCTTGTAATTCAACGGCTTTGAAGTCGAGTAGGGCGTGTCGAGTTTATTTGTGCGTGTTTTAAGTACGGTTTACTTAGCAATTGGATTTTACAAGTTCAGAGGCTTGGAATTAAAAGGGACGACCGCGGGTTTTTGAAAGAGGAATCGCCGTTCGGTTTCGGTGAACGGGTGCTAAAGATGAGAAGAGGGAAAGAGGGGCAGACTGTTACACACAAAGGGATTTAACTCATTCGTGTGTGGTGCCTAAATATAATACGAATGCCTCAGTTCCCTCTTCATCATCTATATCCATCAAATCATAATCGTACGGTTCTTTCTCTTGAACTATAATAATTCTTCTTCTCATTTTGACCGAAGCTCTGTGAACCAAAACGTCAATGAGTGCAAATAATTTGCCACGCGGGATAGAAACTGAGAAGAGTGTTAGAGAGTGAAGATTTTACGGCGTGAAAAGACGCACTCATGAATATTGTCCATCGGACTGTGAATATTGCTTTGGAATTCTTTACAGGGGCGGAGTTAGGCTAAAATGTTTCGGGAACCGGGTAACGGGCAAAACATGTTTCAAATTTTTAGCTGGTCGGTTTCTAGGCATTTGATTGAGCATGTATGTATCAGCTTTAGGAAATATCTTGACGATCCACGTGATTCACAGCTTGTGAATACAGTTCGATTTCACCAGGCACTATATGCACCAACTCTCCGTTAGAGTGGTTCAACATCTCCGTACTCTCTCTGGCAGTTCACAGTTCGTGCGTTATAACAAATTGGCACTTTTCGGGTCTTGAAGCGAAATGGCAGTTTGTAGCGTCGGACCCAGGCTAGCCGGCTCCATCTCAGGCCATAGGCCAACGATTATGCCTACGAATTGGAAGTTTTGGATCTTATTTCTGAGAAAAGGCAAATTTAGGGTCTTCATTACAGCAAAATTATTTACGGGTCTTAGTTCCCGTGAGAAATTTAAAGTTTAGGTGCTAAATATCAGTGACATTGCAAGTTAGCGATGTTGCAAAGTTGCAGTTTCGCTACAAAGGCTCATACGCCTTACCACTAACAAAATTGCAACATCTCAGTGGTAAATACATGCAAAATTGTATGTTTAAAAGAACGATTTCGTCGAAATTCCAAGTTTCAGGGTCAATTATTTTCAAAGGCCACGGACCCTGCGACCCTGAGGGCTGACCATTCCCCACTACGCCCATACCCTGACGAATTGCAACAGTTGGAGAGAAATATACGTAAGTTTGCCGATTCGGGTCCTAATTTGAGAAAAAGCGCACAAGTTTCCTGGCTGAAACAAAAAATTTGGGTTCTTCGGGAGTTAATTTCAGCGAAATTACAACCTCGAAGCTTTCGTTTAAGCAAAATTGCAAGTTTTTGGGGCCGTCTTCGTGGCGGTGAAATCAACAGGCTAGCCGGCTCTAACATAGAACCCAGAGCCTGACGAAAACACAGTAAATTGGATGTTCTAAGGTCCAAAAATATCCGCGACAATGTGACTATTGGTTCTTAATTCCTGCAAAGTGGCATGATTCGGGTCTTGAATTGAGATAAACGTTAATTCACAGCTAAGGTTGAGAGTAATCACTCATTTCCTGCAGAAATTAAAGCAAATAAAACACCAATATGTCATATCTTAATGCAACAGGAGGACACAACACTGCTAAAATAGAGGAATAATAGCGCTAATTCGGGGTTCAGCTTGGGCGCTAATAAAATAGCTAAACTTACAATTTATCGGATCAAAAATGGCCAAACTGGCTATTCATGCCAAAAAAAAATAGCAAACTGATACGCCTTGACCGGTGTAACGGATTACACCACACCCCAAGACTGGCAATACTGATCATTTGCGTCCACTGACAGGCTATTCACGCCCTTGATTTGGCAAAACGAACTCTGTTCGCCAAGAAAGTGGCTAAACTATATAATTCGCTTATACGAAAAATGACAAAACTGGGCCTTTCGTGCCTTTGAAAATAGACTCAAACTGCGCCTAAATTTAAGCCGAACGCTGTTTGCGGACCCCTCGCAGTTTCAAGGACAAGTTTATTTCACGTTTAGGTATAGCAGAAAGAAAAAAGTTATTAAAAAAAAATATTAAAAATAAAATCTAGATTGCCCATAAATTAAAATTGTACAATGAAAAATCGATTTTCCTTTTTTTTGATTTGCTCAAAAAGTCAACCACTTCATCCTCCTCCTTTCTATATTCAATCCTCACAAGGATTTGCCCTCAATGACGACGCATCGGCTACACTCAGATACGCGCTTTTCTTGCAATCTTTCGATTTTGAAATCAAATACAAAAGCAGTAAAGATAATGGAAATGCCGACGCTCTCTCTAGGTTACCTGTGAAAGAAAAATTCTATGAAAATTTCAGAGATGACAGCAGTCGGTACCATATAAGACAAATTTTTACCAGTAACACATCACGACATTGCAAGGGAGACATTGAAAGATCCAGATTTAGCCCGTGTGATCTCACATTTAACTAACGGTACAAGTATAGAAATCAAACCGTTCAAGAATATCACGAACGAACTATCGATCGAGGAAGGCTGCCTTGTGAGAAACGCTCGAGTCGTTATTCCAACAACTTTGAGAAGCGAAATCCTCAATGAACTACATTCGTCACATGTCGGAATTTCAAACATGAAAGCTCTCGCCCGAGGTCACGTTTGGTGGCCAGGAGTGGATGTTGCTATCGAGAGAATGGTCGGTGACGGCAAAGCTTGTTCAGAAAATCAGAGAAACTGCAACAAAGCCCCAGATCACCTTGGGAGCAGACTCACACCCCTTGGACACGAATCCATGTGGATCATGCAGGGCCTTTTCTCGGAAGATACTTCCTTATCGTCGTCCATTCGTTCAGTAAATAGTTAGAGGTGATTTCAGTCTTCTCAATTTCCAGTCTGAACACCATAGAAAGTCTACGAACCATTTTTTCACGGTTTGGAATTCCGAGGGTTCTGATAAGCGACAACGGCACTTCGTTTACTGCACGCGTATTTCAGGAGTTTCTACGAACAAATGGTATTACACACAAAACTATTCCACCGTATCATCCATCATCCAATGGGCAGGCCGAGAGGTATACGTTCAAACAATGAAATTGGCGTTGAAGAAATCGTTGGATGAAAAAGGTTCGCTCAATTATAAGTTAACACAGTTTCTGACGTCCTACCACCATCGAATATCGCCATCGGAACTGATGTTTGGGCGTAAAATAAGAACGGTTCTTGACCTGATTAAACCAGAATTGGAACAAAGGTCAAACCTTTTTGACCACAAGAAGCTGAGAAAGTTACAAATCGGTGAAAGGGTGTACGTTAGAAAATTTGGAAGGCGAGGACAGCGTTGGGAAGAAGGAGTCATCGAAAAGAGACTGGGAAATGTCGTTTATTTGGTCAATGTGAACGGCTGGTCCACAAAGAAACACCTCGATCACTTGCGGCCCTTTTCAAAAGGAAATACAAGTCAAAATTAAGGGGAAAGGACTGTCATATCCTGTTTCCTAAGAAACCGATTATTTCCAAATAGCCCCAATCTGATTAACTGGCGTTTTCTATTTCCACAAAAAACTGCTCTGGAGTTGCTCCAGCGCTGCTCTGATAGGGTTTAAGGCGATCCATTTGCCATTAGAGCCGCCGTGGAGCAACTCGTAGTGAGTTCTATTTGCCATGTAGTCTCGCTGCGGAGCAACTCCAGAGCAACATTTATTGCTCCGGGAAATTTGACGGAGAAATGAACACCTTGGAAGGTAATATGATAACAAAAAACAAAACGTTGCTCATTCCGGCTTTTATAATTAAATAACTTGTGATGTGTGTAGTTCAAAGTGATGAAATTAAACGCTAGAAGAAAATGTTTACGAGATTACTACTTATTGTGAGCACCAAGAGGACAATTTCTTTACCAATTAGGTAGCCAATAATTGAACAAAACAAACTATTTTATAACTCCATCTCGAAGTGTACTTCAGTTCGCAGAATCAGTTCACCCCGATATACCGACAAAATTCATATGCTTCCCGACAAGAGACTTCGTTGGAATGTACATGACATTATCGACGGATAAAACGAATTTAATCTTGAAAAGATTTCTTACAAAGCATCTTACAACAAGTGAGTTCGAATGTCAATGTGTTTCGGGTCACTCGTAGCTGAGTAGAGCCAAAATTCAGTTGAATAATTTGGGTTTAACCACTGTTATTCGACTTCACCTTGTTTCTGTCCCTTATAGAATCTCTTTCTTTACTCATTCTTTTCTATCTCGATTTATTCAATGTCTTCTTTTTATTACGCAGCGCATGTTGAATTGCATTATTCTCGTTGAATTTCACGCGTTGTTCGTCAATCGATGGTCGTGATGGTCTTGGGAGGATCGCATACACGTTACTCGGCCAAAACGTTAGCCCGTCAAGTTAACGTGGAACTCGCCCTCCTGTGATGAGCCCTTGTCATTTTCTTCAAATGCAATCGAGATTTTCCAGAATAAACGGCAATTTCATAGTTTGAAACGTATTCCATTGTTTCTAATGCGCCGATACCGCGAATTTTAGGTTTTGTTGGCAATTATATCAGATATATCAGGTAGGTATTGTATCAGATTAATATGCTTGACGGGCACTCTGAAAATGTTAAGCTTATAAATTACACTTTCTTAAATCAGGCGTCGAGATGATTAGCTCCACTCACGATTTTTACTGTAATTTTCGGAAATAACGCAACCGACAGACTCCCGTCCTACGTGAGTGTGATCAGGGGGGAAGGGGCATTTAAGCACAAACGTGATTCCAATAATCAAACCCTGTGAATAATAGCAAAATCGCGTAAAATCAGTTTGCCCCGACAAGATTCCTTAGCTTTCAGAAGTGATTCTTGGCCAGTCTATACCAGAGATTTCATCAGAATATCCGCTTCACTTTCGGTAGGAGTGACGAATTTCATACATTTGAATACATTCTTGTTGGACCACATTTTCAAAAATGTGGGTTCGTATGTCGATGGTCGATGGCTATGCCTCGTGTTACTTGTAGGTAATAAGCCTTACTGAGTCCAAATTCAAACAAATTATGGGGTTGGATGAATTTTCAGTTTTTTCCCATTCGTATTTCTTTCTCTTCTTCTCGGATAGGAGTTCCTCGGGAGCTTATTTCTCTAGTTATTTCCTTTCTCCTTCGATATCTTCATTGTCTTTTTAATGGCACGTAGCAAGGTGACTAAATTTTCTATAGGTGCCGCAGATCACTGTCCTTCACCTACGTCACGAGCAGTCCCAACCGCCATTGCGCTGGACCCAGTACATTATTAATTGTTAATTGGTGTGTGATTTTTGAGAATTCATAAACTTCAATTAGAAGCGTGCGTCTTATCTTTCGGAAGGCATTCGTGTTATCAGTTCAGTGTTTTCTCTGTGAGAAGTGGAATCAATTTTAAGTTTTTCTCGCTTTTTCTACTTACAAGGTAATTTTGAAAGCTGAGGCATATCATGGGAGAATTCCGAGTCCACGGCTGAACTTGGGTCGAACCCTCCGACGAGAGCTCACAGCTCTCCGAGCCTCTCCTTCACTTCAACTATCATCTAGAAGTTAAAAATGTGTTAATTTAATTCTACAACTACCATACAATAAACCATAAAAGTATACGATTTCAAAATTACCTTGTTCCTAGAAAAAGCGAGAAAAACTTAAAATTGATTCCACTTCTCACAAAGAAAACACTGAACTGATAACACGAATGCCTTCCGAAAGATAAGACGCACGCTTCTAATTTCAAAATTAACTTGCTCTGCTGCTCTGGGGTGAGCAATCGGGAGCAAAGGACTGCTGGTGACGTCAGTCTCCCCCCCCGGACCGATTGGCAGGGGGAAATCTGCGGCACCTATAGTAAATTTTAGACACCTTGGGCACGTAGATTGAATTAAATTATTATTATTATATTCCATTTATTACATGTTGCAACTGCTACATATACATATACAGATAAGAAATATATAACATCTAGCAACTTCACTTTCACTTTACACAGTTTGTGGCTCCACTACACTTATAATGTAGCATACCAAGTCGAGGGATTTGGTCCTTTTTAGCCGTCGAAGGTCTCCTGCAGTACTTCCAGCAGGGCGAGTGCCTCAACATTAGAGTGTTTGTGGAGCCTCTTTTCGTGCTCCGCTGCTCGTCACGATGCACGTCAAGACCAGGCGCATTTGTTATCATTCTCAAAACTTTGTTTTGAAAAGTTTGCATGACTTTGACATTGCTTTTCTTGGTGCAGCCCCAAAGCTGACACCCGGAGGCCCAGAAAAGGCTTCAGAACTTGCTGGTGTAGCAGGAGCTTGTTGTCCATCGAGAGCTCAGAATGCTTCCCGAGCAGCCAGTACCTTTCTCCTCTTTTTTTCTTTTTGACGTGGGGCTTTTACCGGAGTTTAGCATCCAGCGTCATGCCTAGGTCCTTCGCCGTATTTGCAAATGTTATTATTTTCTCAATGAGTAGCACACGAATTGGGCTGGTCATTCGATTTGTAAAGTTTACATGAACAGATTTCTCCTTCCTTGAGTTTTTTTCTCCACTTTTTTGTCCATGAGATTAAGTTGAGTCAACCAGCTCCTCAATGACGGCCAGCCGTGTACAACACAAGGCAGGGGCAGCAATCACACCTGCTTGGAGGTCCAACACAATTTTTTTTATTTTTAATTTCAGCTATAAGGCTTCTATTCTTATAAAATAAACATATGCATTTTTCTACGATAACCGTGAGACATGTTAAAATTGCTCCTTCTCTCGAAAATGTCATTCCATTTGAACCCGCTCTCAACCGGAGCTTCTGTTGCTCTGGAGCTGCTCCATTCCCGAGTAATGACGTCACTTGCTCCGCTCCAGAGCAATTCCGCCTTGGCAAATTGAAAACGCCGTAATTCACTTTTCCGGAATTCAGCTTGGTTTTCGAGTTATTACACCATCTTTAATTTTTTTGTGGGGCTATATTTTTTTTGGAATACTTGCTCCCGGCCGCTCTAGAACCAATTCTAGCTCAAAACTAATTGGGTCATTCGAAAGAGCGCACAATTTTCTTCAAAATGACTGTATTGTATTATGAATTTGGTCATTTCCCCAGGGCGATAAAGCTGCTGGAAAGTGATGTTTTCTTATCTTTGTATCTGCTGAGATTTTCTCCAACTCCTTAAAGGAAAATATTTTTTTGGGTTTATTGTAAAAACTTCCTCATTTTGTCAGGTTTCAAATGGAGTGCAAGAGCCTCGGGATTTTACAAGTATTTGTGAAGAAGTAGCTGTTTGAATAGTAAAAACCGACGGGCTTTGATGGGGAATGAGAGATCGTTTTTAGATAAGAAGTATGTTTTGAAGCCAGAGTTGGCGGGGGGAGAGGCAGGGCCTCTCAGAATGTCTGAATGTGAGCTAATAAATTACAAGAAAAGCATAGATAATATAAGTAATAATTGAAAAAACAGTCAATGTTTAAGGAAAAAGTGATTAAGAATGAGGAAAAAGTACGAAGTGCCGTTCGTTGTGGAAAGAGCG
Source organism: Corythucha ciliata (assembly GCA_038030265.1). Taxonomy (NCBI): domain Eukaryota; kingdom Metazoa; phylum Arthropoda; class Insecta; order Hemiptera; family Tingidae; genus Corythucha; species Corythucha ciliata. The sequence goes on from CM075938.1 coordinate 3,910,852, forward strand.
ACCCTTCATCTGCAACCAAATGTTCCTCCTTATGTGTAGACCGACATCATTCGGCGCTGCCTTCGTAAAACAGAATTTGAATGAGTTTTTAGCAGTAACGCAGAAATACTTTCACTGGTCTCTCAACGGATATAAAACGTCCTCAATGCGCTCAAAAAGAGCAGAACCGCAAATAATCGGTGTATAGGAATCTACTGATGAGGAAAGAGTCGTAAAGGTTTTTCTGCTCGTCATACCTCGACGTTTTAGGTTAAGGAGGTATCTGAGGGATCACCCCGATTAAGGATTTAAAATTGCTGAAGTTCCCATGTATTGGGGGTTTAATCCCCATGCCAAGTTTTTCCAATAAACCAAAAAAAATATTTTCCTTTGAGGAGTGGGAGAAAATCGCAGCTGAAAAACAAGGGAAAGATACAAAGACGAAAAAATATCACTTTCCAGCAGCGTTAGTACCCTGAAAAAATGGCCAAATTCATAATACAATACAGTCATTTTAAAGATAATTGTGCGCTCTTTCGAATGACCCAATTAGTTTTGGGCTAGAATTGATTCTAGAGCGGCCGGGAGCAAGTATTTCAAAAAATATATAGCCCCGCAAAAAAATTAAAGATGGTGGAATAACTCGAAAACCAAGCTGAATTCCGGAAAAGTGAATTTAGTAATTTCGACCACAAATCAGCTGTACTATGACCAGTTTTCGGCTGAGCGTCGAATTTTCGAACACCCTGTATAGAGTAGGTATTAAACCGCTCCCCGGTCCGAATCAAGAATTGGAAATTGTTTTTTTGTCATGTGGCGAATAATAAAAGTGGAGTCGCCACAATTTCAATTCTCGCTCGTACGAATTACTACATTCGTACCAAAAAATTGTGAATCTTGTGATAAATGCCTTTTAAATGGGTAAACGAACCATTCGCACCCTAAAATTGACTTTAATGACGGATTCGTCCTTCGGAAATAGTCAAACGGACTATTCACGCCCTAAAAATGGCTCAAATGACGATTCGCGCCTTTTTAAATGCTCAAAATGATGACTTGCACCTTGAAAACGGCTAAGCTGACGATTCGCGCTACTGAAAAATGGCAAATCTTATTTTATTTAAAATATTGATAAAACTGAAGAAAATTTGCGTCTTACTGGTTATTAAAGCCCAACTCGTACCAAAAAATTGCAAAAATGATTGTATGTAAGCCTTGAAAATAGCCAAAATGATGAGACGCGCCTTAAAAATGTTTAAGGTGGCAAATTACGCCCTGAAAATTTCCAAAACCGTGAATTCGCACTCTAAAAATCGCCGAATAGACCATTTTTCCCTGCGCTATTGAAAATGGCTAAACTGTCAATCCGTGCCCTAAAAATCTCAATCTTTAAAGTTTCGCTCTACATATTGGTCAAACCCGTAATCTTTGGAAAGCGTCAGGGACGAATCGTCCCTTGAAAGTGGTAGAACTGACTGATCACAGGCCCTAAAAAGGGGTTGTTAGCCGTAATGACAAAATCACGCCTCCACCACCCCCCTCCCACCCACTCAAGAATCGCTAAAATGACAGATTCGCGTTCCAAAAACGGCCAAATTGAGCGTTCGTATCCTGACGATCACCAAAATGACTATTGACGCACTAAAGATTGTAAACTCCAGTCACTGACGGCGAAATCGGGTTTCAGACTATGGATTTTCTTAGGCTCTCTCTGGGCTTTCAACTTCGCTTGAACTGTCCATTTCTTTCTTAAAACTGTCAATTTCGTTCTTATAAACTTTCAATTTCACCCTAGAAACTGACAGTTTTAACTTGGATTCTATCAATTTCCTCCTAGATAACAAAAGATCACAAAACTTTTTGTTTTGAATTACGCACACACACAAAAAAGAAATTCAGCTCTGGGAACTCATCAGAACACTAGCGTCTTACAAGGCTCTAAACCCACGTATACCTGCACAAATTCAATTACTTCTACCCATTCCTATTGCAGTATTCTTTCTACTAACCGATGGAGACTGGAAAGCTCAGCGTTCAACAACTGGCCTTATTGTTCACTTTGAACTATTGAAATTACCAAAACAAACGGTGTGAATTCGGTCGGCCTCTTACTCGACTCACTTTTTTCTTTTTTTTATGTGTAATTCACTAAGCATTAAGTACATTCAAGGGCTAACCACGTCGTCGTCAATGTCTGAGAAAGGGATAAAGCGGCTTTTTCAATTCTGCTGGGACAAAGCCAAAGAGGATCTTTACGAACACGAAAAAAGGGTGGGGGGGGGGGGAGCTTTATTTTTCACTTCACTTGTTTCATCTCGAATAGAATAGTTTACCGTCTCATATTCCTCTTAATTTTGAATAGGTTCCTCTACCTAGATTTAACCATACGTAATTCTCCATCAGCACTCAAACCCTAAAAAAAAGGATTTAATAAAATCAAACTTTAACGCTCTCAATGCAAACTTTTTTCACTGAAAAATGTAATATAAAAGTGTTTCTTTTTATACTCACGAGCATTGGATTGAGCTATTTCCAATAGTGGCACAGGAAGTAGGAAATGAAAATGCTTCCCACTCCCGCCTGCTATTGCTCTTCTGACAAAAAATGCTAAAATTCCAGTTGGCTTCTTAGAATCATTGTTCAATATTTAAAGTGAATGAAGGAAAGAATTAATGAGTTGAAAGGAAAAGAAACTATGAATAACTAAATAGGGGAGGTTTAAAAAATGAAGTTTTAATGTTTAATTCAAAAACAAAACAAATCTTTTTCGCTCTTCTCGTGGGTTGTTCTTATTGCTTCAAAGTTCACCGCCCAAATGGCCGAGTCCAGTTATTTTATTTTTTTATTTAAAAGGAAACCACGATAAACTTATAGCATTACATTGTATAAGCTAATAAAAATACGTTACGAAATACTTGGTATGTGTGGACGACCGAAATGTGACTCCTACGATCCCACGTGTCTATTTGTGTATTCCTCGGGTTATGAAACTCGTTTGAGGCATTCAACAAAGTTGACACCGTGGCCTTAAATAGGCTTTAAGTTCAACAGATTGCTCCTTTACATATATTTTTTTCTCGTTTTATTTATTAAAAAAAAAAAAAAAAAAAATCTTGGTGGAGTCGTGTAAAAAGCGTATAGCGAAGCCCAAAAGGACTTTCTCCTCATGTTCTAAATGTCTAATTTGTCTTCTCAATCAGATTCCCTGATTCCTGATTAAAGTATCTGCTTTAAACTCAAGTTACAAAGTTACGGTTAAATTATTCAAGAGAGCCTTTTGCTCACTCCCCCCTCCCGCCATCCCCGCTTTATACGTTTTATGATGTTGGTTGAGAAAGTTTGTGCAAAATTCTTGCCCAGGAACAAAAAGTGGTGAACTTTTCAGTCGTTTCCTTACTTGTTGGTAATCATGCCAATTCAAACAGTTGGAGGGATTCGCAGACTCTGTTATCTTCGTGCTCACTTGAAACTCATTTTTCACGAGTTTTTGTTTGTAGAGTTTACCTCGAATCAACAATTTTCGTTGGTTGCGGCACCATTTCCAGCAACGGAAGAACTTTCGATGTTTTCCGTCTACTTAAGGGAAGGGAAATGCCATTATAACTCAGAAACAGGTGGGTCGATATTGAAAATGGGCGTTTTCGATTTTGAAGAACAATGGCTTATAGGAACGCAATGGACGATGGTGGTAAAAGTGTTGAAATCGCATGAGCCTCGGGTTCACACGTGTAAGCAAATGACTGTCACTCTGCCATTACACGAGCCTATAGTGGAAACCGTCAATTCGTCGTCCCTTCAAACTGGCTTATTATCGGTTTGACTGTAGAACGTGAGTTAAAGTCCGCAAAAATGCAAATTTGACTCGATAAATGACGGCTTTTGACAGTGAAATTTATGACGGTTCATCGCCATGTCACCCCCGCGTAAATAGCAACTAATTATTTAGCGTCTTTATTAGTGATTATTTAGCGTCTGAAGCTTGTGTGCCATTCGGACGATACTGAGCAAGTTGGCCAAACAACTAATAAGATATTCAGATCTAAAATATAAATAAAATTGCCTGTTTTGTGCACTAAATAGCCTCAGAAATTGCCATCAGTGACGAAAGAGTCGAGATTTGATGGATATAAGTAATAGCCACCACTGAAAAGTTGCTGAATTGCAACTTTAGAACCGAGTCACAAGAAAAAATGAAAAAAAAAAAAAAAAAAAAAATGGCTGTATTCGAAGAATTCAAGGTACCAGACATCATACGATCTTGTCAGAAAAACTGGCCCTTTTCCTAAAAACTGGTCTCCGCGCTTGTTGAAGACCGTCCATGACTTTGCACTTCATCCCAGCAACAAAGCGGCCATTGGGACGACGAATTTTTTCAATTTTGGCTCAAGGATGCCCTGAAATTATATATTTTCTCAAATTTAGCCGTGGATTCTTAAATCATTTCATATTTAGCCATGAGTTAGCACTTTTTCTCAAGTTTACCAGCGAATAAGCGTTTTTTCTCCATACTACCAGCGAACTGGCGATGTTGTATTCACACGTATAGCAACGAAAAAGCACTTTTTTCGTTTTAATCTCGAATCAGCGCTTCTTCACAATTTCAGCTTAAAATGAGGCACTTGTTCTCATTTTCAGCCACGAGTCAGCCCTGCTTGTTCTTAATTTTGGCCATGAATTAGCGAATTTTTCACATTTAGCCAGGCGAGTTCACGTTTTTTCTTCATTTTAGCCGCGAATTAGCGATTATTCTCAATTTTCTAGATAGATTCTATCTAATAACCGAGAATGCCTCGAAATTTATCGTTTTCCTCAAATTTTGCCGAGTATTAAAGCTTTATGAAATCATTTCACATTTATACAGGGTGGTTCAGGGAAACTTCCTTTTTTGAATTAGGCGCCATGGGGCGAGGGGTGGTCGGAGGGAGGTGGGGATGGGCTCGTTGGAAAGAGGGATTCTTGAAGTTTTGTTATCACCCGAACCAGTTGCCGTCATGCGTTGGACAAGGGAACAGCGTGCGTTCGCCGTAGAGGCCTACTTTTCTAACAGTCAGTCGGTGGTCGCCACCCAACGTGCAAAATTCGTCGAACTGTGCTGTAAGACATCCCCAGAGCAGCCGCGTGTTTGCGCGCCGAACGCCTAGGAGAGCGCACAATTGACAGCCTCACCCTCTCGACGTTCTCCGGAGTTCTTGCAGTCCGTGCTCCTCCTAGTCCTCTGCTAACCACATCGCCAGACGTCCTGAATGTGTCGTCCCACGTCAGAATCGATTTCCGGTCCGGAACTGGACCCGCGGGATGAATATTGAAGCGGTTCCGTAGGGCACGTTGGGTGGCGACCACCGACTGACTGTTAGAAAAGTAGGCCTCTACGGCGAACGCACGCTGTTCCCTTGTCCAACGCATGACGGCAACTGGTTCGGGTGATAACAAAACTTCAAGAATCCCTCTTTCCAACGAGCCCATCCCCACCTCCCTCCGACCACCCCTCGCCCCATGGCGCCTAATTCAAAAAAGGAAGTTTCCCTGAACCACCAGCAATGATTTTGCACTTTTTCTCAATTTTAGCCGCGAAAACGCGCTTTATCTCTACATGTGTACCAGCGAATTGGTAATGTATTCACATGTAGCAATGAATTAGCACTTTTCTCGTTTTTAGCTCCCGAATTAGCGCTAGTAACTGCTTGGCATTCCCTCAATTTCAGCTTTTAAATATGAACATATTTTTATCATTTTCAGCCGTGAATTAGCATTTGTTCTTAATTTTGGCCACGAATTAGGCGATGTTATTACATTTAGCCATAAGAGTTAGCGCTTCCCTCCCCCCATGCTGCCTTAGTAGCAAATTAGCAATTTTCCACAATTTTAGCCGTAAACTGTGAATTTGTGCGGCCTGAATTGAGAAAAATCGCTAATTCGCTAATAAAATGGGGGAAAAGTGCTAACGCATAGTTGAATGTAAAAAAAAAAAAAAAAAAAAAAAGCTTTTCCATTTTAGCAGCGAATTATCGGTGCATTCACATGTAGTGAGGAACTAGAATTTTTTTCTCAATTTTAGACGTTGAAGGGCCCTTGTTTGAAATACTAGCCATCAACTTGCGTTTTTACCCATAATTCCCATATTTCTCAAGCGAAATCACGCGGCTAAAACTGAGAAAAACGCTAATTAACGCGGATAAAAAAGAGAACAACGCAAATTCAGAGTCTAAAAATAGTGAAACACGCTAATATGATAAAGTGTTACAATTCGGCTGCTTTAAAAATGGAGAAAAAGCGCGAATTCACACAAAAACACCAACTCACGGATCTCCGGGGCTGGGACTGAAATTGAGAAAATGCGCTGATTCACGGCGTGAAATGGAGAAAAACGCGAATTCACGTCTAAAAGTGGAGGCAAATTTTAATTCACAAACCAAGGTATGAAAAATGTCAATTTTACGGATAAAATCGAGACAAATCACTATAATTCGGAGCTAAAATTAAGAAATGTGCTCATTCACTGCTAAAATTGAGGGTAAAAAGGCTAATTCACAGCTGATATTGAGGCAACGCCAACTTGCGGATTGTTGGGGAACTTCGGGAATAAATTTGAGAAAAAGCACTGATTCAAGTGGCTAAAACTGTAAAAAAGCGCTAATTCACGGGTAAAAATTTAGAAAAACACGAATTGGCGTTTAAAATGGAGAAAAGCGCAAATTCAATGCTCAAATTTAGAAAAATTGCTAATTTGCGGATAAAATTGGGAAAGAGTACTCAAACGCTACCTAATTTGTGAATTCTTAAGGCAACTTCACGGTTAAGAGCTTATACAAAAGCGCCGATTCACAGCTAAAAATGAGAAGATCAGCTAATTCAAGGATAAAATTGAGAAAACGCGCATTTTCATTTCCCGTCCCGTGCGCACCCCTAATAACCAGTTTGGTCACTTTCAGGTTTTTTTTTATTGTAAGGGCGGGAATATGACGCCATTCCAAGGCGAGAATAGTCAGTATTGGCCATTTTTAAAGCGGAAATCCAACAGTTTGGCTATTTTTAGCGTATGAGCACACAATTTCCAAACCTCTTACTTCAGGAAATCCTGGATCCTCCTGGATGCTGGTCGGCTCACAGCTATATCCCGTAAGATGCATTGCATAAAAAGCTCATTCTCTATTTCGCTGCTAAAATCGAGAATAAACTTTGGTAATAGTGGACAGGAAGCGATCATTCGCTGCTGAAACGTGAAGCAGAGAAAAACGATTAAATCGCGGGTGAGAAAATCCGCTTATTCAAGGCTTAATTTTAGGACTAATTTGCGACCGAAATTGAGAAAAAACGCTTGGATCGCAGTAAAAATTGGGAAAATTCGAAAAAAACAAAAAAAAACGCCTATAACCTCCTATCAGAGGCGTAAGTACAGAGGGGGAATACGGGGAATTCATGATTCATGGTCTCGCGATGAAACTTCCAGAATAAAATTAAGAAAAAAATCGCTGATTCGCGATACATGGAGGCCATTCTACGAATAAATTGTGGAAATCAACGCAACAGTGTTGTATTTTGGCAAACCCCGCGGTTAAAGTTGAGAAAACACGCTAGAATACTGACAAATAAAAGACGCTTTCAGGTTAAATTGAACAAAAATGGCAAATTCACAACTGAAATGGCGTAAAATCGCCCATTCGCGTATGAAAAAAGGAATAGAATGCTGAATGGCGGCAAAATTAACACAAAACGCTATTTCACAGCTGAAATTGGAAAAAATCGCTAATTTGTAATTTGCAGATGTCAAGTTGTTGAAAAACGTTAATTCGCGGATACAAAACGAAGACAATCACTAATTCGCGGCAAAGATTGAAAAAATCACCAATTACCACAGTCAAAATTAAGAAAAACGTTAATTTTCAGTTCAAATTGCGGAAAAGTGCTAATTCTCAGTTAAAAAAGAAAAAAATTGCTAATTTGCAGCTTACATTGAGTCAAACGTCAATTCTCGGCAAAAAT